>JAWWES010000041.1:39110068-39194074 GCA_035583135.1 Lophotriccus pileatus | reverse complement strand
TGCTGAATCTCTTCGGAAAGGAAGAGAGCGAGGTCTCTAATCTCCAACTTATTTATACCCCGGTTTACGTAAAAATCGTAGGGAATACTGGGTACATGGTCACTTCCCTGGTTATAGGTTGGTGACCAGGAAGGCCTAGACCGAAACTATCACATTCTCCACCCCTTATTCCATACTATTTTTATGCAAACTTATATTTCGCATTCGTATCTCGTAGTAGCTTATATACACATATATATATAGTCCTTAGTGTTCTTTGGGGCTGTCGTCTTGTTTCTGAAGAATCCGCCCCAGCATCAGCTCATTTTGGATCAGTGGTCTTCCTTAGTTACCATCCCAGTTCCGGCTTTAGGGCTGGTTTACTGGTCTGGACTGTCTCATCACTGGACATTGGCATCAGCTTAGGTCAGGTCTTTTCTTATCTGGTGACTACTTTCCTGCAAAACACAACTCAAGGCACAGAATTAGTTTTTCCCCAATGTTAGACTTCCTTGAGGCACACACTGGATTTTCCCATCCTTCCTCATTACCCACCAGGTATTTCCAGGTCCTTGGGCGAAGACAATCCCACAAATGGGTTTGTCTTGGCCTGAGGGAGGAGTAATCCAAACAGCTTTCCCTAACATGCCTCTCAGATGGACAGCTGGAACTTTGTCTCCATCTACAGTGTGGAGGGATTCTGCTTGGGCAGGGCCAGCTCCATTGACAGAGCCTCTAGTATTAACTAGCCAGGTGGCTTTGGCTAAGTGCTTATCCCAGTTCTTATAAGTTCCCCCACCTAGTGCCTTTAAAGTTGTTTTCAGCAGTCCATTACACCTCTTGACTTTTCCGGCAGCAGGTGCATGATATGGAATGTGATATACCCATTCAATACCATGCTGTTGTGCCCAAGTGGCCACTAGACTGTTCTTGAAATGTGTCCCATTGTCTGACTTGACACCTTCTGGAGTTCCATGTCTCCACAGGACCTGCTTCTCAAGACCCATGTGGCACCGAATATGTCTCTAACCATCCAGTGGTTGCTTCCACCATGGTAAGCACATAGCACTTACCTTGGTGGGTCTGTGGCAATGTGATATAGTCGACCTGCCATGCCTCTCCATACCTATACTTGTCCCAGCATCCACCATACCACAGGGGCTTCAGTCTCTTTGCCTGCTTAATAGCGGTACAGGTTTCACAGTCGTGGATAACCTGGGAAATAGCGTCCATGGTTAAATCCACCCCTCGGTCTCGTGCCCATTTGTAAGTGGCATCTCTGCCCTGATGGCCTGAAGCATCATGGGCCCATCGAGCTAGGAACAGCTCTCCTTTATGCTGCCAGTTGAGGTCACTATTTTATATAGTGTTGTCGCAATTCTATAGTACAATAGGAACAAAATGAAAACACATAACTTTCTAAAGGTATCAGTTATGACTACCATTGGCAGATACCCAAAAATTCTGCTAGTAGCTCATAACAAGCACATTCAAATCTTTGCATAGTAATTCCACTTTGAATATGTGGCTTTTAACATCTGGAAGTAGTGCTGAAATAAGTTTTACCTGATTTTTTGCTGGAGAATATATATAAATTTCCTAGGCTATGCTCGCTTTTAATAGATGAATTTATTAACAGCAATGTTCAGTGACATGTGGAATTTTATTAGATATGCAAAGTCAATTTTGTAATTATAATTGTGAATGATAAAATCAGAAATTGCTTAATCTTATGTAAAGATGTAAATGAGTCCATTTAAAGGCTCATTCCCATTCTCAGATGAGAATACTCATACATTCACAGAAAAAGCAGCAACCAACATTTCTTAAATACAATAATTAAATAATTATTAATAATTAAAATTGGTTAATAAAATAATTAAATCCCCAATATTAAATAAATACTAAAACCCCCTCTTTTCACAGATTTCAAAAACAGTAATAGAGATATAGTGCGTGAATAATTGTTCATTGTGTATTAGTCAACGTGCTGCAGTAATTATTATTACTAATAATAGCTTTTTGGACCCTGAATTTTGATTAATTTTTACATCTGCTCATCAAATGGAAGTCCTTAATTAGGCAGACTTTGAAAGAATCATTAGGAACCATTGACTAAACATAGCTAGGATTTTGTGGAGACACTAGCTATATCTTTTTACTCTCTCTTTCAGGAGCAAGGGCCATCCCAAAGCTATAGGATACGTGTTGTCATTTTCTCTGTATGGTAATTGTAAGATTTGTAAAATAAATACTAGTAGTATGAGACTTGAAAGGATCCAGCTCAGCATCACACTGTCTTGGGACATCTTTTAAGCGACTATCATGGTTAGAAGCAGTGTACCTTCTCATTGCATCATATTCAAACCAGCATCCCAAATGATGTTTCAGGATTGAAATTTTCTTGTTCATCACGACATTCATCAATCCTCACACCCTCTGCCAGCTCTGGAGGAATAGATCTATCCAGTTATCCAGTTACTTTATCCTTGTAAAAGGCACTTCCAGATTGAGAAGGAATGAATGTGAGAAAATGTATGAGTGAAGGAGAATGGTTCATGGAACTTTTACTTTCAGCCATAGAAAAATAACTTCTTTTTTTTTTTTTTTTTTTTTCCACTTGCTTCTAAGCCTCCAGAAAGCAACATATAAAAACAGAACCTGAACTTTAAATATGAGCCTGCATTTGATTTTGAGAGTACAGATTGCTGATAAAGAAATGTTTGTATTTTGTGGTACAGCTTCAGACTATTCCACATTTCTGCAATTAAAAAAAAGAAACTTGTTCAGTTTCAACTGTTCATCAAAAATACGAGAAAAAAAATGTTTTTTGCTAGCTTGTAGCTTCCGAGTCCTCTTTACTCCCTCTTTAATTGATTTCCTCTTCTCCCCAGCTGCTTAAGAGATTGTTCTGTCCCTGTGGCTTTGCTCTCTGAGGCTTCACACTCCTGACTTGCTGTCTGCAGTTGCGTCCTCTGCATGTGAGCCACAGCAAACTGCCATTGACAAATCTCTGTGAACATTACAAGCTGAGAATTTTGGGTTTTTCTCTTGCTGTGCCAACATGCGGAAAAGCAAGAAAACGAGGATGGGGGAGCATATCTGGTTGATGTTTATTCTGTTTCTCTCTGTATCCTGTCCAAATGATGATACATATTGTGCTTTTATGTGCCTAAAGCATAGCGCAATCAGGGTAAAGACAGTAGCATTGTACTGAAAGTAAATAAATTAGACAAGAGTTTCTCTCAAAGCCTTGTCATGGATTTCCTTTAAAAGATTGCCACAAATCCCTATTTGCTTCATAAAAACAGCTTCTGCTGTGTATCTGCAGCAAAGTTGCAGAAAGACTGTCTGAATACATTGCCAGAAGGTTTTTCTGGCTGAGCCAAACCCTGTTCATAGTAGAAAATTTAAATTGTAATCTTATTGGGAGATTCTGTGATCCATGCTAGAAGAAATTACATTTAAAATGTGCCATCTATGTTAGACAAAGCAATTACCACTATTGATATTTTTATTGATAGTGTATTTCAAGAGAAATATATTTAACTTAATTTCCCAGAATATGTTTGCTTAAATTTATTGAGAAGCAAAATTGCGTGCTTGTGTAAAACTTTCTTAATTCTAATACATTTAATTTAAAATGAAAAAATACTACAAACCTCTTAATAAAATAGTACTCCTACCTAAAGTTTTTTCTTATCGGTAAACATATTTCCCAAACATCAGCAATTCTCACTACAGACAGTTTCAAAATCTTAGGGGAAAGCTGGCTACCAACATACCAGGAAAATGTAATAATATAAACTGTCATAGGGCAGGAAGTGACAGCTAATTATTATTTCTGGGATTAATCTTTCCCAGGGCTCAGTTTTGGGATTATTCCTGTTTAATATCTTTTTCAGTGATCTGGACAAGGGGATGGAGTACACCCTCTTTAAGTTTGCAGGTGACACCAAGTTGAGTGGGAGTGTTGATCTGTAGAGGTGGACAGGCTGGATCAGTGGGCTGAGGGCAATTGTATGAGGTTCAATAAGGTGAAGTGCCAGGTCATGCTCTTGGGTCACAGCAAACCCCTGCAGTGTTATGGGATGGAAAGCTGCCTGAGGGCAAAAGAACATTCGGATGTTTGTTGTCAACTGAATATGAGCCAGCAGTGTGCCCAGGTGGCCGAGAAGGACAATGGCATCCTGGCTGGTATCAGAAATAATGTGGCCAGCAGGACCAGGGAAATGCTAGTCCTCCTTATACTTGGCACTGGTGAGCCTGCACCTCAAATCCTGTGTCAAGTTCTGGGCTCCTCACTAAAAAAAAGACATTGAGGTGCTGAAACATGTCCAGAGAAGGGCAACAAAGCTGTTGAACGGTCTAGAGAGTAAGTCCCTATGAGTACCTGAGAGAGTTGCACTTTAGCCTGAAGAAAAGGATTCTCAGGGAAGAATTTCTCTCTTCAACAACCTAGAAAGAGGTTATATTGAGGTGGTGATTGGCCTCTTTTCCCAGGCAACCAGTGACAGGGCAAGAGGAAACAGCCTCAAGTTGCACCAAGGGAGGTTCAGGTTCAATATTAGGAAAATCTCTTCACCAAAAGAGTGGTCAAGCATTGCAACGGGCTGACCAGGGAAGTGGTTGATTCACCATCCCTGGAAGTGTTAAAAAAATGAGTAGATACGGATGGCACTGTGTGATATTGTTTAGTGAGCATGGTGTTATTCATTTGAAGGTTGGATTGGATGATCATGGAGGTCTTTTCCAACTCTAATGATTCTGTGATTCTATATGTAACATAAAGACAGGGGACTAAATACTGTCTGAATCTCTCCACCTCAGACTTATTTAGAAGTGTTAATTTTTTATCCATTGATTAAATCCCATTTTATTACTTTTGCCCATTATAAATCAGAATGAATTGAAAATACAATATCATCCTGCATTTAGATGCTGACCTTCTGTAGATGGACTTGGACACACCTCTGTTTTGAATGGGGAAAATGAGCATAGACTTTGTGGTAGGGATGGCCCTTCAGTATGAGACTTCAGCTCAACTTGAATTCCTCTCCTAATTCCTATAACATGGTCTCACTGAGCTGGCAGCATTTAAGTATACAAAAGGATTTTATGATTTTTCTGTATCTTGGTAAATCTGGAACCCAGAATGAAGCAGGTAAAGAGACTTGCAGGATTTGCACAGCATCAGAGGGTTGATGGGCATGGCAGGGATATGAAGTCCCATTTCTCTTCCTCCTTATTTCTGCACAATGTAGCTACAGTGTTGGAAAGTCTCCTGCCAGTTTAGTTCTCTTGATACTAGAATTGAGAGCTAAAGCAAACCAGCCACCTGCAGCATTAATTATTGAGACATTTACAGCTACTCTAAAAACTTCCTTAGCTTCCTGGCCCACATCAATGCTGCAATTTCAAAGAATTATTGGGTCATTTTGTTCACTGAACCAGCCATCTTAGAAATAATGAAGACTTTAAGTTATCTGAAATTTGAGTCACTGCAACTCATTAGTCATCCTGAACATTATGGATCAGAAAAGGATGTTGTAGTAAGCTTCCCTGACATATGATTTCTTTCAAAAAGAAAGGCTGCGCCACCTAAGCCTAATTCCCTCACTAGCAGGAAGGAGAGAGAAACTGCCAACAGCACCCAGTGTCATCTGAGGCAGTTAACAATTCTTTGAACTGGCAGATGCTTGGGACGAAACTGCTTTCCTGAGGGTATGGAGATTATGCTCCATATTCTAGTGGGCATTTTTAAGGTTGGCAACAGGTGAAAATCCTTTTACATGCTGGCATTTCTTGGATATTTTCTTTGAAAAGAGAAGGGACAGATAAATAAAAACAGTGTGCGCAATGGATAGAGTGTCCTGGACCAATTTCCTGCAAAATGAACTTAATCTGTGTTTCTCCCTATCTGGGTCCACTGATACAAGGATCAGATCGCATATTTTCTGTGAGCTGATGCAATTTCCAACTATCAAAATTAAAAGGAATTAGAAGTTTTCCTCTGTTTTATTTTTGCTCTGGATTATTTAGCTTAAGTGAATCTCTATCACTTTATTTTTTATGAGTATGAGGAGACCAAAGAGAATGGTACAAGTCTGGTTAGAGGGAACTGTTTGCCCAGCCTGTGCCTGGGAAGAGAGGTTGCAAACCTGCTTATTTCATTAGACTGTACACATTCCTACTGTTCTTGGCACTGGAGATGCTACAAAGAGAATTGTGGACGATTCTGGACAGCGTCAAAGAGAAGATGTTGGTCTCTGGACTTCTGACTCCCAATCTCTGTCCTTGCTGCTCCTAAGCCCTCAGAGAAGGAGACGATCCTGTGCTGAACCCTTCCTGTTAGCCCACAGGGAGAAATTGGGTGCCTTGTGTTAATAAGGAAAGATTACATGGGGAAAGGTGGAGAAGGTAGAGGAGTGTTTTTTAAATGGAAACTGGTCTTGTAAGCACACTTGCCTCCCAGTCTCCCTAGCTTCCCCACTACCTATCTGGAATACTTCTACTTCTCATTCACATAGCAGTATTTTACTCATGTATTTGAGAAGTCTTAAAATATCTTTTAATTCTGCCCAGTGCCTACTTCCAGTGTCATGCAATATCATTCACTGTTTAACCTGCTTTTTCATAACACTTTGACAAAATGTAACTTCCTGCTGTGAAGATGTGATTGCTGCAGTATCTCTGTTACCAATTACAGTTCAAGTTTATTTGTTGATAAAAGAATTTTTCGTATGATTAAGGGCAATTCAGGTCACAAGAGGAATTTTTTTTTCAGGGGAAACAAATGTCAACAACTGCAAATATTAAGTTAATGAAAATGGGCTAAGATCAATAAATATAATATTACATATCCCTCACTGGACCAGGGGTTCAGGTTTCGGAAGTGTTTACACAATTCCCACTGAAGCTTGTCTTTTTCATCAAAAGCAGAACTTTACCAGTCTATTAATATTTTACTTTACTGTGTGTGTTTTTGATATTTATCTGTCCCTATGAGTAACTCACAACTTTATTGGATTTGTACTAACCTCATTCCCACAGGACTCAGACGTGTAACCATCTTATATTTCCCAAGTGAGGAAACAAAATGAAGAGAGATCAGAAACTTGGGTTTGACTATTCTGCTTACCCTGTAGAGTTCCTGACTCTGGGAATAACCCTATGTATTGAGTTTGTGCAGCCAGATTTTGGTAGCAGGGGGGATACAGTGGTGGCTTCTGTGAAAAGCTGCCAGAAGCTTCACCCATGTCCAGCAGAGCCAATGCCAGGATGGACCCGCTGCTGGCCAAGGCCAAGCCAATCAGGAACAATAGTAATGCCTCTGTGATAATGTATTTAAGAAGGAAAAAAAGTTATTGCACAGATAATTTTCAACCAGAGAAAAGTGGAGTGAGAACGTATGAACAACTCTGCAGACACCAAGGTCAGTGGAGAAGGAAAGGCTGGAGGTACTCCAGGCACTGGAGCAGTGATTCCCCTGCAGCCTGTGGTGCAGATCATGGTGAGAACAGGCTGCCTCCCTGCAGCTCATGGAGGTCAACAGGGGTGCAGAGATCCACCTGCAGGCCGTGGAGGAGACCCATGAAGGAGCAGGTGGGTGCCTGAAGGAGGCTGTGACTCCATCAGAGGCCTGTCCTGGAGGGGGGTACTGGGCTCTGGCCCATGGAGAGAGGAGTTCACGCTGGAGCAGGTTTCTTGATAGGACTTATGATCCTGCGGGGGACCCAAGTTGGAACAGCCTGCGCCTGAAGGGCTGCACCCTGTGGAAAAGGGCATGTCTAAATCTGTCTGGAATCCATCTGAGCCAGCTTCGCAATAAGGGGTGCAAAGCAAACATAGGAAATGAACTCCAGACTCTCCACAGCAGTCTGATACTTTGAAACCAAATGTCCAGCTTACATCACTCAGTTCTGTAGGTGACCCTTGTAGCCCATGAAAGGTGTGGGGTGAAGGTCCCCAGGACACACCAGAGCTGTGGAGTTTAGTCTCCTACCGGGACAGGCAGCCACAGCTCCACACACCCAACACCCTGACACCCACTGCCACTGCTGCAGAACCGCTGGTGTGCTCCCTTGTCTTCCCACAACTTTGCCATGGTGAACATTCTCTTGGGAAACAAGGCCCAAGACACCTTTTATGTGACCTCGGCTGGATCACCAGGTCACTGGCCAGAGACTACAGTGCTTTAAATCCCGTGTTCTCAAGCAAACTTTTTTCTTCATTGCTTACTGTTCAAAACATTTCATTATGCAGGCTCTGGCGTTGTATCATAGAAAATACTTGCATAGTTAAAATGGAGTTGAGCCTTATACAGTTTTTTACATTTTCTCTTTAGGCACGTTAAACTTGGATTTTTTAAGAAAGAGCACCATCTTGTGGAAGTACATATTCCACTGTGCAGAATAGCCAAAATCCGGTTGAAAGCTGTGCTTCAGTGCTAAGTTACACTTGAGCACTGCATATTTCAGCAGCTGTAATCTCTATAGTTACAGTTTTACCTCTGAGAATTAAGGAAATAAGAAAAAAAAATTCTTTCGTATTATCATAAGGATTCATGAGGACTGATTTAGAAGCATAAAAATAATTTCAGAGCTTATTGAAGTATCAAGTAAGGTGACACTTCTATATGTACTCCAGGATAGCAAAGTGACAAAACTAGATTTGGGGCTAATTCCTGAGAACATGAGGTTTATGATTCCTGCAGAAACTATTTTAGACAGTAAGTTTAGTTATACAGTTTCATATAATTGTTTGCTAGACCAAGACAATGGACTTCAAATGGAAGACATAACACTGTTCTTGCAGTACAGATAGCTATTACAGCCTGGATTTAAGCCTATAGTGCATTTATTGTGCAGCAGTCACTTCTGTACTAGATGGTATTATGATGTAGGTGAATTGCAATTTTCTTAGACTTTCTGTTATTTTTGATATTTCTCTGTACCTCTCTGTACTGGTGGCTAGATTCATGTTTGTTTTCTAGAATCATTAAATATAAAAAATGTCAAATAGAACTGCTTTATTAAATGGAAATGAGATGATAAATCGGATCTATTTATGTGAACTAATCAGTTTACTCAAGCTATCACTTATTTACATAAAATCAAAATAAATTTGTACTTGAAATTTATTTTTTTAACTGCACTGTATTTTCGTTTGTATGTGGGACTCTCAGATCCTTCAGAGTATTTGCTATGCAGTATGCTCTTAACATAGAGCTGTTAACATAGAGTAGGTGTTGAAATCGGGCCTAGTACTGCATGCTCATGATCAAGAATTTACAACTGTCTCAGCAAGAATACCATTAGTCATTAGCCAGCTTCATTACACTGACACTGATCATTTGGTATGCCAGAAATAAAGCATTTGTGTAGGAGCAAAAAACTGTATTGCTTCAAAATTTAATACAGAATTTCTTTTGTCTTCATTTAACAGCAGAACAGATTCTCCTATGACAAATATTCTGTTGCACTGATATTATTTTAACATTATATATGTATATGCAAATATATATACACAGAAATGTATACAATACAGATATATATTTTCAATTATATACATATCTATACATCTCTGCAAAATAATTCCCAACAGCTGATTCAATGAATAAGTGAACAGCTTTATATTTTTTGTCTCTTTCCAACATACAACAACTTTGCAATAACTGTCTGTTGGTGGAAATGCAGTTCAAAAAGAATATAACTTAATGACTTACAAAAGTACCTAGAAATACTTTTGTATTGAGTGGATTTCATAACCATGAAAATAATTTTTACATTTCAAATAAATGTCCTAGCCATTGATTGTTACTACTATTAATCCAATAGCCATTGATTGTTACTATTATTTCATATCAAACGGTGTGTGTTCAAAGTAAGTACTAAATCAGACTGAAATCTGCTTTGATATGTGAATTACTCTTTAAAAAGAAAATTTCCTGAAAGGTTCCACTTAAGCTTTAGGAGGAGTCAGACTATTTCTGACAAACTTCAAACTGTAGTTTTCTTTTCAATAAGTAGCTCGTTCTTGCTCTTGCTGAAGGGCAGGCTAGCATGACAGTTCACTGTTACCCTTGTGTTCCTATCCTGATAAGTGTATTTTGTCTGTGCTCTGCTAATGTCTGTGTATTCGGGCTAAAAGCATATATTTAAGCCTTAAAGTTCAATGTGTTTACCTCCAGTGAATGCAGACCAAAATGAGCACAAGCTATATATTACATTCTCCTCTGAAAGATCAGTAAGTGACCTAATGTGGTAGAAAAAACAGAAGTGCTGCCAAGCAGAGAAGACTGGACATCTAAGAGTCTGGTATGCCCTTTAACTGTGCTTAGGGATACATACTTCCACAGAAAATGCAAGAAAATTTGAATGATGTTTTGACTATCCATTTACAATAGAAATTGCTTTTTGTTGGCAGCTTCCCCCCCCCCCCTCCCCTCGGGGGTATTGTTTTGTTTTAAACTTGAAGTAAAGACAGAAATTAGCACCTTGCATTTGGGTAAGCTATGATTTTTTCCCAGATTTTAAAAAAATTATTTTGTCTTGCAATGTCAAATATTATTTACATGAAGGTAAAAAAATCATTCTTTAACTTTAAACCTACTAAGTACTGGAAGTGAAAACTCACAGAAATAGGCTGTGCATATTCTGAATTCTGTGGCTTTGAGTGACTATTCTAATGGATTTGACATTTTTTGCCTTTCCTTCTTTACCTGCTGCTGCTTTGTAGTTCTGGGGAGAATGTTAAATCTTTTATGTTGCTCAAAAAGCTATCAGATAATGTTCTGAAACAACTTCCTTCATCTGCTTCAGATATTGTTACGTCTCTAACAGGGAAGAGATGCTTGGTCTGGATCAGCTCACAATTTAACAGAATGAAAGATGTACTTTCATCTCAGCCACCGGAAATCAGAATCCAGTGCAGCAGTGCAAATAATTTTTGTCAGTGGTTTCAGCTAATATTGCAGCCAACAAAGTGTAATGTGTGTGAGTAAATCTCTGTTTGTGAAAAAGGCAGAATGCTATAAATGGGCATACATACCACTTTGTATAGTTTAAGAAAGTCATTGCCTTTACTCAACGTCTGTTCATGTTTAAGATGTGTGAAAAGTTTCTTAGTGTTAGGAACAGCTTTTCGTCTTTTGGTATGTGTGATGGGTGCCTCCTTCTGAAATCACACATAGAGATACATCTGCCTGGAATTTAAGAGCCATAGCTCTGTTGGAGGCAGAAGAAAAGTGATGTAATTTGATCTTTGTTTTGTCTGAGGGCTTTTTTCCTATGCCTCATTATTTCTTATTAAAAGACTGCTTGAAGTTTTGTTCTGTTGTGGTCTTCTTTTCTGCACTTACAACACAATATTCAGATTTCTATGTGCACAGCAAATACATTAAAACGAAATCATAAAGAAACCCAAACCTTCTTGTGCGTCTTCATCCCCAAATATAAGAAACTCTACTTTCTGTAAAGTTCGTGCCTTTGTAGAGTTACTCAAACTTGTAAAAGACTGTGGGATGTGTACTACTACAAGGAATGGCTGTTAACTTTCATTTTATTATGTATATCAAAATAATTTCAAGAATCTGTCCCTGTATTCTGTAATTTGTCAAGATTCATACTCATTCAAAGAGGTCATTAAAACAATAACATACAAGCTGACAGGAAAGCTATGTTTAAACATTCTACATGAAGTACTTAATTTTACATATGCGTATAAGGAAATGTGTCCTTGACAAAAGCTGGATAAAACTTTCCACCATGTTTTGTCAAGGTGAATGTTAAGGTATAGTCTGTTATACAGTGAACAGAAAATAATGCAGCCATTAGCTACTTAAATTTAAGTCATAGTATTTGGGTGTCCAAGAAAGCACAATTTCCCAACTGACAGTGTGTTAGCTTTGATAAATTTCTGTAGATTTGTTCCAGCCCTGGCAAGCACAGTCCCTGGTGCTGCTGCCTACTGCTTCTCCTTCTTAAAACCCTTAGTCAATAATCTTCAGTTTGCCTGATTTTGCTTTGGTATAGGACAATTTTTGCCCAATTTTAAAAAAATTCCAGTTAGTTCTGAGACCCATTGGCTTTCCAGTGGTTCACACAAGTCCTTTTCCTTGATTACACTTCTGCAGGCAGGCTGTGTTTTCAGGTGGGCATCTGATAGCTCGAAACATTCGTGTAGAATACAACCCATCTATGCAGGTGTTATGCATAAGTTTATTACTTGTGGCTCTGACACAGCTACAAGTCTAGAGAAACTCTGTACTTTACACAAATTTGCCAGTCTCAGAGATCCTATTCCTTCAGGTTTTTGTAATTTTTGAGTGGGAATTTAGGGGTTTCTTTTTCGTTGCTGCAGGTTTGCTCAGTTCTGTTTGTCCTGGTGGGGTGCTGTGATGGATCCCATGCCTGAGCTGAGATGTTGGTGCTCTGGGTAATCCCATGACTAAGAGAAGAGATGAATCTCACCAGTGTTTGCTTTCCTTGTCATGTGCTTCTGTTTGTATTTTGCCACTCGCAGAGGAGAAAACTTGTTCTTCCAGATCACCAATCCATTGTTTTGCATATATGAATCAAGAACTCTGCTAATCAGTGGTAGAGTTTGTATGTTCTGATACTCTGTGATTGATGAATTTCACATTAATAAAGTCAATAAAAAATGTTAGCGCTGGCTTTTCCTGCAAAGAGTTAAAAATTTGAAACATACTCCTAATGTAGCAGGGATGAATGTGGAGAGGAGTAGGAAAACCTATTTTATCAATAGGTGGCTAAAGCATTGGTGCCACCAGCGGAATTTTGGTGTTTTTTGATCATGGGGCAAAATTTATGTCACCAAGCCTTCTAGAGTCAGATGTGCTTCATCTATCTAGCAAGGGCAAAAGAAACCTAACATTTAAGTTGGCAGGGATGATCAAGAGGGCTTTAAACTAGTTTTGAAAGGGTAAGGGATTGAAACCAGGCTCTCCAGAGAAGAGCCTAAGTGTGGAAAGCCAGAGTTAGAAGTGAAATCAGCAGCCCAGATAAAGTGCATGTACACCAATGCACTCAGTATGGATAACAAACAGGAGGAGCTCGAAGCCATCGTGCAGCAGGACAGCTGTGATGTAGTTGCCATCACAGAAACGTGGTGAGATGACTCGCATGACTGGAGCGCTGCCATGGAAGGCTACAAGCTCTTCAGAAGGGACAGGCAAGGTAGGAGAGGTGGAGTGGTGGCTCTGTATGTTAGAGAGTCTCTTGACTCTGTAGAACTCGAAATCAGTAACAATAAGGTTGAGTGTTTATGGGTCACATTCAGGGGGAAGGCCAACAAGGCTGATATGCTTGTGGAAGTCTGTTATAGTCCTGCTATAGTCTGGGAGTCCCGGTGGGACCCTGCACTAATTAGGCTGCACCTTGAGTACTGTATCCAATTCTGGACCCCTCAGTTCAGGAAGGATATTGAGGTGCTGGAGCAGGTCTGGAGAGGAGCAATGAAGCTGGTGAAGGGACTCGAGTACAAGTCCTATGAGGAACAGCTGAAGGAGCTGTGGCTGTTTAGCCTGGAGAAGAGGAGGCTCGGGGGAGACCTTACTGCTCTCTACAACTACCTGAAAGGAGGTTGTAGCCAGGTGGGCATCGGTCTCTTCTCCCAGGTAGTCAGCAATAGGACAAGAAGGCACAGTCTCAAGCTGCGTGAGGGCAGGTTTAGGTTAGATGTTAGAAAGAAATTCCTTACTGAGGGAGTAATCAGACACTCGAATGGGCTGCTCCAGGAGGTGATGTCAGGGATTCACTGTCCCTGGAGGTGTTTAAGAAGAGACTGGATATGGCACTTGGTGCCATGGTCTAGTTGACAGGGTGGTGTTGGGTCATGGGTTGGACTCGATGATCTCAGAGGTCTTTTCCAACCTTCTTGATTCTGTGATTCTGATAAAATATCAGCCTCATTGCACTTTATAGTAGTCTTATTACGTGAATGTCATATCCATAATAATACCTCTTAAGGACAGATGTGATTATGTCTTTTGTACAGTTTAGCTTGCATGAAATAGAAGGACATACAGTTCTGTAGAAAGTTTGCACAAGGGATATGAATACTTCTCCCACTCTTGAACTTTAAAACTCATTTCAGTAAGACAATATTTGTTATTCTAATGAGTTCAGTAGTTTAACAGCAAACTGAAAAAAATTTCATGAGAAGTACTTGATACTCCTATTTATCAGTGATTTTGAAGGCTCAATATAAATGTTTACCTAAAGCATGTACTTCAGATTAGTTCTGAACAAAATTGTTTATGAGCAAATATTTTTGCTAGACTGAAAATCTAAAGACTTCTTATGAGTTGTTGTCTGGCCTTCTTGCTAAGCTTTAAAATATCCAGAAATTAAGAAAACAGTAATCCAAAAACTTGTTCCATATTTTTCCAGTTGAAGCAATTTATGCATGTATCAAAAATAGTTTACCATTCACCTTACTGCCTTTTCTCTTGATTGAGGCAACAAATCTATTTAATTTTGATAAGAGCCATAATAGCACTTCAAAGGACCCCCAGTTTACTTCCTCTGTAATTGTGTTTTGCTTCCATTAGAGCTATTTATCACTAATTTTAAGTAATACATGACACAAAGTGTTCCTAAAATTATAACTGTGTGCATTAGCTATGGAAGGACTATAATGTGAATTAACTTTGAATTCACTAAATAATGTGAATTAACTAAACTTTGTCAGGTTTTTCTGACAAGAAGAGATGAAGATATGGCTTGCAGAAAAGTTTGGTGTGTAGTTTGTATTTACTGCCTCTCTGTTGAAGTACTAATGAAAAAATAATGGACCAGTGACTGATTCAAAACTTTAATAATTCAATAGTTTGAATTTAAAACTTAATATTTAATAGTTTTAATAGGTTTTTAATATAAAGCTGGCATGCTGATAGCAGCGTCCAGGCAACATATTCCAAACACCTTCCTGTTCTTTGATCTGCGCCAACAGTTATGGATTGAGCAACCTGTGTTGTACAGTAAGCGCCCATCTCTCAGCTGTTCATGGATTTCTTTTCCCTGAAGCTCCTGTGCAGGGGAATGAAGCCCCAACCCACATCATTTTTGCCAGCATTATCCTTGTTCCAATGAAAGACATTGCATCTCCCCAGAATTATTAACCATTTTCACTTACATATGACCTGGAAAAACATCCTTAAAGGCTCCCTCCCCTTCTGTGGAAGATCCTTTCGGGGCAGTTGCCCCTCGCCCCGCAGGCGGGACCTCCCGGCCCGACAGCAGGTGGCGGTCGGCAGAAGGGGATGGGGAGCGCTCGGCTCCCGGCACCAGCTCCCTGCGCTGCGGGAGTTTGGGGATGTTATACATGCTGGGAACGCACAGGAGAGGGGCTCGGCTGGTTGTGGAAAATCAGTCTTTCAGCTTCTCAGACCTGAAAACGAATCGGTTGCTTTTGTGCTTCAACATCGCATCTGTAACTAGAAATAATGCCTTATAATGTCTTATAATGCCTTAATATAATATCAGTAGCTGCTCAGGTTCATGTCCTGCTTGAGATGTTATATTTTGCTTGGAAGCTGTTGGTTTTTCTCATGTCATGTAACAAATAACTGTTCCTGGGAATAAAATGAATTGTGCATGTAAATCTTCCCTTATATATCCATTAAAACACAAATAGGCCTCTAAAGCATCTGTGTCAACTTGATCATTCTCTAGAGATTTAGTGCCTGGTCTGTGCTACATTTTTGACATATATCACTGTACACCTGAGAAATCTTCAGATTCACATGCATTGCTGAATGTTTGAAAGTGTCTGCTTACTGCATCCTGCTTGATGGAGATTAGAAAGCGGGCCTTACATTTTAAATAGGATATGCATATACTTAAAGAAAAGCCTGCTTAGTGACTGAGGGGCCACTTTCTAATCTCAGGTACATAGCGTGCTCTGCGTGTTTACTGTATGTGAAGAACCATGCTACTGAGTAGAGATTAGTGTGGAATTGAACCTGAGCATGCTGAAATAAGTCACCCATAAGTTGTTAAATGTTCTAAAATAATTTCTTGAACCATCAAAAAAAAAAAACAAAACCCAGGTGTTTTTTGTCCTTCTTTTTAAGCATATCAACAGCTTTTCTAAGTATTTTCCTAAAGCCTCTATTCAAAAGCCAGTATGCAACTTTGATGTGACCTTTGGTAAGATGATTCACAAATTATTTTGGCATGAATAGTTTGATACCCACATTTGTTCTCTTTGTATTTGCAATTACAAGTCATATGGGGATAATTACTTTTGTTTAAGAAACAACCACAACTCAGTGGGAATGCTACATCTTTCCCATAAGGTGAAGTATCTTCCTCTTGGTTTTGGCTTTGTTTTCCTTTCTTTCTTCCTGAAGAAATGCCCTCATCTTTCTGAAGATGAAGCTTTGTTTTCTTGATACTTATAATCATCAGGCATAAAATTCCTCAGTTGAAAAATCCCAGTGCAAGACACAGTGGACAGAGTATTATTTAAGTATTTGTAAGTCTCTTCCAGTCATTTAATCTTTCAGCAGTAATTATTCTGTTTTCTGCTGTTCACCTTGCACAGTGGTGTTGTATTGATGTGTAGCTCACAGAACCATCCCTCTACTGACTGGATTGTATAGAAAAAGGTCAGCTCTGCTTTTTTATTATCTGAAGTAGAAAAATATAAATCTTCTTAGTATTCACTGTGCTAGACAATTCCTTTGAGCACCTAACTGTACACGAAGATACTTGTATGCTGAATTGCAGCAATTGAAAACACAATGCAAGAGGGCTAAGTCCTTACTTGGATGGTAGATGAAGTATTTTTTTGGTGGTAATCACGTAATCAGTCCACTGTTATTCCCTCATCATTTTGTTTATGTAACTTAGGGTCATGAGAAAAGTTCCTTATCTTCCAGTAAAAACTGTTTTTTCCCTTATGTCATCTTTACAATATCTATGCAGCAATATTCTGTGTCAGCAAAAACACTGTTCTGTCAGACGGCCTTTACTTTGTAACCGTTTTGAACCCTACTCATATAGCATAACATTTGTTTTAAGTAGCATAGCAGTTTTATTAGGGGGCACATTTGGAAGTTTCAGTGTTCATTTTGTGTCTGTTTCAGGATTCAGGTTGGTGATATTTTCTGTATCAGCTGGAAGAAAGGAGTAAAAGTATTTCTTTTTTCTGTGTATGTTTCCAGGGCTGCAGCACAGTCAATAGAGCAAAAGGGAGCTGTACCATTTTGGACTTTTCTGTGTATAGCCATAGACAAAACTCCTGTGTTTTGCCATCTTCACAACAAAACATAAAAAGGTCTAAGCCAATTAGATTTTAATGAAAGTAACATTTTGTTAATAGTTTCTATAAAACTAGCTCACCAAAATCCTGAAGAAGCCACTAAACAAGAGAAAAAAACACTAAGCCAGACAAACTCTCTGTTTACCAATGCCTAAACCAGAACACTTTTATTGTATAACCTACCAAATCCATAGAACAAAAACAATAATGTTGAGAGTAACTATTCTGATGGAAAAGGTCTGGTGTAGTTTTGAAAGCAGCATTTTATATTATAGTTAATACTCTTTTCTTAAAGGAATGAATGAGCAAAAACATTCAGTGCTCTAAATTTAGCCACATGATCCTAGCTCAGACTTAGGTAAGAAATCCCCAATCAATCATGAAATAAATTATCATGAATGCATATATATTACGGCTTTAAGACTTGATTTAGGAAGCACTGAAAACTTTTAAATTGTAAACATCCTGTCAAAAGTTATTTATAACTGCCACAACTTTTTATTCTGTACTTCTAGATTTTTAGGGAAATGTTATTGACTACTGGAAGTAATTTCTTTTCATGAAGAACTTATTAAAAAATAAGAACCTCACAACTTAGCTGCCAGAGAAATATCTAGGTCCTCCCACTTACCATAGATGCTGAGTACCCATAATTTCTGTGGAAGGTGATAGGCTACGAGGGTGCTCAGAACGTATTGAAAAGGGCCTGTGGTTAGCAGCACCTCCTGGCAATCAGTAACTGAAATCAAACGCTTTTTAATTAAAAATTGCTTCTCCAAAATCAGCTGCTTGTAGCTGCATATTGCTGAAAGGTCATATCATTTGTGAAACAAGCAGACTGAAAAAAGAAATTAAGTATCTAAAACCTCAAATTTTACAAGCAGAGGTGCCTACAGTTTTATGCAGTACTTCTGTCTGCAAGATTCAGTATGATCTGTACTTTGGTGATTACATCAGGAACACTTTTTTGGAGGAAGGTGTTGTCTTTTGAACTGTGTCACTGATTACAGCCATTAACATGCTGGAGTGTGTCAAAAGAACAGAATGAGAAAAATCCTTCATTCTGGCTGTAGCAATTGAATGTTTCTTTGAAGCACGCTGTGCTGACTCTGCTATAGACTATTTGTGTGGCCTTGATCAAGTCACATAGTTGTAAATACTAACAGACACTCAAGAGCTGGTCTTGACACATGGTCTCCATTTTTGATACTTGAGACCATCTAAGTTTGCAGTTCTCAGGAACTCACAGTGAAAATGACAAAACTTCTTTGATCATGTAATATAAAGTTACCTGAAAAAAGTTGTGTAAGATATTTTATACTTCATGCTGGATGTAAAATTTATGGTTTTGGCTGCAGTTTGTCAGTGTTAGTCTGAAATACTAATATATACTGAAAAATAAAAAGTAACCTCAAGTGTCACAGAAGAAAAGAGGCTTTGAATCACCATAATGCAATGACAATGTAGAGGAATACAGATTTTTCTGGGTGGGTGTTAGTAAAAATAAGTTAACTGTAAGGCCAGGTCATATGCAACTCAGTACCTTCTTATTCAGAGAGCAACATAAGAATGTCAAAAATATTTTTAAAACCCTATTAGGAGAGAATGAAAGATATCAGGACACAAGGAGTGTCATCATTGATAGTAGTTCATTTACACTCAAGAAATGTAAAATAAGTCTAGAAATATATTAAGTTTAGAAAATTTTCAACTGTCCTGACAAATCAAGAAAACAAGCCAACCTAAAAGTGCTGTGCAACTACTGCTTTCTGTTTCAATAAGATAAGAAGCACCACCATACCACACATTTAATGCTTACAGTAGCATACATAAATGGATAAAAATTATCAACAGGAAAATATGGACAGGCTGGATCAGTGGGCGGAGCCCAGTTGCATGAGATTGAATAGGGTGAAGTGCCAGGTCCTGCAATTGGGTCACAACTATCCCCTGCAGCCCTATGGGCTTGGGGAAGAGTATCTGGAAAGACATTCTTGGTGGAACAGAACCTGTGGGTGTTGGTCGTCAGCTGGTTGAACATGAGCCAGCAGTGTGCCCAGGTGGCCAATAAGACCAACAGCATCCTGGCCAGCAGGACCAGAGAAGTGATTGTCCCTCTGTTCTTGGCACTGGTGAGGCTGTACCTCAAATCCCGTGTCCAGTTCTGGGCCCGTCACTAAAAATAGACATTGAGGTGCTGGAATGGGTCCAGAGGAGGGCAGCAAAGCTGTCTGGAGCACAAGTCTGATGAGCAGAGGCTGAGGGAGCTGGGATGGTTCAACCTAAAGAAAAGGAGGCTCCGGGGAGACATTATTGCTCTCTACAACTACCTGAAAGGAGGCTGTAGCCAGGTGAGGGTCAGACTCATCTTCCAGGTAACAAGGGATAGGACCAGAGGAAATGACCTCGAGGGCAGGTTTCAGCTGAATATTAGGAAAACTTTCTCCTCTGAAAGGCTGGTCAAGCACTGATCAGGCTACCCAGGGAAGTGGTTGATTGACTATCCCTGGAGGTATTTAAAAGTTGTGTAGACATGGTGCTTAGTTTAGACATGGTTCGGTGGTGGACTAGGTTTACAGTTGGAATAGATCTTAGGACTCTTCTCCAATCTAAATGATTCTATGTAGAATCTATAATGGAATAGGGTAGCAAAATTTGGAATTCAAATGTTACATTGTGGTTCACATGTTTGTATGTTTGTTTCCTTTTGCAAGAATCTCCCAGAGACTGAGATAGAATTTTGCTTTTTGCAGGGCTTTTCATACTGTCTGGGAGACTGCAAAAAGTGGTATTTCTTGATCCAAACGTATTCAGAAGGAATTAGTACTTGTAAAGGAAGCCTTTAATAAGAACATATTTTACCTTCTTATCCTGAAAAAATATGTGAAATTGTTTGTTCACATCCAGTAATTTGTCTCTATTCCTTAAGAATCAAGTGTCAAGTGTTTTAAAACTGAGCCAAACACCTTAAAGACAGAACAAAACACCACCAATCAGCAGCCCCACAAATCTGCTACGTTGGTCTTTAGTTTGGCTATTATGCGATCCAAATGTTGTCTTTCACTGACACGTTTTTCAGGCATTTCTTTAGTACCTTATGCAACTGTCATGGAATAGTTTTCAACTTTTGCTTCCCCCTTTTTCATATTCTCCTCATGTTTCAACAGCTTTATGTCCTCCTCATTTAATATTTCTGAGTTACACTTCTCTAGGAATATCTGCTTATGATGTGATCCCTCTTGGCTGGACTACACACATTGTTGTATAAATTGCATATAATTTTCATTGCAAAATTTTAGCATTCTCCAAGATGAACTGAACTGAAAACTGAACTGCTCTTCTCCTACTCTTGGCCTGAAACTTTCAAGATACTTTTAAGATATAAACTTCCTTTGGCCAGCAGTGTGTGCTTGCAGCCCAGAAATCCATCCGTATCCTGGTCTGCATCAAGTATGGCCAGCAGGTCGAGGGAGGTGATTCTGCCCCCCTACTCTGCCCACTTGAAATACTGCATCCAGCTCTGGGGTCCTCAGGACAAGAAGACATGGACTTGCTGGAGCAAGTCCAGAGGATCGCCACAAAGGTGATCAGAGGAATGGAACACCTCTTCTATAAAGACAGGCTTAGAGAGGGGGTTGTTCAACCTGGAGAAGAGAAGGCTCTGGGGAGACCTTATAGCACCTTCCAATACCTGAAAGGGCCTTATAAAAAAAGAGAGAGCGTGATTTTTTTATATGGGCAGATAGTGATAGGACAAGGAGGGATATTTTTAAACTACAAGAGGAGAGATTTAGATTAGATGCTAGGAAGAAATCCTTTACTTAAAGGGTACTAAGACACTGGAACAGGTTGCCCAGAGAACTTGTGGTTGCCCCTTCCCTTGGAGGTATTCAAAGTTAGGCTGAATGGGCCCCTGAGTAACCTGATAGAGTGGATGTTATCACTGCCCTTATCACTGCCCATGACAGAGGGGTTGAAACTAGGTGACTTTTAAATTCTCTTCCAACCCAATCCATTCTATAAATCTGTGATTATATGAATTCTATTTCTGTATCATTAACTGTATTTACCTGAGTTCTGATATCTGATTACAAGACACATGCAAACCTTATGCAATATTTTGCTGTTTGGTTTTTTTTTTGTGTGTGTGTGTGTTTTGTTGTTGTGGTGGTGGTGGTTTTTTTGTTTGATTGTGGGTTTTTTATTGTTTTGTTTTGTTGTGGTTTTTTTTACATTAGCCTGTTCTTGTGGGTCCTTTACAAAGAGGTTTTCCCTTTAATGGGAAAAAAATCTTCTATTACCTTTTTTATTTTTTGCTCTTTTTTCTGCTTTATATTCTTGTTTTTGAAGATTAGTGGGATATATTAGTTTCTAAGTATTTGCCTGAAATACAAGACATTTTCTATGCTCTTGACAGCTCCCATATAACTTGCATTGTATTGATTGGTTTGTTTTTTTGTTCTGTCTGATGGGTTTTGTCCCTTTACATTCTTTCATAATTCTCTTTCTCATATGGTTTTTAACTATGATATAACCATTATGTGCTTTGTACTTTAATTTGACAACTCTGCATGTTTGCTGCTTGTGGTAAGCCTGTGCCTGAATACTGAGTCACCTTTCACATTCTGTTTCATTATTAATTGTGAAGAGTCTTCCAAATATTCTACATGGATAAGCATATCAAAATCATAATGTTTTCAAAACTGTCATCTCCCAATTCTCTCAGACCTTACTTCAGACTGAGTGCACTCTATGCTCAGGAGGTACTATTGCAATACATCTAGATCATATAATTAGTTCCAAGTTTGTTCTACATGTTAAAGAGCCCTGAAGACTTGGCAGCGCACCTGCCAGGAATCACCGATCTTCTATAGACAATACAGGCAGAGCACATCAAGAGCTAGGGATAACTAAGTGAAATTAAGGAAAAGTATGCATTATCTATATGGCACCAGTCTGAATTTCTCCTCAGTTCCAATGTTGAATTCTTAGTAAAAAATTCAACTACTACTCTGCATCCAGTACGGTTTATTTGATTGAAGTTTTCAAAATAATTGGTTAATATTGATCATTCATATCTCATCTTTAATTATCCTAAACACCAAATGATTTTCAACAGCAAGACTGGAAATGCACAAAATCTTTTACTATATGCTATAACTTCAAACCTTCTGGAAAGGCTTAGCATGTTTATATGCAAGTAAATCAAACAGTAGTAGGAAATATTCCTGGATGGTCAAACACAATCATCTGTAGTAGTAATCTGTTGGCCCAGATCCTGGCAAACTTTTCATCACACTAATTTATACTTTTTCCAGGCAATTACTAATTATGGTGTGAGAATAGGACTGTTGCAGGGACCATTCCCAATAAGCAGTTTGCATGCAGGCTCTTTGGACACTTCAGTGTTGACTAGCATATTTGTGTACTCTTCTGTGCCAGTTGGCCAGAACGACTGGGAGCTTTCCCAAGCACATTTAGTTTAATCCTATAAATATAGCTTTTCATTTCCCTATAATGATGTCACAGCCTCTGCTACCTCTTCTGTTTTAGCTTTGACTTTTTTTTTGTTATGCCTACCTCTTTCTTGCTCTGTTAATAGGAGCTCTGCAAATGGGCAGTTACAGTGAAACACAGTAATGTTTGGGATGGGATTGCTTGGGAAGATGATCTTTGTTTAAACTGAGAAAAGAAACAACTGAACTGAAAAACAGTCTTTGAAAGGGTATTCAGAAAAGAGATTTGTCTGTGGTTTAAGCTGTATATAATAGTAAAAGCTTACTTTTTACCCTTCATGACAAGGGATGATTTTTAACCATGCAACTTGATCATATGTGTCATTTTTAATTTGACTATAGCATCCAATGTTCCAAAATGAATATTTTGTTGTCTAATAACTTTTTACCATTATACCTTCTAGATGTATTAATTGCAAAAAAAAATTGCAGAAATTAGGAAAAACTTTTGAAGATTCTTGTAAAGCAAAGTAAGAGTTCACTGGTTAATTTGTGAACAGTTCAAAGACATATGAAGCAATAAAATATCTTGGTTAGCTTGCAAATAAGCCAAGTTCATCTGTTCAGATATTATGTGGCAGAGGGTATGTAACGGAAAATTATGGAGAGATAATCGTGAATGAGTCATTAGCAATTTTTTAAAAATAAAATCACAAGTTTTATTTAAATTGTTGACTCATCTGTGATTTATTTTCCCAACTGTTCTATCTTGCTTGTCTGTCAAACCATGTCCATGGTCATTTTAATCTTTTCAGTTAAACAGACAGCAAATATAGAAAACTCTTCTGCCATTTAACAAAATACCTTTCTTGGACAGTGTCTGAAAAATTTGAGTTAGAGTTGTATTTGTGCCGGTCTAAATTGGTTCATACATCACCTGTTTATTCTAAGGTGTACTGTTGTTCAATCTCAGCAATCCATAGTTTACTGCAATTTCAGTGCTATTTTCCATGCACCCTCTAGAAGGTTTGGAGTCTTGGTAAATGGACAGGAGTAGGAGTAAGATAAAATGTTTCCTTTCGATTTCCATCTGGTTGTGCAGAGAAGGAGCAAGATATATTCTGTCATGGTAAGACACTATCTGGAGATGTAGAGACAGATAGTGAAAATGATTGGGGGTAAGAAGGAATTTTTAAGTGAAGAGAGGTTGGCAAGATTAGCACTGTTTAGTGAAAGATGAAATAAACCACAGTGTATTTATGTAACATGTCACTTCTATAGAGGAGCTACACCAAATGTGTATATGTATTTTCTTAACAGAAGTGAGGCCAGTGGGTGAAAAAAAAGAAAAAAGCTGATGAAGTCAAACAAATTATGTTCTGTGTATAATTTTTCTGTAGGTATCTTTCCTGAAGGGTATTGCTGAGAGTACCTACTACATCAGACCCAGGAAAGGACCAAACTTTTGTCTGTATAATGCAGGTTAAATCTGTAGTTGTCTTGTGACATTAAAAAAAACCCACCTTAATCTGCTACAGATAGGAAATTTTTCTACAGGACAGGTGTTGTGATTTTACTATTCCATTAGCCACAGGTGTATATATTTTATACATATAAGTTATATATATACAAGTTATATATATAAGTTATATATATATATATGTATATTTTATATTTTATATATATAAATTAAGTGATCTGCTGTTTTTTTAAGGATTTTCTGTGCCACTTTAAGAACATACTAATTAATATTGTCACTACTTGATGCTAATCAAAATTTACAGCTGCTATATGAAATGATTTGAAATATAATATATAATATATATTATATATTATATATTATATATATTAAATTATGTGAAACTCTAGTCAAAATTATGAGCTTTGAGTTGCAGTGAATGTCTATCATATTTATGTAATGTACATAAGAGATGTGTTCATGCTGCAAGGAACAAGAAATAAGCTCAGATATAGTACTAAGAATTAGGAACAGCCTGGCCTGAGGTTGCTATGTTATTTAACCTTGTAAATGTGATTTGTTCATGTCAACTATGTACTATCATAAAACATGAATAATTTTGCAGTTAATTTTACCATGCTCCGTTATGTTCTGTATCTCAGTCTGGGATGTTAATATTGCATGTGATTATAATTTCAGACTTAATCTGGATGTGACTGTGAATTTGTTAGTGAGGATGTTGTTTTTTACATAATTTGTTTTATGAAAGTAGGAAAAGCCAGTTTCAGGTTTGTGTGGATTTGGTTTTGTTTCATGTAGTTATAGAAATAATTATTTCTAATAGTAATTTTCCTTCAAGTGTACTTGATCAGTGGTGAGTTTTTTTGTTATTGATTATAATATCTTCTTGTCATGTTTTGATAACTTGTTTAACATTCAGTTCAGGCTCCCAGAGTAGAATTCACTGCACCTAACTTCAGATATCTAGAGCGTAGGCATTTCTGTCTTTACTGCCTCCCACCTCTGTGGTGTGATTCATCTCAAACTAAAATAGACATCCAAAATAGGTCAGAAGCAGTGCCCCTTGAAAGAGCCTGTCTTTACTGACTGTCAAGGGAACCTGTGGTAGCACACAAGACACTGACACTCATACTGCAAATAAAGCCCACCAGAAGATGCCAGTTTTCATTTGTGCTGTTGCTTTCCTGAAAAAAAGAAATGGAAAAGCTACCTTTCCTTGGCAAGGAGCTTTCAATGTGTCCTTGCTCAATAGCAGGCAAATAATTCTCAGCTTTCCATCTGCCATTATTCCACCTGAGACTCTCTGTCCATGATGTACTTCTTTTGATCTAACATCTTTATAGTCCAACCACTAAGCTTTCAGCCTTATTCACAATGAGCTGTGAGTGCAGAACACTGGGCAGTAGTTGTCTGCTACCATGTAGAAGGGGCAAGGTTTAGTTTAAAGATGAGAGTATTCTGTCAGTATCACAGTGTTTAATTTAGGTTTCACTACATTTTGATGCTTTTGTCAAGTAGCTATTTTTCCTGATCGACTGTAGGCTGTGATCTTTAACAGCAGTTCTTTCTTCATTTAATATTGGCACACACGTTTGTTAATTATTGATCCATCTTCATCTCAATTTTCTAGATACAGATATAGATTAAGCTGTAAGAATATTAAGAACATAATATATATTACAGTGCTTATAAGTTTATGGCACTTTTTAGATTCATGACAAGATAAATAATGAATAATGCTGCTTAGTCATTTGCATGATGAATATTGAAGTCATCCTGACTGAATGCAGAAAGGAAATAAAAAATACTTTTATTTTTCCTATGTCTTAGAAATATAACCTTACTTACTTAATATCCTCTCCCACTTTTTTTTTTTTTTTTTCCAAAAAAAGATTAAGTCTTAGAAAGTCCTTTTTTGGGGATTTAGCAAGTTTAGAAGCCATTCAACCCAAAGATTGAAAAATGGTGGGTTTATATTGTTGCCTTTTAACTTTTCTTTCAGAATTTTCAGAAAGATAAATAGGGTGATTGAAAATCAACATTAAATCAGCATTAATCATCACAGTATATTCTATGATTACACAAGTCTGAATTATGAAGTAAATAGAAAATAAGAATATTTAGTTTCACTGGAATTCACATTTTCTGGCACTGGAAAATTATATTTCAATAGTATTTGTATATCATGATTTTCTTCACAGAAAAAAAAGTTTGTTTCTATTGAATATATTGGTAAGGTATGCAGTTGCTGGATCATTCTGTATTTTTATAATATCTTGTAAGGGGAAATGAAAGTCTGCTGAGTCAAGAGCTGGACACAGCCACTTGCCCTCAGTATGGTATTGACTGTTTTGTTCTATAATCCCATATCTTTTCTCTGCTGGAAAGATGATTTTAGACAGTATCAGTACACAAACACTGCCACTGCACTTTTAAAAGGGAAAATGTTATCAAGAGGTTAAGGGCAAGCACAGAAGAAATAGGATACATTTTTAGAAGAGACTGTTCCTGCTTTCTGCCATGGCAATAAAGATGTGCATTATAGCAAAGTCTTGAAGTCTTTTCAAACTAGTATGCTATTACTAACTTGTGATGTGTACTTATAAAAAAAAAACACATTAGAAGGTCTGATTGCTTGTATCTAGATATAAATGGGAATTCTGCATCGTCTGTAGAAGACTACATTTTGTCAGTTGGGTTGGAGCAAAAGGAATGACATTTTCGAACTTGCTCGGTCACTCCAAGCGCTTCGCCTCTTGCGTGTGCAGCAGTGAGGCTCAAATATCAGCAGCGTTGATATGACTCAAGCTATTCAAAGACTGAGCATCCTTGAAAATTAGATGAAAGGTGTCTTTATCTAAACAACTAAATTAATTACTGGTTTTGGAAGTATGATTGTAAATATTGTTGTCTTTAACAGTCCTTTATCAGGTGCCAATTCAAAGGGTTGTGATCACATTCCAGTTGTTGCTCTAGTTAGCCTCAGGACAGAAAAGATACTAGGGTAAAACTGCTTTTGGGAATTTATATTACATCAGTAATATTTCAAATTTTGCACAATGTGAAAGAAGGCACGATTATGCAATTTTATGGGTTTATTCTGTTATTCATATTTTTTTTAGTTTGCGTTCACTGCATTCAGAAATATATTCACTGACACTATGGAAAAATTGTGAAAATTTAATTGAGAAAGAAAACAAACAGACCTCTTCTTGTGAAGTCCTACTTATCTCTACAATCCTTATTCAAATGAGTATTTCCAGTTCCCATATAAAGTATGAAACTAATCGGTCATAAATTTTAGCTTTTAATTCAGTTCTATAAGTTTTTACTCAAAGGACCAGTTTAGCAACTTGCATCGCTCATTAAGACAAAAGATACCTTCCAGATGGAGCAGAAATAGAAATAAATGACAAAGAAAATTACCTTGGCACAAGCTTTCTTTCTAGATAAAATGCTGTTACTCATTTTCATTAGTAATTTACTCTTCGAATACTCTTTATACTTGAGGAACAGGAAACATCTCAGTGTATATAAAAATTGCAAATCAATTGCAGTATACAATGAATTAGAAGAAAGAAAATTAATAAAACAATATTGTTAGGAAGAAAAACATTTTTGAGGGGAGGATAGAGAGGTTAGGGAAGATATCTATTCATAGTGAGCTGTGCTAAGTTGTAGTGCTTGAACATGTTATCTCAAATTTGTATCTTCTTTTGTTTTTCCATCATAGGCTCTCATCCTATTTTTATCCTCATGATGAAGCACATAATGTAAGATGTTCACTTAAAAAGAAAAAGCTACTCTGCTGAGGATGATACATAGGCAATGATTATCATCTCTTATGTTCTTTCATAATTTCTCTTATCCTTAATGTACTGTGATCCTTTGCAGTAATGTACATGATTTGGATTTTACATTTGCTGGTATGAAACATCTTGTATTTTGCCAAATGCGGTGATACTTAATGTTATATACATATATATAACTCATATACTTATACTTAATGTTGTACTGTGTATACATTACAATATAATCAACTTAAAGGATGTAAATAACAAAAGTGATACCTAAGTGATATGACACATGGTGAAAAAACAAGACGACTGTTTTCATTATTGCTTGCTACCATCTGGAATCACATTATTGCAAAGGTTTTGGTCTTGATTCATCAAGAGTTAATGTAAGACTGGAATTTTATTAAAAATGTTTATAAAGGCAGTCACTGCTATGATTCCACATAAAAAATTGTCTTCAATTCCAAGGACCCTCTACACTTTTTCATTAAATATGTAGTTATGTCAGAAAATGGAAATTTAGTCCTTCCTGGCATCAAAAGTGAATGACAGAGGACACAGGTTGTGTTTTAAATATAGCTTAGTACCTCTGCTTTTGGAAGTTGAAACACAAGAGCCATGGAAAAATGAAAAGTATGTATCTTTTCAAATAGCTAAGATACAACTTTCAGAGATGTATCTTTCAAGATAACTTCCCTCAAATTTTTGTTGTTTTCTTTTATTACATATTCTCTCAACTCTGCCATTCTCTCCTCCTTCAACTGTCCCATTATGCCTAATGTCCAGAAGACTTTTCTATACATACAGCAGTATGTTTTCATTCAGTTTCTTTTTTCAGTTCACTCAGTCAGTAACTGTCACCAACACATACCTTAAAAATACATAAAATCAGTGATTCTATCAGATTCAGTTGAATCACCTGATAATCTTTTGTGTACAGTCTTGATTTCCTGATGGTCTAGTTATACAGAGGAAACACAGATCCAGTGCTGAGAAGCTGAATTGTTTTGAGAAAAACAGAATTGTACCCTGGGTATTCCATCCTAGCTTTGTTGCACCACGCGTAAAGTAAGTCAGGTATAGAACTATTTAATCATTCAGTCTTGAGAGTGTTATTAATTTCTCACACCTGTGACGACCAGAATATTGTAAAGCACTGCTGCACAGGAGTCCTAGCTGTGGTGAACCGTTGCTTGTCCAAATGTACAAATGAAAGGGAAATTTTGCACCTGGTCAGGCAAATAAATGATATCTTTTAAACTTAGTATCATTGTGCTTGCACTGGAAAATATTTGATTATGGACTGGATACTTGATAAGTTGTATAAAATATCTTCTAAATTAGGACTATATTTATAAACTCAAATATTGAATCAGCGATTTTAATTTTAATGTTATTGACCTTTTATAGCATAGAGAGAGTTCATGTTCGATAAATGAATTCTGGAAGTCGCCATTTAAAAGAAAAGCGGTTGTGAAACTTTGAAGTTGATTAGTCGATGTTGACTCTGTCTTTTTTCAAAGTATTGCAATACTTGTTAAAATGTCAACAAAGCAAGGGTACTTTAAAAATTCTTGTGCTTAAAGGGAAGCCATCATTCAGAGTAAACTTGTTTGGACATGTTTTATACTTCAGTGTTGCTGACATATACTTTTTACTTCTAACAGAAGATATTTTGTTCTGCAGTCTACTTGTCATCAATGTTTACACAAATCCTTATGTTCAAGGTTAAAATAGGGCTCATAAGTGCATAACACCTTGGTACTGCCACTTGTTCTTGCAAGACATGCTTCCCTCTACAGGTATTGGTATTTGCATATTCAAGACAGAAAGCAACAAAGAACAATGATGAAAATTTTGATAATCAGGTTTTCATTACAGAGACAGGATGAAAAACAGGCTTTACTTATCAGTAAGTTTGTCTAGTTTTACAAGTTTTCAATTCTAAAAGGATTTTCTGTTTGTAATGGAAGACGGAAAGGGTGAAAAAAGTTCCTTGTACTATGATTTGTTCTCCTTAATTCTCCCACTTTGCTTTCTAGGAGCTATACCACCTGGGAATAACCAGTTTTTGGAATTTAGTATATATGAATTTTACACATGTTTTAAAGTATATTCAATTGTCAGATTTTGGGTTTGTGTTGCTTTGTTGATGGAAAATTACATACTTATAGTGTAGAACTTCATTAACTAAGCTAAAAGGAATTGTATATTAATTTGAATATGAAGAACAATTATATTTCATTTGTGACTTGATGAAGATATTCTTTCCAATTTGACATGCAATTTAAATATTTTTTGTCTAAACTCTGGTAAAAGTTTATCATCTTTTTCAGCCATTAATAGCTGGAGACCAGAACTCTTTAAACGTTAACAGTTTTCATATTTGGGATATTTTAAGCCAAATGAGTAATGTATCATATGATACTCCCTCTATATTGATGTCTACAACAGCAGATAATAAAGAAACAACAATTCAAGTACAGTGTTGTCAACTTTGGAAGCTTAGTAGGGTTTCTGTGAGTCTGAGAAGTAGAAGTGGTAGAGTCTAGAGATTTAATGTGAAACCTCTCTAATGTTCTGAAAATCACACACTCACATTGTTCCTGGAGGAAAGCATGTTTCTTTAACATGGCTTTTCCTGATTGAGACAGAAATGAGAACAATATGTGATATAAAGTCCATGTTTCTGGATAATTACTCACCTAATTTAATAAGAGCTGGCGATTTAAACCTTAACTCAAAACATCTGCTTTCTGTGGTACTTCATACTCTGAAGAGAAACTATATCTCACAAGCACTAGCATATTAGAAAGCTAAGTGTGTTGGTCATTTTAAAAAAGTGCATCTTGGCTCTGCAGTCAGAGATACAAGTTTTTGTATTAGTGTCCCTGAATTTCCATAATACTTCACATAATGCTTTATATGCCTTCTTTTTTTGTGTAACTTACTGAGTTCTTTAATACATATATCTCTACATATCTCTACATCACAGGTTTTGCGCCTACTATAAAAAATTGTAGGCTACACATAAAAAAAACCTTAAAAATTAAATAAATTATCACACTGAAAATTTTGAAGAATGGTGTCTAATTAAAATGTAAAGTCAACATAATACATATGATACCAATTCAGAGCTTAATAACTCATACGTTCAAAAGTAATTGGAACAAAAGCCATCTCGGGAGTATTGCCACATCCCACAGTTTTAAATATGTAGAACTTTTTTCTTTCCATGCAGAAGATTTTTTTTGTTGCTCCACTGCAACTCTTTTATTTCATGGAATAATTAAATAATTTGTTGGAAGATTCATGGGAGCAAGTGTTTGAATGGGGTTACAACCTTTGTGAGCCCTTCTACCATTGAGCTGTAGTCATGGTCTTTAGGCCTGTTTCTCTGTTTGTCCTGTTTGGTTTGTTCAGTTACCTTTATTTTGTTCCATTTTCTGTCTGCTTTCAGTCTGTGTTGTTTGATACCCTGCTTAGTGGTTGTTGCATTCAATTAGACGTGGGAGACCTGGTTTCAGCTCCTTGTTCCGAGGAGATTGCTGAATCCCAGATTTGGGGCTGCTGGCTTTTCTGAAATGTGACTCTATCTGTAACTGTGAACATGCATTTTGCCATGCATCAGTTCATGCTTTACTGAATTTACCTGTACTCTGACTGATTCCTGACAGGAGGCTAGTTTCACATTTTTCAGAAAAACTCTTCTTAAACATATGTTTTCAATCTGTTTCGAGTGTCACATCATCACAATGGCATTCTGATCCCATGAAAATCCTGCAAGAACATGGTGGTAGTCTGTTTTGCAATGAAGTAAAAGAAAATTTAGAGTCATTACTGGGAGCATTGTCTCATAAGGTAAAAATTAGTGGAGAGATAGAACAACAGTTACAAACAATGCCACGCCTTCTGTGCAGGTTTATACTGTTTAGCAAGGGAGATGTGTTTATTGGAACTTAAATGGGAAGGGTAAGGGAGATTGGGTTTTTTTGGTGGTGGCTTGCACTTTTTTTAAGTGCAAATTCCTCTACTTAGGCAGGAAATCCAAAACAGATAGGAGCAGTATTTTAAAAAGCATTTTTCAAATAATGGGCAGCTAAGTCTTAGAGAACAGTTATCCCAGAAGCAGCTCCCAGTGGAAGGCTGCAGCTAAAAGAAAATGTGCTGTCCTAGACAAACAAGTAAGGAACTAGCAAGTCTAAATACAGCAATAGTGTTGTGATCATGAAAGGCATTATTGACACTGTGACTAGAGCAGTTAGGTTAAACTATGAATGAACTAGTACATGTGAGTGAACTTAGCACATGCCACTATGGGAAGATGAACTGAGGTTCCTATATCCTCGGTAGAAATGAGGATTAAAAGTAGTGAAAGTTGAAGCAAGACAATTTCAAGCTAATAGGTACAGGTACAGTTATTTAGTAGTGAAAGTATTGTCTATTGAAGGAATTTATATGGGATTTTGCACACGAATTCTTCAAATTATACATTTGGTGAGGAAACTCCAAGGTAAATTTCTGTAATCTTTTGGGGCGAACCATTTTAAGTGTCCATAAAAGAAACTATATTTGTTGCACTTCAGAAAAATAGCATGTGTTTGGTAGGCACTGTAAAGAAAAAAGTAACAGCTCGTAGTAAAAGGTTCTAATCTTGGATTATTAACAAACTGGTACATTTCATTTGACCAGTTGAGGGGCTTCTTTATGAATACAGGTATCTGGATTTTCTGGAGAAGAACTCAGAAGAGGGGAGAATAAGATTGTAAGAATAATCTGAAATCTAGGTCTTAAGAAAATGTTCCAGGAAGTAGTTTTGCTTTGATTCTGTAAGTTTTATACAAGTCATATCGTAGTAATTATAAGAAATTGTTAGATATGACTAGCCTATGAGGATTTTTTTTCTTTGGCTTATAAAATATGATTATTGCAGTATGCACCACTCTGACATACACATTTAAACAGACAGACATCTCTGCATCTTTCCTAACTCCTTTCATAGTAATTTTAGTTTAGAAGCTGTATTATCTTCAGTCACTAAAAGCATTAAGATAAAACAGAATGAAAAACAGAGGCAGCCTGGCAACTCACCAGGCTTTTAGAATTTTGACAAGTTTCCTTTTGAAAGTACCATTCATTAAGTAGTTTCTCTGTCTCTCTTTTAAACACTATGAATAAAATACAAAGTGCTTGACAGAACATGTAAAGTTAGCTTTGCAACCACTTTACAATTTTACCCTTTACTGAAACCCCAGTTTTCAATTTTTGTAAATAGAACACTTATTTAAGTTCTTGGAATATTATGTTTCTTGTTGCCTTCGTGTAGTTCAAATTATCTGTGTGTGAAGAAAAAGATGCAATGAGTGCATTTTGGATGTTCGATGCAGGAGTTCACAAGTATTATCAGCCTTAAAAAAATAACTTTAAAGACATCTGATGTGTAACTGATGAATTAAGGTGTAGGTCTGTAACTTTGGTAAGCACAGTAAGTCTCAGAATAAAATTCCAGTGTTATTCTTAGTAATGTTAGATAAACCTTTCCTAAAGAGAGAGTCAGGCTGAAGATGAGAAAAAAAGAATTGGAAAAGAATGAGAAAAGAGAAGCTTATAATGTGTATTATATTTAAACTGAGTATACCTCTGTAAATGGCCTCACAAATATTTATTTCTCCCCATTTGTAGCCAGTAGTAAAAAATAGTAGTAAACAAAAAAAATTAAAAAATATAAGACCTACTAATTTGGAGAGAAATACACAGTTCCTTTTTATTTTTTTTTTCTAGACAAGTCAGTCGAAACAAAAAAAAAGACATCTTTGTGTTATTTAAAGCAAATTCATATGTGTTAGCATAGCTGTCAGCAACTGAAATGATAAAATTATCATTGTTAACATATACAGCTATAAACTGAACACAAGGCATGCTTCAGGTTAGTCAGAAGAGGTCCTCTGTTTTACACTGTGCATGCTTGCTCAAAATGAAACTGTATGTTATTGGTTAACTGGGATGCTTAGCATAATCACTTTGCAAGTCTGTGGTGGAGGGAGGTGATTATCACTGAGAACAGATGGGCAGGTCCAAAGCGTTGCCAGATTCTGCACAAGCTCTATGTACTGTAGGTTCTAGCTCTCTTTTCTTTGGTATTTCTAATTTTTATTCATTGTGCATATTACAACGAGCTAGCTGAGCTAGAGGCCAGGGAGCAATGACCTCACAGTTTAGCTCGCAGACGTGGGACTGAGGAATTCAAAGCGCTGTCACTGTACAACTGAATGGATGGGGTAGACTGAATTCTGTCCGACTGCCTCCCTAAATGTATAAAAGGATCTGTCTCCGAGCTTAGCACTCTACTCTGCATCTGTAGCTCTCTGTGGATTGTACTGTGTGTGACCAGAAATGATATTCTCGGATATGAACACTGTCTCTGCCTCTCCTAAAGTGCATCCTCCTAATGGGACCCGGTTTTATACTTTTCAGGTAAGTGAACTTAAATAAAACTGAAAGAATTTTAAACAATAGGTAAACTTTAAGTAAGAGTACTTAATATATTAAGAAGCTTATGTGTTCATTAATTTTTTATAGGTAAGAGAAAATATGTAAGAAATCAATATCATCGCAGCAAGTTTGCTGCCTTAAAAAAATCAGCATATGATTGCTCCTATACTAACAAAAAATTACATTCATTATGATTTTGCTATTGATTGTCTTTCCCAATAATACTACCATCTTACAATGCATTAGATTTATGGTTCCTCACCTGTACCCACACTTTTCTGTTTAGTTCAGATAAGCACTCTGTTGGCATTATCAGAAATTCCAAACTCATATTATACAAAATACATTTTAAAAACTTTGCATGTTGTACCTGTCTGGATTTTTAATACTAACCCTGAATGTAGTTTCATGCTAGCTGATGCTTAATTTGATTCACGTGAATACTAATCATACATGTGCAATTGGTAGAACAGCACTCTATTGTTAGGATTATGAAGGTTCTCAGTTTTAAGCCAAGTTTTGCCTCATTCAGGGAAATAAGCTTGTGTGCTTAGCTAAAGGTAAGAATGTATTATATGTTCTGTATCTAAATTGCAAACCAGTCTAATTACAAACATCTTTCAGTAGCACTTAATTATAAGCAAGCTTCAGTGCCTTGGCTCTGAAAAACCATGTAATCCTACATTAAGATTTAAAAATAATAAAAGAACCCTCACACACACCCCTGCCCCAGATGGTCCTTACAGCACTCCGGCCCTGCAGGGCAATTCAAACACTCCACTACTTAAAGTGGCAACAGCTTTTTCAGCTCAGCTTCTGATATAGTTAGGATTTAAGTAACCTTCCTGTTCCTAATTGTTTAACAATTTTGTCTTCTACATTACTTTATGCTATTGCAGAGTGATGTCTTTAATATGTGATAAACCCTGTGTATACCACTAGAGCAAGCAATCTGAATCAATTAAAAGTTGATCATAAATTGCATGGCAAACTTATTTCACAAAATCCAGGTACCCCATTCTTTAGGTCCAGAAACTGCATTTCATTCTTTCCTTCTTTTAGATCCATCGTTTTTAATTGTACTGTCTTGCCCTTCTCACAGTGGTGTCAAATGATAGTTGAGGGCTGTACAGGAAGAGTAGCATCCTCCCAACAGTGACTGTCTGCTGATCCTGGCAGTGATTCAGAGACATGATTGCCCCAGGCCTGTTCCTCTACAGCGTGACTACTTTTTTCACACACTGAATCTAAATATTCTGTACAGCATCCTGTAGCTGTGCTCTTAAACACAGTTCCTGATGTCAGGTACTTTTTCTGAGTGTGTCCAGCTGAAAAAAAATCACAAAAATTAGGATGCTTGGTTGTGATACCAAATTGAATATTTTATTCTGCAGTAACTTATGAAAATAAGTGCTAATAATAAAGTATATGTATTTTTTACAGTATGGATTATTGCTACTGTAAATCTCTGTGATTACAGTAGACATTGTTCTACATACACAAAATTCCCTTTTAAAAATCATTTCTTCTGCTGATTTTTGAGCTGAGGGGTCACTAAATAAAAAGGAAGCAGAACTCAATTTCCAGTTGCATCCTGGATACTTTAATGAACAATGTAGATTTAAATGACCTTGGAATGTAAAGCTCCTAATTCCAGACAGTATGTGTTTGTGTTCTGGAACGGCTTGGTATTATCAGCTCTAAAATAATCCCTGAAAATTAAAAAGAAAAAAAAAATCAACCAAAGACAGCCTGCATTGTCCTGTGATGTCCCTTTTCAATAATTTTCTCTATTTATTTATTCACATATGTGCAATATAAAGAGATTTGAAGCAACTTTCCAGTTCTTGCCTTGGCTTTGTCATTCTTTGCTTCCTAGTTTTGGCTACCATGTTTGTGGTAGTTTCTCTTTCCCTCTTGATTTACTTCAGTTTTTACTTGCAAATGTAATAATTGCTGAGAAGGACTTCATATGACTCTTGTTAATTATTTTGATCTGTTTTAAAGTAGTTTCACCTTTTTTTCTTTCCTACCTATAGTATTGTTCCTATATGTTATGTTAAATCTCTTGGAGACTGAGAATCTCTTTCATTTAAATGGCTTGCAAAGTTATGGAACAGAAGAATGGTTCTTAGTTTGTAATATGTAAGTTGGTATTTAATCTAAATGTGTGAAAATAATCTTAGCAAAAACAATTTCTAGCATTTTAAAAGCTGAACAAATACAAAAGTTGTGAGATGACGGCCTAAATGCTGACTGATAATGGGTAATGAGTGATTAAGCTACTGAATTAATTGTACATTGATGTAATGATTAAACAGTTGAATTAATTGTACGTTGATTTAATAACACATGTTAGTTCTTTCAACAACAGAAATAGTACCTAAAGAAGCACAAGGCATGTGTGCAAGTTGTAACTTTATATCAGCATGTCACTGATGTTTTCAGGAAATAAGACCAAGTTGGACTCTAATGGCCAAGGAATCAGACTGGCCATACAAGGGTGCATCTATCAGAGTGCTTGGGCGGGGATAATCATAGTTAGTGTTTGACAGACTAACCTTCTGAAGATTCTCGGTGCTCCAATGTCTGCCCCTAATTAAATCAATATCTGAAACTAAATAGAAGCTGTGATATTCCTAGTACCTTCGTTCTGCTCAGGAAATTTGTCCAGCAATTCTGCAAATGTTAAAAGCATCATTTAGTTCAGTATCTTTCCCGAACCACCTGCTATAATTCAAAGAAGCTTAAGCTTGGACCCCTACACTCTGCTTGATTAAAGTTATTAAAATAGAAAACTATATGAGAGGACCTCATATAAAGAAGTTATATATTGTATGAAAGGAAGGAGTTATAAACAAGGTTTAATTTTATAATAAACAGGGCAATACCAAAGTTTAGTGCTTTGTATTTCAGTATCTCCTTGTTTCATCTCAATTCACTTGTGCCAACCTTGGCAGACTTCTGCAGCTGTATAACAGAAAGCAGTGATTTTCTTTATTTTTGTATTCAAGATTGACAAAAATATAGTTTTTCTGATACTTGAGGTGGATAAATTAGTTTGCCAGCAGTCCCACAGTGAGCATATACCTCTCATGAACATTGTAAACAGCAAAATCCAAGTAGTAACATTCCTTGTTCCCTGCTGAGTCATGTATTTAGCTGTATGTTTATTTGCATAAAATAATGATACAGGTGGAAAAGTTTGGATTAGAAAGGAGATATTTTTAACTTGATTATTGGTTATGAAATAGGAAACATTAATTCACTGAAAATATTTTTATTCAGGCTGGTTTTATTGGGACCTTGAGGGTTGTCCCTTTTTTTATGAAAGCATAGCACAAAGGAACTTAATCTTGAAATTTCAGACTTTGTTTTTGAAAGTTGTCTAATGCTGCTTTGGTCACTTAGAAGCAACTTAAGTTTGTGTTGGTGTTTATCATGTCCAGTAAATATTTTTTGCTTTCTTAAATTGGTTGTCTAGAGTAATATATGGGAACACTAACTTGCACAAAGAAACATTCAAAATATCATCACATTGTACATGATGTTCATTTCAATAGAATGTGAACTGAAAAAGCCTTTTTTTTCTCTCAACATCTTTGCAAAATAAAAAAAATTAAATACTTCTATGAACAATATTTTCAGCTCTTATAGCTTTCAGTTTTTAAGCTAAGCACATATCTACAGCACAGATCTAAGCACAGACCTAAATAAGGACTGAAAGGAGTTGCCAATAGGCAGAACACAGGAGCCAGGCATATGCAGTAGAGAAAGAATAACATGCTTGAATTGCCTCAGTATATGTAGGGTCTCATGGATCTGGCTGAATCTTTATCTTTGACATCAGCAGTATGTAATAACAGTTTCCATAAATGTTAAACACAAACTTTCAAAGACTTGGGAGCACTACTAGCCCGTCTTATAGTCAGATGAGATTTGTGGTTTAAAAATGTACTCTTAGGACAACTAGAATGTAGTCCTTTTTTGCTAATAAGTAGTGAAGGAAGGGCTGGTCTTTCCTGAAACCTAAGAAGATTAAAGCAATTTTTTAAAGTTATCTGATGATTAGAAGGTCTATGAAGAAATAAAATTATTTTCTCACAAAACCTGCAGAGAAATCCTAAAATATTCATATGACATAAAATTGTAAAAATACTATGAAGTACAGTAAAAGTGCATTGCTGATCAAAAGTTTGAAATGGGGTTACTGGGAAACTGGGAAACATTTGTGTACATAAAACATATCTATCGCCATGATTCTGATTCCTACTGGTTTTTATTTCTTAGCAACTAAATGTTACATTCCAATAATAGTGAATTGAATACAAGCAACAATGTTGCTTTCTGGTACACAATGTGCTTTGAGATCTGTTGGAAAACCTCCATATTCTATACTAAATGCTAGGTGCACTCATTAATTTTCCTATGAATTTCTATAGTAATAGTTTAAATCATATGTATACCTACCCAGAACTTGTTTTATACTGTCTGTTTCAGTAATCCTATTTTCTTTCATCTATCTTATATGAAAATGAAACAAAAAGCTTCTCCTAAAAGAGAAAGTACCTATTAGAATTTGTAATTGTACTTATTAGCATACATTTATCCTTAGATTATACTTCAGACAGGTATGCCATGCTACTCTTGTTTAGTAGGCCATAACTTTTCAACTATTTTGTTGCTTCCCATATTTCAGTGCAATATAATTTAAGAACAAAGAAAAGAGCTTTGAAGTTTCTTTGCATAAGTACCCAATGCTATGAAAAAAATATATTTCTTGTGATGGAGACGGATTTTTAGTCACCTTGTATCTGATGTGATCACTCATATCACCACAAAATTCTTGTAAAATTTGATGACTCTATTCCTATTCTATGCAGACTTAATTACACATGGAGAAAATATGCCACATATAACATGCAGAATAGAGCCAAAAATTTGTGTATACTTTCAGAGCTGTGTCACTTGGTCCATGGAAGAATTGTCGAATCTGATCTTAACTTGAACCCTTCAACTGGCTGAGCATGTAGGCAACTCCTTCCAGCAGCCCTCTGCCAGGCATGGAATTTCTCCCTTAGTTTTGCCTAAATAAAAATTTTTCTCTTCTTACTTATCACACTGGCACAGTACATTTTGTCACAATCACGTAAAAGTACTAGAGGCTTGTTCATTGTGAAAGCTGTAAGTCCATATCCAGTAGGTAGCTTGTATCAGGAATGATGGTAAACATCACTGAAAAGCCAGCTATAACAGGAGTCCACTGAATAATTGGGTTTGTGTGCAACAATTTGTGGTGCAGATTATGTGGATTGACTTCAGAAGCTTTGAAAGCTGTGTTAGTGAATATAAATAACAATGGTGGCAGAAGGGCTGATAGTGAGCTAGTTTTTAAAGACTTCTGATGTTTAACTATGACAGAAAAGAGTAATGCTGGACCAGTGCTTTACCATGTAACAAAGAAAAAAAAAATCTTTAAAAAATCTGGGTAACGTCAAAGGCACGAGATAATAATAAAGTGATTTTCATTGCAGTTACCCTGGAAATATTAATAGCCGTGTAAGTGGGTTTTATATAATTTTGGAATTTAGGAATTTTGAGGAGTAGTGTGAGAAATATGCCTACAGGCCCTTTTATTCAGAAATAAAAGACAAATGGCAATAAAGGTTGGTCTTAAATTGTGTTATTTATTATTTTTTGCTATTATTATTCTGTGATATATATTTTTATTGCCTGTTTTATGCATTAAAAGTGTGTTACTGTGAATTATTTAATGTGTCCTAAGTATCTAGAGAAATAATTTTGTTTGCACAAGGATTGGTGGGTTTTTTGCATAATCCTGTTTTGCCAGAGAATTGTGATTTGTGGCCATCAGAGCTAGTGAAAGACCATGTTCTAACCACAATCAACACCCACTTCACATGGGGTATCTCTGAAAAGCTACTTGTTTTCTGTCTGACTTCTGAGTTTTAGCTGGAATTGGGCTGTAGGGCTGCCCCACCACACACCCTCTTCCTGCTTAAAAATCAATCGTGCTGCATGATCACATATTTTCTGTAGTTTGGTTTTTTTAGCCAGTCAGTAAAATGGTCAGATAGTTTTTATAAATATGTTATTCTGCATGCAATGAACTGAGAAGGGTGACTGGACTGAATATTAAATGACTATTTTGATCTATAGATCCATTTGCATCCTCCCCTGAGTGGAAACGCAGGTTGCTTACTGAAGAAATGAGAAATATTATGATTCTAGTATTAACCCAATTACCATGAATCTGGTGGTGGAAAACAGGAAAACTAATCCTTCTTGCCAAAGCCTCAAGTTGAACCTAAAGGTATGCACATACACACAGATGTTTTCCAAAAAAAAAATATCACAAAAATAATTGAGCGTAGAACTGTCTGTAGTTTTTTTCAGTTGTAGAAACTTTGTAAATTATGTTGTTTACTCCAAAAATGCAATAGAGTAAGCAAAGAATCCAGGATCTTTAAATACACACATACAACAAAATGGAAAGAGAGAGCTTAAAGTCTTTGTGCCTTAAGTAAATATTCATGTAGATTTCTCTTTTACTTGTCATACAGAAATATTTTGTCCACATAATAGCATTATTTCATGTGTTGAAATTGAGAAGTAGGCAAGCAGAGTGGTCAATGCACCTTTCCTATGCAAATTCCTATCATGCAGAGTGTGGCCAGTTCTACTTTGCAATGTAATGAGGTAGTCAGAAAGTACCTTTCCTTTTTCTTCCAGAAGCGCTGGGGCTAAACCAGAGCTGCGGTTTCTTTTGCAGCTGAGTGGATGTGACCAATAAAAACAGGGGACCAGTAGGAGGAATAGCAGTAGCAGTGCTTTCCTCCTATTCCAGAAATAGAATCATGGTATGGTTTCTGAATCATAGCTAAAACCATGTTTCTGGCTTTATTTCAAAAGTGCTTTCAGTGTTGGATTATTTTACCATAATTTGCATAGAAAATAAAACTAGACAAAGAAATATACTGGTATTTTCCAGACCAATAGGGATACTAAGGATCATTACACATTATTGTGTATTGGTTTGATATTGCTGGTTCATTCTCTTAGCTAAATACAAGCTGTATAGAGTTTCAGAATATAAGTTTTCCTTATAGTGAAAACCAGAACAATATAGGCATAGCCTATTCTGAGAGCAGAGACTGTATCTCTGTAGATGAATGTCTTGAACATCCTGTATAAATTGTGATGCTAATCTATTGGAAATGGCATGATTTTCCCCTCGGTGAATATTACCAATCTTGCTATGCAGCAGTGCAGAAGCTTTCCCATCCGTTTCCGGGAGGAGAGTGTAAGTAACTTGCTGATTTCATTTTATATTTCAAATATATTCCTAGTAGTTGCCTCAGATCTAGATCATATTTCTAGGTCATACTTCTTGATTTGCTACACATTGGACCGAGTAAAGGACACTACCATCCTAGCACAGAATTAACTTTATTTTATACAAAGCATTTTGTCCTCAAGGTCTTTTTGTACACGGTTTAGAAATTTGCAAGGCAAGGGGATCTGCTGCCTGCCGGATATTCATGAAGCATTTGCTCATAGTGTCTTCATTATCAACACCATCAGCTAATGGTGTTGCAAGGTGGGAGATCTGAAAATTTCTTCTTTTTCTTCATCTGTCTTAAAGCAACAAAAAAAAAAAGGAAGTGAAGGAAGACAATGTAAAATACTTGACATGTTGAACTCTCATATGATTGAAGGCAGGCAAGAAAGTGTATGCTTTTAATGGTTTTAAACAAGTTGAGATAAGAATAAAGTTTTTGCTGAGGAACTTATGAGGAACTATGCCTATAGATATGTCTGGTTTGGGGAAAGAATTAAAGCATTAATCTAATTTTACCTTTATTCATAGGTTGTATTTTCAGCTGGAACAGAATAGAGTTAATATACATCACAAGATTTTTAATACTAAATTTCTTAGTAATGATTTCAGTTAATAAATTGCATTTTGCTTCAGCTGCTCCTGTCTAGTTCAATATTCAGTTGGAAGCTTTGCTTAGCATAAGATATATGGAGGATTCGGAGGCTAGGATTGTTTTGAAATGACAGCTGACGTAGTTCAGTTGATACTGTGATTCACTCAAATATGCAAATGAGAAGATTACGGATTTAGTATTTCCATTGAAAGAATTAGAATACTGACTCATGGAAACTTAAGTGATCTGTTCATATTTTTTCACTAGAAGGAATTTTACAGTTCCACAATAGTGCTTGTTTGTATGATGTGTTATTCCTAGTGATAAACCTAGCAAAGCACTAATCAAATGGAAATTTATTTTTAATTAAGTATTCTGCATGCATAGTTGTGGCACAGTGTAAGGAATGATTTTGCCTAGACCATCAGCTATAACAGTGTTGGTACTGAGCAAAGCTCAGCAAAAAGTGGTGAGGAGGTGCCAGTAGCACTGAAAATGCATTGAGGGTGTGGTTAGATATAGAGATGTGGTTGTGCTATAAGCCTAACCAAAGGGTAAGGGAAGGTACTTGAGCTGGATCCCTGTGTTTATGTTTCCATTAGTAAGTACTGTGGCAGGATAAAAGTCAGTCTGTAGAGCAAAAGAGGAGAATCTAGTATATCTGTGCCATCCACATTTAGAGACCAGGTGGAATAAGTCTAGTCAGGTCTCACTGGCTAAGCGTTCACAAACGGATAGAAAGCATCAGGTTCGCTTTCACAGGTCATCTTTCAGTTTCTTTTCCTCAAAGAGGCACCCACTGCAGGCAGTGAAATCATGATACAAATCAAAGTGAGTTGAGACAATAGGGAAATTTGCTTCAGATTGCCTGCCTGATAGAAAGTAAAACACTAATGTAGACTTAGTTTCTGTAATGGCAGGATCTGATGCACAGCATTTCAAACTAAAGGCCAAGTTCTGTTAGTGCCAAGCCACATTATGGGAGAGCATGTTTCTCTGATGGAGTCCAGGAAGTTGAGTTGCCCCGTGTTGAGCTAATCTTTGTCAATACTGATAAATGGATAATTATACTATTAAATAATTTATTATTAATAAGTGTTATTAATAATAAATTATTTGTCAACATAATTTGACAATTTTATTGGTAAATAATAAAATACATATTATAAAATTATATTGACTCTCTAATGCCATACTGATTTCAGATGAATCTGTACAATGCATACTATTTGTAGTGTGTTTTTTTTATATTCATGGCACTCTATTCTTAAAATAATTATTATGTGGAGAAAATTATTATTAGGATCTTATATTTCTGAGCAAATAAAAGCTATTAATGTACAGTTTCAATGAAACAAAGAAAAAGAATTTTTTTACATTGCTATGGAAACTTCTTTTCTTTACCATATATTTATATTAGTAGTAGACAGAAAATTATTCCAGGTTAATAAATGTGTCTCTGTTTCATGTAGTTGGGAACCTGAGTTCCAGATGGGCTCAGAGGATGGCTTTGATGTATCTCATAAGGTTTGAAAACATGATATGACCTCTGTTGGCCTCAAGCCTTAGATGGCTTGTCTAGCACTGTAATGGACAGTAAAGCATAAAGCTAAATATCTGCTAAACTGTGCTCAGCAAAAGAATGAAATTGGTAACTTACACTAAACACATGTATACAGGCACTTACTGATTGAAGTAATGTCAGCATCAACCTCTGTGTCTTGAATAAAGCACATCAGCACATCTGATGACAATAGTGCACATGTTCATCTCCTTAGGCTGGGAACATAGTACCTTGCTTGAGATGGTCTGGGAATTTTCAGATGGTCAGTTAAAGACATCAAAATATTTTGAAGTTTGAATAAACAAAGGAGTTGATATTAGAACTGAATTTAAAGTTCTCCTTCAGCTTCCGATTTAGAAGAAGCAATCCTGTCTTCTTTCAGCAGATTTAACAGTCTCTATCATGTTTCTCACATACCTAAAACTAACACGTCTCACATACAAATCTAAGCGAATGAAGAAAGAATGAACAGATTTGGAACAATTTCAGACATTCAGAAACTGTTTGGTTTGGTTTATTTTGCTTTTTAAAAATTTCAGATAATTGTATAAATCTTAATGCATTTAACGACACTATTAGTTAAAGAGCCAGGGAAATAAATCAGGTCAGTAGGGAGTATGAACATCAAACTAAAAGTTACCCATTACGCTAAAGACTGTCAATTGTGCACAGATCATCCCTCAAGAAACATTACTTTTTGCTTCTATTTTAAAATATCTTTCCAAGCACACACAAAGCTTCTCTATAGATACAATTTCTAAGAAATTTATAAGAATTCCCAGAAATATGATGGGAAGCTGTAATGGCTTCATTATGGAGGAGTAATGTTTTGAACTGTTTCTTGGAGTTGTATTGCTGACGAGTAGTTGAATAGCTATCCTCTTTTAATCAGAGTAATTTTGGAAGCATCAGTCACGGTTTTTAGTAAAGCTTAATTGAGTCTTACATTTACCATAATATAATCATGTTTAGAACTCAGTATGGCTTTTTTTATTCCTCTCTCTCTCTCTCTCTGTGTCTCTCTCAGAAGAGAGGAATAAATTGTTGCATCCTTTTCAATAGTAAGGAAATAAAATGTAAAAGTTATATTAAGATATTTTTTACCCTGTTCCTCTTTTTTCTAAGGGTGATTCAGTGAATAATATGCAGAATACAGCTGCTACTAAATGCAATAGAAACAAATTTTTCTTCCAATACTATGCTCTACCACAGCACAGCAAATCTTTGGTGACTAGAAGGCAGACAATACTTACCTTAACTAATATAAAAGCCTGTCCCAGTTTGTATGTACTCTCACTGTCTCAGAGCTCTGCCACTAAAGAAGTCGTATCTGAAGTCAGTGAGTCTCAGCTTTCTCAATTTTCACCATTCACTGGCACAGATTCCACTCTTCCAGTTAAAGGAACTTAAGAAAAATTATTTTACTTTTCAGTGTCTCTCTAACATAAATAGATGCAAGCTGACACAAAAATCTGCCTTGATAAAAAAAAAAGGAATCCATTCAGGTTTTGTGTAGTAAGTCCAGTAGTATTTATCTTCTATTAGCAAGACAAAGTTTATATTTTCCTTTATGTTTTGCTTTTACCGTCTAGTTACTGGCATTTCAGACCCAACAGGTAGTGTACAGCGCCTTTGGCATTTCTGGAATTAGAGTTCTTAAGGATTAAGTCCCAGGTGGGCTAGAATTGCAGTGTATTTTGGCTGTTTGCATATTAAACAAATAGATATACTTTTTACATTTAGCCCAGTATTAAAAAACCTCTTAGTCTGTTTTGCTACCTGTACCTTTATTTGGATTCCTTATGTAGTTCTTATTAATCATCCGCACTTTTATTATGTGATTTTTCTAAAAACACCAAGCTTTGTGGTGAAGTTCCTCAATAATGGTAACTTTTAGACTCTCGTAGAGGGCATTTTGTTGTCATAGGTTTTTAATAATTTCAAGTTACAGTTTAAAGCCACACACCTGGTTAGGTATTAGTATGAAGTGGTTGTCAATTATCCTTTTGTGAGTTAGATAGCAGATAGGCTAAATAAATTAAATAAATTATGCAGAATTACACTCTTAAGCTCAGGATAAATCAGCAGGGAACACGAGGAAAAAACCCCACACAAATGAAACAAAAAAATCCCCCAACAAAAAAACTACTGTTGGAAGTTTCTCATAGTTCCCTACTTACTTTCTTACTCTCCCAGGAACATCAATAGGAAAGCATTTCACGGACTGCATATTAGTTCTCTATTTTGAGCAGCCCAACTCCATTGCAGGTTTGAGGTTCAGGCCAAGTTTCATCCTCTTTCTCACCTTTGGCTTGTGAGGATATTCATAAGAGGTCTCTGAAACTGACTCTCCTTCCATTGCACATGATTTTTTATTATTCAAAGGCAATTTATAGGAGGAAGCTTTGTCTTCTGGAAGCTTTAAAGTATCAGTAATGTATTAGTGCAAAATTTAATCTCTAATTAATCTACAATTGTTTGTAAAACAACAGCAGAAAGATATTTCAATCTTTTCCAACAAGTGGAGGATTTCATTAGATTATCTAGTTTGAAAAGACCTTCCCTCTTTATATAGGCATCTTCTACTTAAATGCAATATTTATCTGTAAAAATTTTTGCATGTAATTACTAGAAGTGGAAAATAAAGAAAAAATATATATTCCCCCCTGTAATCTATACTTTGCTGCAATTTGCATCAACTCTTTGCTTTCCTGTGTGAACAGAGAAAACTAATGTGCATTAACGTCTCTAACAGCAGCTCCTAGTCTGTTTGAGTTTGATGTTCATTGGTACATACTGAGAACTTTTCTAAACACCCTGATTTGTGAGTGTGGGCATCTTTAATTTTAAAACCATGTTAAGGAAATGTGGTGGCATGACTGTGAAAATAGGAAGTATTAGATCTCATGGTTACACCTTTATGTTAATTCTTATCTCTCAGCTAAAATTAATGTGACTTTATATCTTCAAACAACTTTCTAGGGAAAGAACAATTTGAACTCTTCTAGTCAATCAGAATTACTAACTGAAATCATCATGACTCCAGTGTGGTCTGTGACTCAGTCTCTAGCGTAACAGTGATGCCATTTACTAGAGTAAAATAGTATGCCTGGTGTATTTTAAGCATTTGAGGAGAAAAGTAAAGTCACAAGTTCAAAGAAGATGCTCATGGGAAAATCCATGTTCATATTTATCACTTTTAAAATAAAGTTAGCTGACCATTTCTGTAGTAAAATAATTTGGTTTACTAACCTAATAAAGATCCTAACTCTGCAAAAAATATAAAAGAATATAAATGTCCCCTCTCTGTATGACAGACCATTGATTACTAAGTAGTTATGCCTAATCCATTGCTATAAATATCCATGTATCTTGTATATTTGCTACCTATCCAGTTTATCCTAAAAATTATATCTCAGATTAAGTGAAATCAGTAAAATTGTTATTTCGTCAACCGTCAGATACCTTTTTAGAGAAGTGGCTCTTGCAGGTGTACCTGTAGCTCCCTGTGGATGGTCACTAAATTTAGTAGCGTAGAAATATTACTGCTCTCAACTATTTCCTGCCTTCATTGCAAGACTTGTCTGCTATTTTAATTGATTGGGCTTTTATTTTCCTGAAGTACCGTAATGATGTTGTGAAACATTGACAGAAGTGTTTCAGAGCAGTTTCTAGGTGAATGGTTGATTCATTCATTTTTGTTTTCAAGAGCACTGACTTTTTTAAAGTAATACATATTTTGTATCTTAAGGTAAACCATATGAAGGTCAGTACTTCCAGCATGTTTGTGAGTTGATACTATACAGATTCTTTTTTCCTGACATTTATTTGTCTTGGTAAAGTATTTCCCTGCAAAATTTGAGAAATACAGTGGATTATTTTGCACCCAGTAATTATATATAAGCCAAATATATATACATGAATTTGAATATGTGTTCATATACATATATTTGACTATGAAAAAATAGCACTTTGGAATCTCTCATAAATGGCAGGACATCATGAATCTTTGGTACACTGAAAGAATTTTTAAGAGTAGGGGTTTTTTTTTTGTAATTTTCAGGGATTTCAGCAGCCAGTTTAAAAATATCTGAGAAAGCATGCAGCTGTCATTAGCTGTCATAGACCACTTAAATATGGTGTAGAGTATTATTTAATTGCACTATTTATAAAATGTTTTGTGTTTTTCCTGACAAATTTGATGGTATGGCAATCTAGTTTTGCTTTGCATACGTATACAGTCAGCTAAAGGTTGATTATTGTGTGGTGTCTGAGTAACACAATACACTAATGAAATTCTGAAGTCCTCATGGAACTATAGCTGAAGCATGTGATATGTCCAGGAAGAGTGGAATAGAGTCCAGGAAGGAGTCCAGCCTTGTGTGCTGAACTCCATCATACCCCTAATCCTGTGGGTAGGAATATGATATATGTGAAATGCTTGCATATTTCAGGATTTGTTTTCCATGATGTGTGACTAATTGGGAACCCTGTATATAGAACATTTTTATTCCTCAGGTTTTTTGCTACTTTTAGAATATCACTTGGTAAGGCTGTACAGAAAACCAGTGAACTGAGAGAGAGCTTACCTTCCATTTCTCCAGAAAAGAATGGACTGTCCAGACAGTTGTTTCACATTATTCCCATTTATTATCCAAATGAAGCAAACTTCACCTAAAGACTTTGACCTCTTGGAGACTTCTGACCTTAAGGAAGCCGGGGAAAATCAGCATATATTAGTGCACACATTAACATGTTTCCTCTCTGTGATTAATTCAAATAGTGCCAGATTTCAGAAAACTGCTTTTGAATAGCTGATCTCAGTTTCCGGAAAAAAAAACCAAACTAATAGCTGATCACACATCAATGAAGAATTATTTCAGACTTGTGAGGTGAAAAGCCTCACAATCAAGTGCAGATGCACAAGGAGATATTGGCATGACACTCATTTTGGCTCACGGCTTTCACTAGAAAGGTAAGAAGGCCATTGCATCTAAGCCTAAATCAGCAAAAAAGCAACAAAGAAAATTGGGTTAAATATGCAATTAAGCATATGAAGGACTTGAAAATCATATTTAACCTGTCTTTTTTCCCCAAAGTAGCTAGAATAAGAGGATGAGGTATGTTGGCTAACACAGTTCCCTCCATAGATAATTCAAGCCCAGGGCATTAGCTTTCGGCAAGTCAACATTTGTGAAAGAATTTCCGGTAATTCCCTGCTTAGTGAACAAAAATGTAACAAATCTCCTAGGTCTCTGCAATTGAGCAAAGGGCTGGAGTTAGGTCTTTTGAAGATCACCATTCTTGTAAGAGGAAGAATTAAGAGACAGGAATTGTTTGTATTGAAGGGAGGATTTTACCAAGGCAGTGAGCATTCATTTTGATATTCAGAAACTAAAGTGAGACGGAGTAGTGTGGTTGACGAATGTGCAGGAAGCTTTCCTATGGCAGCTGCAGCATCTGAGATCCAAATCACAAATTGGATTTCATTTCTCTTACACACAAAAAAGGATATGGATATTTTCAAATTTAAGTCCCACTCATGTTATGTACCAGCTGCTTTATCACCATTTAGTCTCCTGTTATTCCACTTACAGTTCTGATATAGTTGCAGTTCTTTTACCATCTCATTGAACATGACAAAAATATATCATTCAGATAGCAGATGAATGTACAGTATGGTATGACTGTATTGTATAATTTACTAAAAAAATAAGAAGAACATTTTCATTCCATATGTTCTGAATATTTGGGAAAACCAGGCATGTTAGCTCTGATTTTTTACATCACATTTGCATGAAACCAGTGTAAGAATGGAGAGTCAAACCCATTATTTTCTTCTACCTAATTTCTTCCAAATAACAATGTTATATTACTTCCTGACAGGGTTTAATTAACAACTCTAAATATCTTTCATAATCTAAGGTTTGATATTCTTCAGAAAACTCAGCTGTGAACTTCTTTGACCAGGAGAAAACTAGCAGGCTTGTTGACACTGATATTTTATTTACAGTGCATATGTGTCTTTGTGCATGATATGTGAGAGTTAAAATAATTTTAAATATAAGTACAATTTTTACAAATGGCTGAACATAGATAAGACCAATTTTTTGCTAAGTGAGTGTAAAATTCTATTTTTTCTCTTTTCAAAAAGAATTTGGAAATACAGATTCCCTCCATTTGTCAGTGTTTTGGGATTCTCCGAGTACTCATCTTCCTAACATAGAAGTTTCACCTTCACTTTCAGGGCCAGGTTCCTCGCACCTGATATTCTATATCAGGTGCTGTAAAGGACTACTCAGATTTCTAAACCTACTTGAAATTCCACCAACCTATTTCCTGTGTACTGTTAAGGGATATAAACTACTCTAAAAGTACCTGTTTCTAAGATTCTGAGGGCAGCTGAGGATGCATATGTTTGGGGGGTTTGTGCTGATTTTTTGTAAAATTACCTGCAGTGTCCAGCGATTTTAGAGTGAACATTTGTTTTGTTTTTAAACTTAGCTTATGTTTTTACATATTGAAAATTTAAGGAGAAATATGTTATTCTTTAAGAAAATTTTGTGTATCAAGGTTTGATCTGTGGTAGTATGATCCCTTCTTGACCAATGTTATTTTAGAGAGTGTGATATAGGCATGGTAAAATGGCTTTGTGATACTGAAATAAACACCATTTACTGAATTTTATATAAAATGTTGTATATATAACCAGGGTAAGACTGGGGGCTCCAGTGAAAAACAGATGTAGTTTGGGCTTTCAGTTCAATCTTTCTTTAAAGAATACATCTAAAAATACTGTTTATTTATATTTGTAGTAGTATTGTTTTCAGATTCAAAGACTCTTTCTATGTTATGTTTACTTTTCTTACATTGCTGAAGGAAATTTCTGTCTGTTTAATATTCTAAATAGTTTTGATGTAATCCTGTCTGTCAGGAATTAAGAGAGCAAAACAAAATGAATTATGTCTAACTTTACATACCAAGAGATCAAGCTAGACTTAATAAATAATGGTATAATATGCTTTGTAAAATCCATCTATTAAAATTGTCAGCCCTTTGACTGCTCTATCATCCTTCTTTGGATAAAAACACAGGTCCTATAGGGGTCAATTTTAAGAAGTCAGAGATTTGACTGGAAAACTTTTTCAATTTTTTAATATCTTGTCTAATCTTGAAATCAGACATTAATATGAAACCCTTCTGCTTGGTTAAAGAATACACTCCGGTTTGAAAAAAAAACCCAAAAATTAGACTTATTATTGCTGAAATTCACTGTTATTTTTCACTTTTCTAAAGTGAAGAAAAGTGGGAAGGGGAGATATATCTGCAGATTTCAAATAACAATCTAGTAAACAAACAATATATAAGGAGCTGTTTGAATATGGAAAATTAGCATTGTCTCTCTTATTTAACTCTAATTGTAAAAATCATTGTAGATTTTCACCATGCAGTATGGCTGAAACTAAAAATCTATCCCAGTTTTCTCTATTCTGCCATGCTGTTTGATTCCATACTGAAATCCATCATAGAAGAATGATAGTAAATTCTGCATTTAATAAAAATACAATAACTAATAGTATACATCAGGCTAACAGACTGACAGGGAACTTATCTTTTATCCTGTCTCTGAAAAGTAAACTTTTCCTTAAGTAGAACTAGAAAGACCAGATGACTGCAGTTGGGTTTGTTTTTTTTTTTTTTTTTCACTATTTCAAGCCACCTGTGATGGTTATAGTACTGATCTAAATGCTATGACCTGCATAGTAAGATAATCTAAGTATGGCTCTACTAAGTTCTTAAACTCTTTAATGATTCAGTTCTCGAGTAGTATAGTTGGGCAGTTTGTAGCAAACAAATGCAATGGTTTTAGATAAGCAGTTGTCTGGAAAATATTTTACCAGGTCTAAGAAACAATGACTGTTCTCTAAAGAAACCCATTGTGTGTAACTACAGGATCCGAGAACTTCTACTGAATCAAGGAACAACAAATTAGTAAAGAAGTTAGGCAGTTACAACTAGAAAGAGAGGAAGAACTGATCAGTGACTGTCAAGGAGTAAAAATAACTACACTTACCCAACATTTTCAAAGTCTGAAATGCTGTTTAGATAAGAAAACACATCCTTTGTGGTTGTGTTTTTGTTTTGTTTTGTTTTGTTTTGTTAATGTTGAAACTTTTGTCAATATTTCAGATATTTCATAAGTCTTGTTTTTCAAATGAGCTGCTCGGAGTGGAATTCTTTATGAACTGCTGCTTGAGTATTTGATACAGAGGGTGCCACAGTCCGTTAGCCAAGGATGACTTCCAGAGGTACAGAAAATGCAACTCAGTGTCAAAGGGCTTCTGTGGAATTTATCTTTCCAAATATCAGTTGGCTCCAAATCCCCCTTGCTTTAAGACAAAGCTCTCTGAAACCTATATAAGACAGAAAGAAGTGCAGGGGGTTTGCAGGTAAAAATATAGTCTTTGCCTTCAGCACAGAGTGGAAGCACTTGACTCACTTCAAGGGCTTATTAGACATGTAGTAAGATCTGTAGCTGTGATACTCTTTAGCTCTAGAATACATCTTACCCCCTACTTAAAAAAATTAAGCATCTTGACAGTGTCAAAAAAGGAACAGGATCTACCATGATATTAAATGTTTCATGCATTAAAGTTTAAGGTGAAAGATCTCCTCTGAACATGCCATTTGATAAAAGACAAATTCATCAGTGTCATCTGGGGTTTTTTCCAAGCTAGCAGGTAAACCACTTTTTCTAATGTAATTTTGAAAACATTTAAAGAAGGTGTTTTGTAGAAGACAATAACACTGAAGAACAGGGGCTCCAACATAAAATAATCATTCGTTCTTGCTAAGCAGGTATTGCAGTAGAATGAATTTGTTTGTAGACCCACAGTTCCATGAAGCAGTATTCATGGCAGCCCCTAGCAGAACATATGGAACTCCATGTCTCTTAACTTGCTAATTAAGCTAAACTTAGATCTTGTTTCATATCATGTATTGTTTGTCTTTCTCATTCTTTGTTCAGAGCAGTGACAAGAAGTCATATGTCTCTTTATTTCCTCTCCCCTTTTCTTGCTTCTGTGTGCCTTAAGAAAAGCTAAAATTTTGAATGTAATTTTGGGTTTTTTTAAGAGAGAGAAGGGTAAAATACTTTAAGAAATTTCAGCTTCTTTCCCAACCTAAAAAAAATTGATATTCTTGTGCTTTATGGCATAGACAGAACATTTCCATTTTAAGTCCCGCTGAGGTAATGAGAGTTTTGCCACCTGCAGTTTGAGGATAGGTCTGTTACAAGTATTCTGTCTCTCAAAGGAAGAATTAATGATAAAGGCCTGCATGTCTTGTTCAGATTGTCAGTGTCTTCAGACTAGGGGCCTCCAAAGCTTTGCCAATGTGTAAATGACATATTACATGAAAATACTGCTCTAAAATAAAAACTACTGGAAATATATAAGATAAATTACTCATTTACAGCTGCTTCTGAATATCTGAAATATAAAATTTTATATGTAATCATATCAATATATATTTTATGATTTAGTATCCTATGAACTATTTGTTATTGAATTTTACTCAAATACACATTAAAGTCTAAAGTATTTTTATACTTTTTATGAAAATAAATGTTATATTCTGGTGTCATTATCTTTCTGTTTTAAAATTACAAAGCCTTAAAGTATAACTTGTGTCAGTCTTATAAATGCTGGAATTTGATGGCAGTATTGTATCTGAATTATAAAAAGTATGAGATGCCTTGGCAGACATAGCTACAAAGGTCCAAAATATATCAGTCTGTAAATTAATTTCTATGATATATTTCTTTCAAAAAAATCTCTGTTGTTCTGCTATTAATAGTTGTTGGAAATTAGCAATACTAAAGGTATGATATTAAAAACAAATAATGATTCTTTTACTTCCCCATAATCATGCAGAACCTCTATTTCAAATTTTTTAAGAACAACAAACAGATACTTAGTGGGAATTATTAGAATTTGTTTGCCCTTATTATTTGTCCTTGCCATGGTGCATTTTTTTTGTGTATCAGGTTAAATATCTGATATATTCAGTCTTTCTAGATTGAAAAATTGCATCTGACTTTAAACGGTTCTTTAAGAGCTTTCTTCTATATCACATAGTCAATACCAAGTTTTTCACTTACACAAATCTTTAATTTACTGCTGAACAAGCAAACTACTTATTGCTATTTATTTAGTTTCATTAGAGTCCAATTGGTTCAGTTGTCCTGTAAATCCACCGTTGTCTCTGGTCCGGTGACAGGGATGTTGTTGTCCTCCGTTTCTGTTGTTTCTTGGAGACAGTCCCGGCGTGCGGAGGTGGATGCGGTGGCGGCCGCCCCGGCCGCATGGTGGGGGAAGGGGGGCTGGTCCCCCTCTCAGGCTGCGGGTGGCGGGAGCAGGGCACGGTAAAGGCAGGCAGAGCTCACAGCAGCTGGTTCCCCTCCTGGCCGCTTTCTCCGTGCGCGGGAATGGGGCAGCGAAGGCTGGCCATTACTTTACTTTTTACTTTACTATTTTGTATTCTTAGACCTGAAGTATGTCCTGCAAGACAAGATAGCTGTGTTACCTTAGAAACATCCAGCTGCCCATGGATAATCTGCCCAGCACTTTTCCCATTTTTCAAAGCTTTTAGCCACTCTGGATTTTTGATTCCGCTTCAGCAGCCTGACTGGAAAATAGGAGTTTTTTATGCAAGAGCAGGTCTTGCTGTGTATCCAAAGCCTGAATGTTTCTCATTTATTCCTTCTTCCATCTCACTGATTACCCACAGAAACTGTCATTATTGCAATAGTTTGGAAAAATAGCCTTTTCTGCTTCTTGAGGATGGCCTCAAAGTGGGGCACCATTTTGCTGGGACAAGGACCAGGCACTACTATTAATATTTCAGGTGAATACTTATTCTCAACTTACTGCTGAGATCTGGAGTTGTGTGTTTCAACTCTAATACAATAAAGAACACAAAGCTTCTGGCAACTGTTGCTGGTCTCAGTTGTAATATGCACAGAAACTAAACTGAGGGACATCAGACAATATATTGTACTATATTTTTGAGAAGGTGTCAAATATATCTAAAGTAACGGGTTGAACTCCATGTTTTACTTAAACATACTGAATTCTTGAGTCAGTTAAATTGAACTACTGAGCTGTGATACTGCAAAACTGTTACAAACGTTTTACACAAACTCGGGCAACTTACTTGACCTTCTTTTTACTTCATTCTATGGAGGTTAAATGAGATTAAAATGCCCTTTTTTGCATCCTTTGATCATCTAATGTGTTTAGATTGACGATGTGAGAGGAAGGGAGTAGAGCTATTGACTACATGACTTTCTCTGTTGCTTTAAATGCCACAATTTTCATTTAGAAACAACTATGATTAGCCTCCTGAGACATTTTCACCCTGTGTACTATCACCAAAGATCCATTAAGCAGAGCTACTGCAAATAGATACCCATCAAGATGAGAAATAGAGAGAGGGAGTTACTGATGACAGGGACAAACTGCTTCAGAAGGACCTGTGACCCCAAATTATTATCCCCAATAGTCTGGTTTGGTGACTTCTGCCTTCGGTGACTTCTGGGGCACACTTTTAATGTGGAGTCAAGAGAACAATAGGTGAGTGACTGTTGAGCAAGTATTGTTCTCCATAACAAATAGGGCTTTACTCTGTAAACTTGCAGATAGACAATGAAGTGTGCTTTCACTCTTACAAATCTAGCAGGTCATTGGTATCCTGGGCTGCATTGGGAAGAGCATTGTCAGCAGGTCCAGGATTTGATCCTATCCCTCTACTCAGCCCTAATGAGGCTGCCTTTGTAGTGCTGTGTCCAATTCTGGGCTCCTCCTAGAAGAGAGACATGGAGCTCCTGGAGCAGGTTCAGTGGAGGGCAAAAAAGACAATTAAGGGACTGAAGCATCTGTCTTACAGGGAAAGTCTGAGGGACCTGGGCCTGTTCAGACTTGAGAAAATATGACTGAGAAGGGACATCATCAGCGTAGATACGAGGAGGTGTCAAGAGGATGGAACCAGGCTCCTCTTTGTGGTGCCAAGAAATGGAACAAGAGACAATGGGCAGAAACTGATGCACAGGAAGTTCCACCTGAATATGAGGAAGAGCTTTATTGTGTAAGTGACCCAGAGAGGTTGTGAAGTCTCCCTCACTAGAGATACTAAAACAACCGTCTGGACACAATCCTGTGCCATGTGCTCTGGGATGATCCTGCACAGCTGACATACTGTGGTCCCTTCCAACCTTACCTACTCTGTGATTATATGAACCTAGTTCAATGTAATTAAGAAAACTAGATCTTTAAACTCACTGTTAGCCTGTAAGCACCTTCATAATTATTTATAGTAGAAGTCTGCCTAACTAAAGACTAAATATATGTTAAAAAGAAACTCTGGACTAGTCCTGTGTTCTGGTTTTCAGGAAAAAAAGAACTCTACATTCAAATTAAAGTCAGTCTTAAAAGCTATTTTTGGCTTTTGAAATGCTACTCATTTAAATTTTAAGATTTAAATACTTCTTTTGACATAGTTTCCCATATTGCTTATGCATTAAAAAAATGACTGCAATAGCAATAGTATTAGGTTTTGCTTTTCTTGAGACTGTATTTCTTTTGAAACCTAACAATAACCAAAAAATAAAGTTTCAGTATAGCATTTAACCAGAGGTGATTTGACATATGAAGTGATATTTCTTATGCATCTCAGGATGAGAAAATGTAAGTAGGATCAGTCTACTAAAAATCCTTTAGGGTGCTTTGTGATTTTGAGGATAAGGAAGTGAAGAGATTGGGCAAATTTCCCCTGGGAAGGTAAAGTTTGTCACCTGCCTAAGGCTCCTATCAAATCTGCTTCCCAGATAAACTTTAGGGGAGGTGTGGCTTAGATGAAGAAATATCTAATCACCAGTTTTGATCAAATCCTACAGATTTGATCCTACAGGCTGCCTAAGGAGACTTTCTAATTTGGAGTGAAAATGCAGTTATTTATTTTAAAACACTCTTCATACAAAACAGTAAAGGAAATTCAAGTAAGATTGAGACTGTAGATTATGTCTTTGCTCTCTGCTATGTGACTTTTTCAATTTTCAATATAATCATGGTTAGTCCATCGAGTATCTCTGGGCACATCTCATCTGATATATTTTATTGTGAACATGTCGTATCATGCAGTATCTTAGTAGGTTTGACCAATAAAATTTAAGGGAGATTTTTAGTTGAATTTTTTTTACAAAATATTCTGTGTCTAACAAGATGGGAAAGCTGTGATCCCCCATGATAGATTAATTTTTATTATTTTTTTTCTTTAGTTTCAATTTAGTTTCTTTGTGTCATAGCCATAGTGAGTGTCACGTTTAAGAATCCAATAGGGTATGAACAGAATAAACATGGCTTACTCTGCAGTAACTAATCCTTAGGAGAACTCTTTTACTTTGTTACTGCCTTAATAGAAGTGTAGTTTTTAAATACTATATATATATATGTATATCAGGTAACAAGTGATATATGTATATCACATATGTATATCAAGTGATATATGTATATCACTTGAAGTTGTTCTTTTTTGTTTGGTTGGGTTTGGTTTTGGGGTTTTTTAGTAATATTTTATATTAAAGGTCAACTGTTGTGTAAGCATGGTAACAGCAACATACCCTCTGAAACAGAATATCACAGTTACAGTAGTAGTGCTATTTATTTCTAATGGACTGCTTGTAGTCAGGGATACAAATAATCCAGTGTAATTAAGACTGACAAAAGGACGCTATCAGTCCTTTGGTCTATAAAACCATTTTATAAAACGTGATCTTAATTCTGTGTCACATTTAAAACTGATAACCTTGTTGTCCTTTTAAAGTTTTATGAAAAACTAATTCCACTTAAAGGGACTGCCTTTGCCCACACTGTGCTGTGACAAATTCCTTAGGAAATGACAGCAAGAAACATTAATTTCATTTGTGACTTCTTGTTTAGTTAGAGGCAAGGCATTTTCCTTGTAGAAATACTCAGAGTAAAAGATCTGAAATAAAATGCTTATCCATAGAGGCTTTGCTGGGGACATGAGACAGAATGGCAAAACCCAGCACATGAGAAAGAACTGCAACAGTCTTATTTTTAAAGTGACTCTTCAACTTTCTGGAATGAAGAGGCATCTTTGTTGATGGTTTTTAGATTGAAGTACATAAAGACTTATCAAAGAAAATGTTCTCATTCTCTGGATGGGCTTGAAGATACGTTTCATATTGCTCTCGGTATCAATAGATGCTGAGAAAAATGCATTAGCCTCTAGAGCCTGCGCTTGAGAAATGCAATAAGAAAGACAAATATCTATGGAACAGTCAATGCTAAGGCACATTAGAGAGATGGTAAAGACATATAAATGTAAAGAAACAGTGGGACACAATGATATGGGGTAATCTGGCATCCTGGAACGATATTTTATATGTAATACCTAATAATATTAAAAAAATCTAACAAAATGACAGGAAATTTGATTGGTAATAGGTAAAGCCAGACTGAATCTTGTGCATATAAAGAATGTTCCTATTTCCAAAGCTACCTACTGGAGTAAATTGAAGATATGACTACTGTTTGTCTCAAATAATTTTTTTCCATGTTTTAGCCCATAAATAGTTTTTTAAAAATCTGAAAACATAAATTAAAATAAAAACATTTTTTCCTCCTTGTGATTATATTTAGGTAAATTTTTCAGAGACCTACATTTTGAGATTAAAAAAAATAATCATAGAATCATAGATTATCCTGAGTTTGAAGGGACCCACAAGGATCATTGAGTCCAACTCTTAACCCTGCACAGGACCATCCCCAAGAATCACACAATGTGCCTGTGAGTGTTCTCCAAATGCTTCTTGAACTCTGTCAGGCTAGATGCCGTGACCGGTTCCCTGGGGAGCCTGTTTCAGTGCCCAACCACCCTCTGGGTGAAGAACGTCTTCTTGAAATCCAACCTCAACCTCCCCAGATACAGCTTCGTGCCATTCCTTCATGTCCCGTCATTAGTCACCATAGCTCACTATAAATAGCTCATTTAAAAAAAAAAAATCTATAAAGAAAGTGCTATTGACCAGATTTTGAAATATGATGAACTATGTTTCATAGTTCAGATTTCTCAGAGCATAATGTCCATGTACATGTGTATAATCAAACAACTGAGTAGATTAAGGGACATCAGGCTTTCTTGGCATGTCATATATGCTGATCACATTTTGTAAGTTTGTTATAATTAAGGTGTGTGATTCTTTTGAATGGTAGAACTACATGAATAAATCCAATTGTGTTGCTATCACAAGAATTGAATTCAAAGTCCACTGTAGGCCTAAAGTAATTGGCAGTGTCCAATTAAATGCAAAGCATGTCTAATATTAAGTGGCTAACAGAAACATAATTGCCATGGATAACTAGGAATAACAGGATTAGAAATTAAAAATTGCACATTATAATTCTGATCCTGAATTTATTGTGCATTAATTCAGTAGTGAATCCATGCATATCAGTATTGTGAGTTAAATAGAAATGGATCAACTTTCATAATCATCTTTTGAGGAAGTAGGAAAATATGGGACTAGCTGGAACATGCAAATTTACCCTCCTTCTAATGCTTAGACAATAGAGACCCACATTTTAATATGGTCTATTTCACAGATACCTTTTTGCTGATAATTGAAGCTGTGGGAGATCTTTTTATCGTTGTACAGGATTTTCAAAAAGTATTATAGACTGCTTCATAGTATTATGGAACTGCTTCTGATATAAAACAAGGACTGGGTAAAGAAAAACTAGGATGACTTCATTGGGTTGTCAAAAATCCATATTCTGATAAGGCCCATTGTATTGCTGCCCTTGTGCATGAAGAAGCTAATGAGGGACAATATGTATGTAGGGTAATGCTAGCAAAACAACAAATTTTTAAGTCCCTTCAAAGAGGGGGGAGGGAAGAACCAGGTACAAGGATCCTTTCTGTCCCACTAAAGGGAACAGCATTTTGTCAATGAGTGTTTTAATTAGGTTAATTTATGGGTGTGTTTATTGATCAAGATTGATCTACCTGAGGTATGAAACAAGTTGTGTTTTGCCTTAGCAATGGTTTTAATGTGCTCTGACTTCCACAACTGCCTTGATCCCCTGATACAAATCCTAACTGTAATAACTTTTTTTTAACAGTAACGAGAAAATCTACTATTCCTGAATTTTACTTTTATATTTATCTAGTCTTTTTCTCCTAGACTGCTCAACTTTCCATTGTCCATTACCTAGACAAACAATTATAACACCTAAGCAAAAGGCTGTATAATTTGATCTTTAAATGTTTCTATTTATACTGTTTACCCAATTAAAAATAATAAAGGGTTAATTAATCCTTACAGCTTTATACCATGTTTTAGTTACTGCAATATAGTACTGGCAAGAAAAATAGTAATTGTATGTCTATAATATTCCTACAGGCACTCATACATTAAATTCAACTCTTTTTAAGACCAAATGGTTATCTCCTTATTTTGAGAAAACTTGTATCAAAACAATTTGTAGCTTTTAATGTGTTCAGAGGCAAATCTTGAAGATAAATTCTCTTCATATGCAGGAATAATTAAATCTCAGTCTTGTGGTGTTGTGCACATAAACCACAGATCAGAATTTGTGTCTTAAGGAAAAGTACATCAAGGTTATAAAATCAGATCATCAAAGAACTTACATATTTCACAAAGCCAATATCTTATTTCACCTTTTCAAGGATAAGTTACTGTTAAAAGGTACTGTGTATTTAGCTTTGTTTTTTGCTTCATTGCAGAACATATGAAGCATTTGCAAATAAGCTAATACTGTCTTCAGGCTTCTCTGCTTGTCTTCTACAGTCTTAATAGTTTTATCATTTTGACAACTTTGGTGACATTACCTATACAGCAAATGAGTCTTCCATGATATAACACATCCTTCTGCTTCTGTAACAAAAATATTACTGAACTTCCCAGTTTTGAGTCCGTATGCCTGTAATAAACCATCTTTGAATACATCTTTTAGAAGCAAGGTGCTTTACAGCAATGAACTCATCTGGACATTCACCTAGTATCTGCTGTTGCGTTAGGCTTTTACGATATTTGGCCTAAATTAAATTCAGGTGCCCCCAGCTCTCTCTCCTCTTGCCTTTGCCCAGCCTGTTCTCCAGTGGCTCAGGCTCCTTAGCATGGATACCAAAGCTGTCCCACAACCGTCTCACCCAGGAATGCGTTATCTGACACAACACTGCTCAGTTTCAACTCTAACTGAGCTTTGGCCTTTTGTCTCTTCTCCCTTCATATATGAACTACATCGCTGTCATCTTCCTGCAAAGTCTGACTTTGCTTACGGAGGTTACCCAGCTTGAGCTCAAGCTGTCTCTCTGAGCACACTGGCTCAGAAGTCATGCAGGTATTCCAGCACTGATCATCTCAAACTTTTGCTAGCCCAAGGAAATAATGATTTAAGCAGAACAATACAAGAGTTGATATGTTTTCTTACAGAAGTTAATTACTGCCAATTAGACATTCTCTAGATGTGGAGGCTTATGATTAAAAAATTCAACAACCATCTCTCCTTCCTTTTCTTCTTTCAGCAACATTTTCTTTTACAGTATGGATCTCCACATTCTACTCTCAGTAAATTATTTTTACTTCTCTTATTCTAAACAACTGGAGAGAGTCTTCATTTACACATTCAACTTTTTTCAGATAATTCTTTGATTGGTTTCACTCAGTCACCTTCCGTATCTGTTGCCTGGCATGGTTCTCTGACAGTGAGTTCCGAAAAACCTTTAAACTCAGAGGATTGTCTATTTATAGTTTATTTATATTACTATTGCATCATTTAATACAAAAGTTTAAGAGGAAACAAATAAGCCTCCATATGAGGCTTGCAATCTGTGATGGAATCCTTCAAATCAATTAGAATTATTGACTTGTGCCCTAACAAGCTTCCTAAACTATTACAAAAGTAAGGAAATTGGAAAAATTGAATGCTATAGGAATGACAGATCTATACCAAAACAGCTTTTGAAGGTCAATTTTTCTTTGAAGGTGAATTTTGATCCCTTAATATCTGGCTATTTGTTTAGCCACACAATATACAGACCTAAGTCGGTTAATTGATCTTGTACAGGCACATTTTCCCTGCAATCCCTGATCTTTTATTCTGTGACTCTTTATATTTTAAACCATCAGGTCCATCTGCTGCAATGGGAAAAAAGCACATGAAGATAAAGAATATGTCCAGGAGGAAAGAAAAAAATGGAGAACATTAAATGTATCTCCCTGCTTCTAACTTAGATGCCAAATCAAATTTCACTGGCAATTAAATTGCACAGAAATCCTAACTCATAGGCTGGCTGTCAGGGGAACAGGTAATTTGGAAAGAGGAGGCAAGTGTGTTAGAGCACTGCTGCCACATCTAGTAGACTTTTCAGTACAGAATGCAACGTGAAACCCAGGAGAATTTGGTTATCTCATGGGCTTATTAAACCATAAAGATGAAAATCCTCAACTCAGGGCAAGACTGAATAATTGATTTTACCTTTTTTTTTCTGGCCAAAAAGCAAGTTGAAAGGGAAGCATAAAATTTGTTTTAAATTGAAGTAAATATTTATTAGACAGGTACCTTATTTCATGGTCCTATATAAGGTAAATACATAGGGTTTTTTCAGTATCTAAATTAGTACTTTGATATAAAAAGTCAATTTTGAAGACATCAAAATTTGGTGAAAATATTAGTAGAACTTATCACCTAATGAAAGTAAACATGTAAATCAAGAAAAACCAGTTGAAGTCATCTTTTTCAATTTCAGTAAAGGTTTCAATACCGTCTCTCATGGGATCCTTCTGAACAAAATGTCCAGCTCAGAGCTGGATAAGCACATCATCCTGGTAGGTGAGCAATTGGCTCAGGGGTTGAGCACAGAGGGTAATAATGAATGGGGTGACATCAGACTGTGCTCTTCAACATCTTCATAAATAACTTGGATACAGGACTGGAAGGGATACTAAGCAAGTTTTCAGAGAACACAAAACTCAGAGGATCTGCTGACTCCTTCAAAGACAGGGACACCCTGCAGTGAGACCTCAGCAAATTAGGGGACTGGGTAATCACCCAGTATGAAGTTCAACAAGGGAAAGTGAGGAATTCTGGATCTGGAATGGGGCAATCCTAGATTTACGTACAGACTGGGGAATGTGATGATGGAAAGCAATGCTGTGGAAAGGGACCTGGATGTCCTGATCAATGGCAACTTGAATCTGAGTCAGCAGTGCCCTGGCAGCCAGGAGGGTCAACAATGTCCTGGGGACATCAGGCAAAGCATCACCAGCCGGTTGAGGGAGGGGATTGTCCCGCTCTGCTCTGCACTGGTGCAACTTCACCTTGAATATTTTGGGTGTCACAATACAAGAAAGATGTTATAGAGTGTCCAGAGAGGGAAACAAAGATGATGAAAGGCCTTGAGGAGAAGCTGTATGAGGAGCAGCTGAGGTCGCTTGGTCTGTTTAGCCTGGTGAAAAGGATATTGAGGGGAGACCCTACAACTTGGTTGTGAGGGGAAGAGGCAGTGGGAGGCACTGATCTCTTCTCTGTGGTGACCAGTGACAGGACCTGAGGACTGGCATGAAATTATATCAGAGGAGGTTTAGGTTGGATATCAGGAGAAGGCTTTTTCATCCAGAGGGTGCTTGGGCACTGGAAAAGGCTCCCTAGGGAAGTGATCACAGCACCAAGCCTGACAGAGTTCAAGAAGCATTTGGACTATAATCTCAGGCACATGGTGTGACTCTTGGGGATGGTCCTGTGCAGGGCTGAGTTGGACTCGATGATCCTTCTGTGTCCCCTCCAACTCAGCATATTTTATGATCCTGTAAAATTGTTTTATTGACCTGAATTTCTGACTCTTTTGCGTTACTGATAGAATGAAAAATATTCCAGTTCCTTCCATTATTTTTCCCATGGCATGATGGTAAAATTATTTTTATTGGAGTTTGTCATAAACCTACCTCTTTAAAAGTTACTTCATTGAAATATTTAAATGATATTATATGAAATGCTGACAGAGTGTATAGTTAGATGTTTACATTAGAAAAATATGTTTCTGTATTTTATATCATACAATGTAGTTCTTAATTACTCAGCTAAGCATTTTCAATTTTGCTCAACTCTGTTTTTCCCATCTTCATATCATCTGTGTGGCCTTATTCTGGTTCAGAAAATACTCTGTAGCATGTATATAAGTGCTTGCCATAGATGATAAAAGATGGATTTTCGCACTGCTAGTGAATCAAGTTTTCTTTCAGGAAAACAAAACATCAGAAACTTTCACCTTGCAAGCCACTGGACTCACCTTTCCTTTCTGCATGTGATTCATGCTTTTTTTTGTACCCATATTAGAAACTCAGTGATGTTTGGTCTTTTAATTTTATTTTATCCTCTTGGTAAAAGAGCTATCAGCTGTGTCTGAAAGCTTGTAGGCTTACCGGAGGCCAAGGGGCACCACCATCCCAGGCCTTCAGTGAGTACGGCTGATTCCTGATTAGTGCAACTTTTTGTTACCTTGTTCGGTCTTCTTTTTTTTCTATCTTTTTTTCTTTTTTTTCTTTAGGTCAGGATGTCTATTCTGATTTATTTTCAAGTTTTTGTAACATTTAAAAGGCATTATAGTGATTACTTACTGCCAGAAGGGAAAGCTTTCTGAAATCTGTGTAATACACTCTCCCAACTCACGGTACTGTTGCGGAGGCCTGGAAAGCTTTCTTGCAGCTAGCTATGCCATCAAAGAATGTGCAGGGAGTATTTATTTACTCATTTTTATGTGTAAAATGAATCTCTACGGCTAGCCAGAGCTAAACCTTTATGCCACAAAGATATGAGGATTAATTGAATTTCTGTATATAGGCAGATTTTAAAAAAATATTTAACCTAAGTACATCTTCTAGGTGCTTCACAGTCTGTAAGAGTCACTTTCTCTAAGATATATATCCTAATAGAAGTGCCTGTTGCTACCCAACAACCTCTACAAGCTGCTGCAGCTGTGATTAGGAAGAGAAATAGAGATGTAAAGCAATTTACTAACCCACTGATGTTAAATTTAATTTGACCATTCCTTATGGATTTAGTAATCTAGTTTTATCATGCAGTGTTTTATTTGACCAAATATGCTAATAAAGAAGACTGAAGTGTGTATGAAGACAAGGGAAAAGTAGCAAAAAGAAAAGAAAAAAGTATGATGCGGGAAGGCAGTTATATGATAGTTGATATGAATATATATTACTTCCATGCTGCTTGTATTAGTGATTTTTAATCTTAAAATATCCACATAATTAATATTGACTTTTTAAAGCTAATTAATAAAATAATAAAGTGTCACATTTACAATTTATCTATCACTGCATAGTTTTGATCAGTCAAATGAAGCCACCGTTTTCTTAGTGAATTATAAAGATTGAAGCGTTAGGTCCATCAAAGTGTATTAGACATCATTAACTTACTTGAATGTGATGACCTTCTGAAGCTGATGAGATTCCTCGTGCTTAAATTAAGCCCATTCTCTAGTAATTTACAAGGTCAGAGACCTTGAAAGTTGGCACACATAAAAAAGTGAAAGAGGAGTAAGTCTAGTGTATCAAGGAGTTGTTAAAAGTATTCAATTTTTAGCAATAATACTTTTGATAAGCACAGAATATCCTAAATGAACATGAGATATTTATCTAGCTGACTTCACATAATTTACAGAAAGTCTATCCAATTTAAACTCATTATAAGTGTACAAAACAATGAATTAAAAAAATATATACTGGCTATAAAAAGAAAGGCAGAGCAAAGCATAAGAAGTCATGAACAAGTACTTAAAAAGTTCAGCTAGAGAACAAAATTAATCTTTCAAAAGAATAAACCCAGGTTAAACAAGAAAAACTTTTAATCAAGGTAAGAGTGTTTTTTTTTCTTTAATAAAATACCAAAGCTAAAGCAATTAAAGTATCTTCTAGTTGAGAAAAATTAAATCAAAATTACTTTAGCAATAAAAGTATAATCCCTTTTTAAAATTAATTTACTATTATTAATGTTCTCATCACTTATTGATATAATTTTTATGTAGCTGGTACCTGCAGATATTTTCTCAAGAAAATAGATTACTTGGTTTCTTCCATGTGTTGTCCTCACTGAATAACACCTGCATAGCCCATGGCGCAATGCTATAGACTTCAGCAATGCTCAGCATCGAAGACAAGTGGTTTGATTCAAAAAGAGGAAAGAAGTGCTTTAAAAAACAAGCCTGAATACCTTTTCTTTCCTCATGTGCAGTCAGTTTCTGAGTGGTTTGGAAGGGATTCTGGGTTTGTTAACTGACTAGTCCTTTTGCGCAGGAAGGGCATTTGGCAAGCTTGTAGAAAAGATTGAATCTTCCATGCTGACCCTTTCAGGGAGCACTAGATAAATACCAACAGACAAAGTTAAAAGCTGACTAGTGGACCATGAGCTTAGGAAACAAGGTTAAGGAATTTTAGGTGCAACAAATGAGGTATAGGCAGTGTGATCCCTGAGGGAATAAATGTTTTTTTGCTTATGTGTTGTTGCAATACAAATGTTACTTTTATTACCAGGATCTGAATACACACACCTCCTGCCTGGTTGTTATTATTTCATATGTGTATTTCAGAGAGCTGTGGCCTGTCATTTCAGCCTTGCCTGCATTTGTGTCACAATGTTTTTGTGTGTGTTTGGCATTTTGAAAGTCCTTATGTATTCAGCTGAAATCTGAGTAAAGTCCTCTGGGATTGTTTTTTATGAGTTTGTTTTGGTATTCTGCCATTGCTCTGTGCATGTTTGTTTAGCCGTATGAAATGTAAAACTCTTTGTTTACTTTCTGACAAGGGATTAGTTTCATCTAGAGTAAAAGAATACTCTGAATGAGCTTCTGCTGCTAACAGTGATGAGGATCCTAAGCTCCAAGTCCTTAAACCTTTTATGAGAAGGGATCAGTGGGGATCTTTAAGTTGACTAAACTGATGGAGATTACTGTACTGAACAACCCTCAAACAGCCGAAAAGGTTAGACATATGTTTCAGACAAATGTACTTCAGCAGAGTAATTAGAAAGCAATTCAGTGTCAAAGAGTTACATAATATGGTGAAGAAAATTATAACAAAAATCGCATAAGATTTTGCATAAAAGTTTGCATGGAATTTAATGTGCGAAGTCTAATGTATCTGTTATGTATGATAAACAACATTTTTCCTAATTTCTGTGGAATGCCAGTGTTTAATTATAAATAATATAATGATGTTTCCCATCAGATAACTGGATTAAGATGTAACCAAAAAAAAAAAAAAGTTGCTGCTAAATTATCTAAGTACCTTAAATAATATCAAGATAAAGTTATGTGTTTATATAGTAAAACCAATCTCGGATTGATTCAAGAAAAATTGTTATTGTGGAATCCTAATTTGCCTCTTTTGGTAGTACGTTCATACGGAAGTTACTGTAATCAGGTGCTACTGCAGGACTGACTTAGCCGCCAGTGATATTTTATTCAGACTTTAAAGTGGAATGACCAAGGGAAGTTTTTAATAATTAAAAAGCTTTATAATGAAAAGGTACCTAAAAACCTTTAAAACTTATAATCTATTCCTGCCTATGCATTACAAATTTGCTTAAACCATACTACGTATATTTCTTTTTCTCACAGAAAATATACACTGGAAAGTTTTTACTGTATTTTAAGAAGCTGAAATGAGTTTTGCTATACACCATCAGAAATCCCAAAACTACTGGGACACTCAAGTTGACATGTAGAGTTACACAGAAGGGAAACCCAAGGCTGCCCTCTAATGGCACCTTCTCCAGTGCTCCAGCGTAGCACAGCTCACCAAAACTACACTGAAATGCAGTTAACTAACATTACCTGGTAATTACCATACTTTAGATTACACAAACCAATGCAGTAATTATAGTTTGTCTTTATTTCTGCAGAACACCTGTATGTACTTTTCCTCAAATAAAGAAACTGTTGCAAATGTCTATGGCAATTTTGATTTTGTAGAGTTCGCAGAGGGAAGAATGGTATTTACTGTTTATAAATCAGTTTTGTATGAAAAGTAAAAGAAAAAGACAACGTTATGTAATTTATGAAGCAGTAGGCTCTGCTCTTTGCTGAAGTGAATTTCATTTCAACAGTGCACCACAATTAGAGATTATTAGGAGAGTGATTATGACTGCTTTTTTATGTGTCCTGATGTATGGTAGAGCTGTTCAGTTCTATCAGCTGGATATCATCCCAAATAAGGGAAAGAGCATATTCTGGAGGGACTCCAGACAAGCTACTGCCAACTGGTGTGCACCTGTCTGCTGGGTGTGAGCTTTTCAAAGGATATAGAAAGCATATAAGAACCTAATTCACTATAATTCTGCTTGGGCTTTTTTGGTTGGTTTTTGGAGCTTCTTTTGATTCTTCTGAGAAACAAATTGCCTCTTGATGGGAAATGTCTCTGCAATATGAAATAGAAGGGCTGTGTTTTTCTTGAAAATGAGAAAAACAATCTTATTTTGCATTATTGCTCAAAATAAACAAAAAAGGTAGGGGTTGGTGAAATGGGATTACACAGCTCATTCTCATTGCTTTTGAGTACTTAATGTATTTTATACACGCTTTTTTTTAGGTCATGTTGTTTGAGAGGTAATTTCTGCTACTGAAATATATAGGGCAGAATAGCTGTATATATAATATACAGCTAGTAGAATATACACAAACAAACATATTCCTGTGTTTTTAAATGTCCATGTCTTTGCAGAGTACATTCATTTGGTCAAATATGACTTCTAAAAGAATCACAGTGATGCTGGCCAATAACATAGGCTTTTTTACTTTGTAGACCTGTCAGTGTTACCTAAGAAAAGTTTGAAGTACATTACTCTCACCAAAGCCATCTGTTGGTCTGGAGGAGACTCAGATTGAGTCCACGCTGAGACTTGGGAGCAGATGTAATATGTCTCATGCTCCCTCAGAGAACTGGCAATATTTCTAATGAAAAGCTGCACTAGCATTTAGTTAATTCACTTCGTCATTCTTCCAGAGGGACAAGGGTCACACAGTAATGGAGTGGTAAGAGCTGCTATGCTCTTACTGCAGAAGCAGTAAGATGACACAAAGTATATAGCTAGAAATGCAGAGACTTTCACGAGTAACCCTATAATTTTGTAGGCTTAACAGAACCTTTCCTATAAGCACATAATCCTGTGTGGGGTTTTCATGCTTTTTCCATGTGGCATCTGGGAGACTGCAAACCTTGTAATTATTAGAAGATAGAAAACTGCAAACTCCCTAGAATAAAAATTGTGATCTATGAATAATTCCCCAAACTTTACCTCTGTGAACATGTGACCTAAGTGTTGCAAACAGACAGGAGCATAGGTAGAAGGTAGATGGATACATAGATAAGAAAATAAAGAGTATTGATGGGTACTGAGATGGTAACTACTCTCTTGGATGTCTCTGTTTTCCTATGTTCTCCAGTCCATTTTGAAAGACAAAATTTTTTCAAAGGATGTTTCACTGCACAACCTTCTTTCAAATTAATATTTATCTTAAAGGAGGTAAATTTCTAATTTGTGCCATGCCAGTTGAACACACAGGGTAATAAAAGTTAAGAAGAAACTTTCAATTATTTAAAAAAAATATTCTATTATGTTAAAATAAAAACAAAGAAGAATTTACTGAAACAAGGGTGTAACAGTGAGAACCTTGCAAGATCATAATGTGACATTTTTTTATCATTGAAAAAGTAGTTTTACAAAAATATTGCCAAAATAGGGGATACATCTGAGTTCATGGAGGCATAATCTGGCCATTGGTCTGTCAAGGACACTAGAACTGAGAAGAGAAATTTTAGAACTCATTACGAATATTTTCTGCTTGTGAAAATCAGCTACCAAGCTGATGTAAGTTTGATTTCTATAGATACTAGAAAACCATGTGAGTACCTTGAGTTTTGGTGGTGGTGTCATTTAGGTTTGAGTCCCTCAATGCTTCATATTGATAGTGTTTCAATTAGACAGTGGGAAAGTATTTCACTGCTTATCCTGGGTGTTTAAGTAGCTTTTCTGACCAGGGAGACATAGTCCTCCACAAGACCAAACTTATGAGTTCCTTACCCTCAGATTGTGATTATGCAGACTCTTAACCTGACAGCACCAACTGCCTGCTGTCCCTGGGACCCTTGTGGAACCATGTTCTCTCCTTCCACTACCAGGTTATGTCTCAAGGTTCTGCCCTCCGCTGTGCATTACCATGACATTTGCTGGATGATTTAAATCACTCCCATGGCTGTTGTGGGGTTTTTGTTGTTTGGTTGGATGGAGAGTTCTTCCCTGAACATTTCTGGTCTTATTAGATGGTTTTATTAAGTTATGTGATTTCACAGAGGAGTCAAGTATGCTACAGAGGTCAACAAATGGAAATGGGACCTACTCTGTCAGAAGCTGTAAACTTTTATGCCGGCTTGTTGTGTCTCCTGAAAGTGCACTCCAAATCACCCTGGCAGAATTCCACTCCTCCTACCTTCGGCTGGAGATTTTGCTAAGGCTATTTGGCTTCCAATCTCCATGCCTTAGGTAGACAGCATCACTATTGCTATTCCCTTTCCCCCAGAAAATCAGCAAACAAGTTGTTTTGATTTTCTCTTTAACAGTTCTTGCATTCTGTCACTCTCTGAAGCTGATGACTTCTTTCTAATCTACATAAAGTCTTGAACTGCTAAACTTGTGTAATTTATCATGTCATTGCAGCTGTCTTCTGGGATGTTGTACAGGAATTTTGATTATTTTAATCATACCATTTTAATTTGCTTTATGAATGATACTCTTTAAAACTGAAAAATAATTATGGAGCATAATTTACATTTAGGAAGAGCACACAACTCAAAATAATGAATTAATAATACATTTACTTGACCTGAAGATTTTTCAGTGATGACACACTGATACCAACACTTTCTAATATGTTTTGTATTCTTAATTCTTAGAAAAGTGGGGTTTGGAATTTTTGGGATCTGGATTTTTTTGCTTCAATGCCAAGCCTCCCCAGAAGGTAAAGTTTAAAAGAGAAGACTCTCTGAGGCACCTCTCTGTAAATGAATGAAATTATCTCCTTGCCTAATGCAGATACATGGGTCTGGAACTAATGTGACCATATAACTATTCTGTTGGTCGTCCACATATATGAGCTAATTTATTAGTTCCTATCTGTTTATCAGTATTTTCTGGTAGAAGATAAGCTGCTCAGATTTTCTAGTTTGCAACTTAAATAAATATATCTAGTATCAAGGCAAATCATGAATGCTGCCTCCTATATTAAATATATAATTAGAAATTGGCAGTTGTAGGGAAAAAAAGGTCTAATCTTTCTATAACTAAATAGTCTGCTTTTCTGTTGACAGTCTATATGTAAAAAAGACAAGAGAAAATTAGTAACTTCTCTTCCTAAATAAAAACATATACTCCACAGTTAGCTCTTCCTAATACCTCAAATCTGCTTATGTGCACACGGTTGTGGTTATTGCATAGTACAAAACTTGGAGGACCTGTACTCTTATTTTCAGTATTAAAAAAATTAGAATATTATTCTAATACTTATTTAGGCTTCTAGGAGTCAGTTAAACCTATGAATAGAATCTATTCAATTATTCATAATTATGAATTAATTTTATGCCCCAAGTGTTGTAAATATTGGTTATGGTGAAACTTCAGGAACACAGGGAAATGTTCAATTAATCCAAGCAATTTTTTATATTTCAATATAACAACTAATTTTTTAATCTGTATTTTTTTATTGAATGAACATGCAGAATGAATTTTTCTATGCATTTTTCTTAATTTCATTTTAGAATAATGGATTTTACTGCAGTGGCTTATAATTAATAAACACAAAGGCATATTTGATTTTCTTTCATAAAATAAATTCTGATCCAAACTAATAATATATGGAGTATTTATACAGTTACATAATAATCTGCCCCTTTTTAAAAAAAAAAAAAAAGAAAAAATTATCCTGAGGTAAGGACACAGCTTTGAGAGATTTGTATGGTTAAATTTTAGGTTAAAATATATTTCAGGAGAAAGCTAAAGGGCAGATCTTTCTCTGCCCATCACTTCATAGAAGCAAAAATTTTGTTGCTTATTTTCTACATGCCATGAGAGTTCTCTCAGAGATGGAGTGGGCTCACTGTACCTGAATAGCACATTGACATTGTTGTACTAACCTACTTTTACTCAGAGACTAAGTTACAGATACTGCGTAGTTAGAATGCAAGCTGTTTTCCAGCAAGCTTCCCTGTAGTTCAAAGTCATATATTTTATGACTAAAAGAATATTTATCTCTGAAAAATCCAACCTGGTGCAACTGGATTGCAATGACAGCTGACTTTTTATATATTAACTAACTCATGTGATGAAGTGACACTTCTGTAAATCCTGCTTTATAACACTGCACTGCTCCCATGCTAAGCAGCTAGTCTTCAGTTTTCATTACTCTGACTCCATTTTTCTCCTAATATGATATTATATTTGGGATATTTTTAGTTCTTAATCATTAGAAACATCCTCCTTTCCCAATAATATCCCCCACTCCTGCCCCTAAGCATCTTCATATCCTGAAGTTTTATTTTTTTGATGTGTTGGTAAAATTAGCTGGTAGGAAGTAGGTGTTGCTGTACATGAACTGTCAAGACAATGGGAGGACATCCATAAATTTATATAATATCTATTCCCTTTCTGCTATCATAATTAAAAATTAGGATAATAATTCTGACATTTCCTCTGTTTCAGTGTCTATAACATTAATACACTGTTGGCCTTCCTATTAATTCCATACGTTCTAATAAGAACACAATATGTAGGAACAAGTTTGTGTGAAATGTGTTTATTAAAATAGCATAAGAATGCAAATAAATGTTTTTTAATTAATAATTTCCTCAGCAATATTTAATTTTATTTGTAGATAGGGTGAGAACAAACTAAAGGTACCCACTACTTTGCTATAGAAAGTCTAAGTTAGACAGTAGTCATTAGTGGGCATAGTTTGGCCATAACGTTCTTTATGTCATTGTTACCACCTTGTTCAAATCTACCAGAATTTAATTTATTTATATTACAATAATGACTCTGGCCGCATACGGGAATGGAATAGGACTTGGCTATTAAGACTAAACTAGACCAGTGTACCATGAGGACATTAAGAAGTCTGTTATGACACTTTTCTCATTAGAGTGGTGGGTCTATATTTATAGATTATATCTCCCAAATGGATATATCTGTTTCAAGACAGATGGGAGAGTGGGCAGTCTGTACCAGCTGTAGGGAGACAGGCATTAAGCAGCCACAACCTGGTTCCACTGTTACTTGCACATCTTGCCTCCTCTTAGAAGTCGCCTTTGTTAACCACATATTTACAGTTGCTAGCTGTGGCATACAGTTGTTTTTATGAAAGTCACTTTTACACTTTTGTTTTTAAGCATTTCTCATAAAAGACAATTGTTCATATAAATTCACAGCAATAGGAATTAGTAGGTATTAAAAATAATATATTAAATGATGTTAAAAGTTCCATGCAGAATTCAGTAATGCCTGTGTACAAAGCTACACATGATAACAGGGTTATTTTAGAGAATTATATAACATTAGGTGAATGCCGTTCATAAGATGCATAAAGTGGTAATTCTTCTGATTATATTTAGATACTGTTGTTAATATCTTTACCTTGTGTATTTATTCAGCATCAACATGGTGTTACTTGAAAAACACATAGGTAGCCCTATTGTAGTGACTTCTGTGTGTGACTTCTGTAGTGACTTTCTTTTTCCTTTCCACTGGGGAGGTGGAAATAGCACCAAACTGTGAGTCTACCAGAATATGTCCCTTTGCAATTCTAACTAACAGTGTGAGCATGCTTTAAATTAAGCTTCACGTCCATCTACTTGATCACCCTACAAAATATTCTGCTAAATCCACTGTTGTAATATGCTACATGTTCCATTTCTTCTTCAGGGAGCAAGTAAACTGTGCTTAGGGAAAGGATATGTATATGGATTCACAGTGCACACATTAACTCAGTGATCCATCCTATTTCTCTTGCAGTATTTGTTTTACTGTGAGAAAAACTTCTGAGTACTAGCTGTGTCCTTGTAAAAACACCAAAATACTGTAACAGTGGTAAAATTTCTTCCTTAACACATTTCTTAAATAAGGCATCTCAAAATTTCCTGCCCAACACATCCTATTTCCTGCACAGCATGTACTTGAGGCTAAATTTAGGAAATTGATGTTCAGTATAACTATCAGCTTTGCTATAGTGTATTTGAGTGTCATCTGCTGAAAGTTGCCTCTGCTAAACACAATGTAATAATGTGTTTAGAACTTGGGCTGTCAGAGTCCCCTGATGAATACAGGTGCCAACCTCTTTTGTAAGGAAAAAGTTGGTTTAGTTTTAGTAATCACAAAGAGTGCTTTAAAGTATAATAATGTTTGCAGAAAGTGAGAAATAATAGCTAAGAGGGCAGGAATGGTTCCATTAATCCAGATATGTCCTAAATTTTATGGGAAGACCTTTGCCGATGATATTCCTGCCCTCATCATTGTCAGTAGCAAATTGCGGTTTCAGTCAAAGTATTTCTTTGATAAGGGAACCAGAGCGTAAATCATCCTCATTTTGAAATGGACTTAAACTGGTCTCGTGGTGCAGTGAAAGTCAAGGACATATTAAAAAAACTTGTGATGGTTTTTTGGAAGCTTTTTCATGCATTTCTGCAACCCAGTTTAAATATTATATGCTGGGTGTGGTGTTCTAGTTAATAGGACCTTTCTGGGATAAGGCACTTGCTCTTGAACAAAGTTGTTTTCCCTCTTGCCAAAGAAAATCCAATAGCTAGAAGCAGGTAAAAAACTGCTTTAGGAGCTCATTTGCAACTATAAAAACGTAACAGTCATAAGGAAGTAGGCAGAAGATGTGAAAAATTAATAAAATAACCAAATGCTGATCTATAGCTCCTAATGATACCTAAATACACATTATGTGTTTACCTCCATCATATATTGTTAATTATGTAGTTAATACCCTAGTAACTTTTGAATTCCTGTAAACATTCCTAATAACCTTAGAATTCTTCTGAGACTGCAGAAAATTGAACAGTTCTTCAGTCCTGCTTGATCTGGCAAGTCATAGCCAACTTGTACGATGATTGAAAAACCAAATAAATTTGATACTCCATCCACTTACCACATATTTGAATGCAACAATAAGACTGAGAGCATCTTAGATGCATTAAAAAAAAACAGTGTTGTGCCCATTTTGTAATTCATGAGTTTTCACTGTTGCAGGCTGACCTGGGATTGTAGAGCAAGTAGACTATGAATGTGCAACGTTTGTCCGATTGTAAGATTACCTTCATCTGACTAAGGAACACAGTCCCTTTTTCGCTCCTCCCTCTTCTGTTTGTGCATGTAATTTTGCAGAAACTTCTACATAAATATTGCAGACTTTCTGTATGTGCCACCTATGACCGTTTTTCACAAAGCACAACAAACAGCCTGTCTTTCTCGGCCACAACATCTCTATTACTACAGTAGTTGACTCTTCATGGTAGTACAGATCTGCAGATGGAATGCAAAGTTTAAAGCTGGATACTACTGTGGAGCATATCTAATGGAAAAAACTAGTACCAATTACGTTTGTTCTGTTTCAAGAGCTAGTGATAGAAGTGGTGGCAATGTCAGTAAGTGATAGGTAAGTGCTCCAGAGGGAAAATTATGTGGTCTGAAATTTGATCTCATGTTGAATATACCAAATCAAATGTTCTTTAGTGCTCAGATTCTTCTGTTGAGTACAGATCAGATGATAAAAACTTGGAAAACCAAAAAGGTAAACTTGTGAAGAAAATTACAAAACTTAAGACCTATCATAGCAAATAAATCTTTTCTACCTTCACAGTTGATATACAACAGAGTTCCATAGATATCAACAGTATGTCCCAATGAATACTCCTGAAATAAAAGCAATTTATATCAAGAAGACAAAATAATTGATTGTAATCTGCTATTCAATAAAAATTGCTTACTCAATACCCTTTTGAACACTATTTTATGATGGCTATTTTCTTTTTCTTTCCCTCTGTTAGTGATTCTAATTACCTGTATCTTCTTGTTGATAGAATAGAACATATCTAAAACCAAATACTAATTTAAAGAATAACTTAAGCTCTGATTGAAACAAGAGAAAACATTCATTCTGAGAAGAAATTCTGCAAACAGTGCAGAAATAACATTAGTTACTTTTTCACCTTTCTTCCCTCCAGTTCTCCAAATTATTGCTTTCAAGGGTCTTCCACAGGGAGGTGGGAGCAAGAAAAGTGCAATAGAGCTACATCAAGAATAAATATTATGGCCAAACTATTGCAGAGGGATTAATGGGGTTCTAGAAATAGACTCAGCCTTATAATGAATGCCCTATTACCATCATAAATTTCCAACTGTGATGTCAGACACCTGATACTGAGAGATCAAAAGATTACACCAAAAGCTTTGTATGTTAAAAACACACAAATTGTGTTGAATGCTTGCACATTTATAATTAGGGAGTATTACTGCATGTTCCTGAAGGAGGAAGCTCACATGAATACACACGTACTTAAGCAGAAAGATAAAGGAAAATTCTTCATTTGTTGCTTGAGGAAATGGAAAAGACAATAAGAACCAAAATAATAACCTAAATTTCGCCTCTTGTTCTCACAAGTATTACAGTCATCCTATTTTTTTATTATATATAAATTATGTTAGATTTGAAAATAATCTTGAAACATCTGTTCTCTGTAAAGGAGTTGGGTATAAACAGCACCTTCACACTTCACTGGTCTGTCTCTTGCACATATTTTGAGTCACACACATGCATTTCAGGGACAACTATTTTTTCTCTGTTTTTCTCTCCTCTGTAGAATTCTAATATCAACAGCACAGGTGTGATATGTTCCACCTGGCATTTCTTCACCATTAGCAGTGACTCCATTCTGATTCCAAAACGTTAATTGTTCTTAGTGACTGAAATAAATATAAACATTTCTAAACTTCAGATTCTGATGTCAACTAGCATGTAGTGGATTTTAACTGATGTATGTTTTTCATGTTAGGATTACTTTTTGAGTAACTTTTAATAGCAATCTCAGTAACTATTGTAGTATCTGTAGGAGCATTTTTTCGTTACTTTTCTTTGTGTTTTTCAGAAGTGGTGCAAAGAAAAAGCCCCAATCCAGCATTTATTTTCAAGAGATTTGCATTTTGAGTAGTTTTCATCTTTTCCCTTTTATTGGCAAGATCATTCTTGAGAATTTGTTCTTTAAGCAGTTTTAATAAGAAATGAGTGAGATATATCAAGCTGTAAAGGTTTGTAGTCACATATGTGTACATACTATTTACAGGTAAATTGACATAAGAAGTTTTGAGTATTTATGGACTTTCATACAAGGTTTGAATTATTTTCAATAATGTTGATAGCAGTGTTGATACAGTTCCATGTTGTTAGATGTCAGATATTCTAAAGAAATATTTAGAAAAGGGTACTAGTGAAAAAGTTTCATATTCAAACATAAAATTTCAAAAGCAGTCATCAACCTGAAAATCTATTGTGTTTATTTCCAAGCTGAATCCTGTTTTACTAGAATACTTGAAATAGAATTGACTGTGCATCTTGTTTCTTATTTTGATGCATTGATGCTATCTGTATTAATCCCAAAACAAAAACAGATTTGAAGTTAAATCACAGAAATATTTTCCTTTGGAATTCCTGTAACTGTATTCCTATTTACTTACTTGTTTCTGTGTTTAAATTAAATAGATATAAAACTACATTCATTAGTAGCTTATCCCTTCAAAATCTGATGGAATTGAAAGACTTAAATGGAGGACGGCTGGGAAATAAATTGTTATTAAATAGAAAATCTAAATCTATGTCATTTTGTTCTAAACTTAAGAGGGTTAAGTAGGCTGCCAGTAGCAATTTTCAATTAAAAATGGCTTATAAGCCATAGTTCTGCTATAAAGTATTTCTGACTTAATTCCACAATAAAATTGTTCTGTTAAAAATTCTTATCACAGCATATGGACAGGTTTTTATGTTAGTCAAGCAGATGCACACAGAATTCTAATATGTACTTAAGGAGATACCCTTTTAACAATATAAAGACTTAACCTATATTTACAGCTAGGATTTGCATGAGGCTTTATTCAGTGAGGTATTAGTGGCCACTATCATGCTACACATGCAAGGTTTTTTGTGGGCATATTCAAATAAGAAAAATTCAAATCAGCACAATGAAGATTTTCATAGTCTTTTATTTTAATTTATATATATGTATATTTATATGTGTGTACATGTATATGGAACCCTAAATCAAACACAGGCTGTGAACAACTACTATGAGTGCTTTCTGACTAATTCAGCACATTGCCAGCTGTTAAAAAGCCTTTAGTCTGCAGTATGTTTCCCAGAACTGCAACAGAAAAAAATCTAAATAGTGAGTGATGTGGTTCTTAAGAGTGGCTAAGATGCCTAAGCATTTTATGAGCATAAAGTTGTCAAACAGGGTGACATTCCTGAAGATTGTGAGAAGAGGGCACAGAGAGGTGTTCACAGAACATGTGACATCTATATGTTGACTTCTCTTGACTTGAATTTTAAGTGTTCCTATGGGCCCTAGTCAAGTATTTAGTTGTGCTGTGCTATGTGTTGTAGATAATGTGTGTACAAGCCAAACGTATACGCAAACTAGGTTAGACAATTTATTGTGGGTTTAGTTAACACAAAGTCCTTAGGAAAGGCAAGAGGCAATATGAACAGCATAATAGTAAGTGGGCAGGGTACACTACCTTTCAGGCATTTCATATTGAAAATATGAAATGCAAGGAGTAGAAGTGCATAAGGGCTATGAATCTAACTGGTAGACTTCTTAGGTGTTTAAGTTGTTCCTGGGCAAAATGATTTGCAGTATTTGAGGAAAAGGTGGACTGTTACAGAAAAGCAACTGCTGGCAGATTAGAAGTGAAAAAAAAGGTTAAGAGTATGTCAAACAAAAAAATGTGCAGTGAAATAAAGACATAGCTAGCTACCCCTCTTCTACCTAAACCAAATAAAATTATCATTTTGATGGTAGGTCTCTGTTCATGTAGATAAACCTGATGAAGAAATTCAGGACATAATATCTTGGGTTTAATTTATAAAATAGAGTGCAAGCTTTAATTTACATTGTTTTCAAGTTTTTAGTTTAAATTGAGTTCCTGTGAGCTTTGTATGTGAGCCCAGAGAAGGTACAGGGTATGATGGATATAGTAGAGGCATAAGATATATAACAAAGAGGATATTTTTATTCACATACTTGAGAAATCAAGAAGCATTGCTAGACCCATTGCATTTCACGTTTTGGGTTTGGTTTTTTATTTAATTTCATAAAAATCATTGTGTTTTGTGCTGTGAAGTAAAATGACACCACCCACTCTATATATTCAAACTTAACCTAACTTGGCAAAGGCTGCAGTTCAATACACTTTGATTTTTAGTGTCAGAAGCTCTTATTCCCAAGATGAACACCTATACAAAGGACTTTCTCTTTTTGCAGATGTCCAAACTCATTCTTCAACCTTGCAGTCATTCAACTCCTGCAGAAACACAGAAGTGAAGCTCTCTAAAATGGGTGGCTGGCCAGCAGTAATCAGTCCTGTTGAAAAATGCCGCCTGCTGCTCTGCTTCTGCCTCATGCTTTTACAGATCCCTAATCCCTGGGATCCTTCTTAATCCATCCCTGCCAGCTTTCATTTTTAAGGTTTTATTATAAGGTTGTACCTCATGTAAAGACCTTGAACTAACTATAATACTTGCAATAAACTTTTTTATACATTCATCATAGTGACCTACAACATTTGTTCTCTTCAGAAACAATCACATCTGTTGTTAACACGAAAACTGTTTGGGGCTCTGTGTAGTGTACACTCTCTTCAGTATTGATGATACCAATGAGAAAGTCTAATTAAGAATGAGGTCCCATTGTTCCAGGCAGGGTAGAAATGTAGTCCTGACTACAAAGAGTGTACAGTGTAATGATTTGACACATGAAAATAAGGGAAGGTTGGAACAGAGGTGGAAAAGCAGAAAAGAATACTTTACCATGTGAGACATGTAATACCTATTGTCCTGGCAAAAAATGATTAAAACTTTCTGGTTTTTAAGGCATGTTTCACAAATGAGTTTATCAGTAGTGGATGTCTCTTGTTTCTAGAACTATGATTTGCACTCTAAAATCTCAATACTCAAAAGTAATTTAGGAAAGACAAAATTCTATTAGACAGCAGTGACAGAAGAATGTAGTTCAGAAAGTAAAGAATAATGAAAGACTTAAGTATTCAAAACCATAGGAAAATATGAACAGGTGAAGATATGACAGTTCATTCCCATCCAGCAAATATCACTCTATCTTGCTTTCAAAGTGTAAGTAGATCTTTGTATGCCAGTTCTTTCGTATAGTGTCAGGAAGTGACATGGAAAACAGTATACATACAAATGTATGCATATGACAAAGGGGTAATGAATATTTTTTTCAGTTCACTCTAAGAAGGTGATTTAGTTGTTTTAAACTAGCCTATTCTCCTGAGAGTGGTTTCAGAATGCTGATGCACCAAGTACAGCACAATATCCTAGTGTTTTTGGAAAGTTATCAATCCAAATGTACCATGAAGGGTTTTTGTTTATCATCATCTCATGCTTTGGAAGTTTTAGAGGTCTATTAATGGTAGCATAAGCCCCACAGAAGAATATGTATTGTTTACAATTCTTGGGGTGACAGTCTCATCTCTCTCTTAAGTTGGAAGTAGTGGTGATTGTTCTGACACCAAGATATTTGTCTATTAAATAATCTCAAGCACTAAAAGACTATGAAATCAACCATTTTGAAGGTGTTTGTTAACAGCTTTTCCTCTGCATCTGTGGAATAGCAGAACTGAAGATATCTATTCTATCTCCATTTAGTGTCAATAATATGCTGAAAATAAGTACGCATTTCTGATGACTTAAAATGTTAAGGGTTATTCTTATTATTCACCAAGGTATTTTTGATCGTTCATAAAGCTCTATTTTGGAAATTCGGGAGAAAGGTTAAATATTTGTTATCTGAAATTACCTTAAAATTATGTCTAGACTTTGAAAGATTTTAAGAACATCTCTTGTAATTTATGTTGCCCTAAAGCTGGAAAACAGGTTTCAGAACACATTTATAATAGTAATCTGAAAATACCTTTATCAAGAAGTAAAAATTGCAGTTTGTCTGTCTCTTGCATGATTGCAAACAGTTAAAAAATTAAGGCAGGAGCTCTTATAATTCATAAATTCATTCATAATCCTGAAGTTAATAAGTTTCTTGTTTTACTTCAGAACTGATGAACTTGCTTCTGCTGATCTTGAAAGTGAAAAATGAGTGAGCTTCATTAATTTTCCATTTGTTTTGCATTTCTATTGATACAACCAAAAAATCTGTTAGATTGAGTTGTTCTTTTGGTTTCTCAATATGCATACAGTCATACAAAAAGGAAGATTTTGGAAGCCTTAAAGCTGTGTTTTGTATGTTCAAAGTGTTACAGGGAACTCTTCACCCATAATAACATGGTTTTGAGAAGTTGCAGTCTGCATCTTCCTCTTTACTGAAGTTCAAGTACTCAAATCACATATTTTGAAGGAATTGGCTTGATTGTCTTACCTGCACTTTGAATTTAGCACATTTGGAGCAGCTTTCTTATGTGGGTGGCATGACTTTATTCTACACAGCATGCAAGGGTTTAGTGTTCATATTCCATATGACTTAAAGTTCAGCAGAACTGCTTTAGAGCAGTAGATTCTTTTATTCTTCTTCTGACAGCTGTAGGGATTATTTGTTATCTGGATCATTATGTGCAAACAGAGCATTAATTTGCAACATGTGATGCTATCATAATGGAAATGGCTTGGTTAGAAGTGAAGCCCTGTACTTAAAAACAAATATAAGCCTGCATACAAAGGTGAAAACCAACACTGCATTTGATTTCTCACTGGATTACTCAATAGTATTATACGAATAATCTCAATGATAATATGAGTTACAGTGTATTTTATAATATAAGATATACATTGCTAAGAAGCAATGCTGAAAACCTGACAATATAAGAGCTTGGTGTACTGTGTTCACAGTGCTGGCATCTTTTTTTTAAAAAGCTTTACTTAAGAATCTCTGTCTATATTTTTTAAAATGCATGTTTCTGTCTCTTTTTCAGTTTTGAAGGTTATGGTAGGACTCAGTTGAGTCATCAGAGATCTTAGAAACAACTAATATGAGGTGTTAGTAATTTCTTCCCTTTTGGAGCCCCAGGAGTTTATACAGCTGACTGCAGTCCCAAAGAAGCTAACACCTCAGCAGAGCATGGCGCAGAGCAGTGTAGAAATTCCTGCTTTGTATACAAAATTAGGTTGTTTTGTGATTGTTACTAGGTTACCGAGCACTCCTTCTTTGTAGGCATCATACACCACGTACAGCTCTGCTGCTTCCCATTCTGGGGTTAGGTAATTCAGGATAAATTCAGGGTTCTTCGGTGGCAAGCATATTTTGTCTAGTTTCTGTGTTTGATTGGTACAGTCTGGGCTGGGCTTCCCTTTATTCTTTGCTTACCTATACTTATAAGAAATAAGCAATAAAATGTATTTTTTATTTTGTGTGCAACTTGCACATACACTTGGGGAGCAGAAGGCTCCAGATGAACACACCAAAGTTTATTCTGCCTGGAGACCTGAGCAGCATCTGAGGCTTGGCAGCTGCTGACACTGGCTGCAGATACATACCTTTATTGGTACATTCCATTGACAGGCTACCTAATGATAAAACCAGATCAGAACTTATCGATTTCCTGTCTAAAAACCTGCTGATGAATACTGCTATATGTAAGCAGGGTATTCTTGTTTTTCTGCTGTGAGAGTTAACAAAATTTCATCATTGTGTAAACACTGTGAAAGAAAAATTAGCTGTCCCATCTGCTTTCCTCTGACTAACATTTCTTCCATCACATGTTTAACACTAAGCCTCTCTGATGGAATTAAAAATAGATGACTATAGAGGAGCCCACATCTATTAATTGACTCTCAGTCTTTGTAACAGACCCACCAGGCATTTATATAAGAGTCAGATTTTCATTAAAGGTACCAGTTGCACTGTTTCTGTATCTCATCAATTCAGTGGGGAAGTTCAAATATGAAGATAAATTGATGAGTCTTACACAAACGGGAAAAGTGAAAAGGATTAATTTTAATTACTCAGGACAGTGAAAAGCAGAAGGTTTCATCTATTCTGAATCTCATACCAGCCCATCACTGAAGTATCTGATCATCTCAGATCACTATTATAGTGACAGTGAATAACTGATCTTTTTGTTTGGCAGCATGATACAAAAATGGAAGAGGAAAACTATTTCACTCTGAGCTTGTCACAGCCTAAGGGTTATCTGGCCTGTGGGTGTGTAGATATAACAACTGTGGGTTTTTAGGACATGGAGGCTTTATCCTTTAAATCCTGACTTTATTAGAGGTTACCACAAATGTCACAAAAGTAAACACTAACAAGTATACCTAGTATTAATAAAGAAATACGTATCAAGCTGTTACAAATTATCAGCAATCAATAGTATAGCAGTGATCAATAATAGCAATAATCATGGCAACAATCAAGTATATGTGTAAAATATTATATATTGCTACAAACTTAGAACTGGTGAAGCAAACTTATCAATAATATAATATGCTTGTGACATATTACCAATATGCGGGGGAGCCCCCGGTGGCCTAGTGGTTAAGACGCAGGGCTGGTAGCCTTGAGACCGCGGGTTCGATTCCCGGTCAGGGA
>JAWWES010000041.1:39094739-39107481 GCA_035583135.1 Lophotriccus pileatus | reverse complement strand
GGATGGATGGGTGGATGGATGTGATAAAAAAATCCACAGGGCATCCTACAAAAAACCTTTTCCCTATACATAAAAATTATATTAGAGAAATAGACCTTAAAATCAGTTAAGTCATTACTAAGTGAAGATATTTTTTAGTTACAAAATATACTTCACTGAACTACACCCTTCATATCAGTACCAGTAAGACTAACTTCAGGAGTCAACTCTTCAGGCCTGTAGACAACTGTCACCCTTGGAACTACTTTCTTACAATCAGAGGCAACTAGCTAGGGAAACACTTGTATTGCATTTGCAGATTTTGGAATGTGACTGTCCTGTTGGTACTTCTGGCTTTCTACTTCTGGCTTTCTCTATCATGTTATGGGTTCCCCCAAGGTGCATCCATTGCCAACTGGAAGAGAATTACCTGTTTCCCATCCTCCTTCCTCTGTCTAAGATGTCTTAATTGCTTTTGAGATATTCCTTTGAAGACATTCTTGTGAGAGCTTAACAAGGGTGACTATTTATGCACACTGTTAACTGCTGTGTTTGCAAGCTGGTGCAACTTAGTGTAGAACACACTGAAATAAAAAGTTAATTGAATTATTTCAAGTTCTATAAAGTTGAATTACTTTGTGTTTTCCACAAGCTAAAAGTTGACAATACCTCTTTTTGTAAATTTACTGTCATCCACATATTTGCAATTTTAATTTTTTCTGCAGTATTTAATACCTGAGAGACATATTTACCTCTGTGTTTTATGTAGAATTGTGATATTTCAGCTTACATTGAAGTTAGCCTTTTAACACCATTTGCAACTGAAATATAGACCATCTTGGGAGAAGGATTTAATATTCGGAGGAATTAGGAGCGGATTGACTATTTCCAAGCTGGAATAAGTTTGTTGCAGTTAAAACCTATAACATATTCTTTACACACTGAAAGGAAAATATTGCTGTCACCATTCCTTTAGTGATTGTCTAGACATTATCTTGGTCTCTGAATGTTAGCAGCTTGTTTGTATTTTGAAATGGAAACTCAGCTCAGCTTCCCTCTGACAGGGATGTGGTGGGTCCTTAGCACAGAAAAGATATAGATCTATTGAAGCAAGTCCAGAAGAGGGCAACCAAGATGATTAGAGAGATAAAGTACCTCTCCTATGAGGAAAGGCTAAGACAATTGGCATTTTTCAGCCTGGAAAAGGGAAAGCTTCAAGGTGATCTGATTGCATCCTCCCAGTAGGATGCACTGTGTGACTATCTATGTCCTTTCCTGAGTTGGAAGTGACCCACAAGGACCATCAAGTCCAACTCTTAAGTGAATGGCCCATAGAGGGATCAAACCCATGAACTTGAGTGTTGTTAGCACCATGCTCTAACTGACTGAGTTAATCTCAGTGCCTGAAGGGAGCCCACAAGAAAGCTGGAGAGACACTATTTACAAGACAAGGGGGAATGGCTTCAAACTGAAGACAGTAGGTTTAATTACTCTTTACTGTGAGGGTGGTTAGACACTGGAACAAGTTACACAGAGAAATTGTGGATGACCCATCACTGGGAGTATTCAAGGCCAGTTTGGATGCAGCTCTCAGCAGTGTGGTCTAGTGGAAGGTGTTCCTGCCTACAACAGGTGGTTTAGGACTAGGTGATCTTTAATGTCCCTTCCAACCCAAACCATTCTATGATTCTGTGATTTTTAGCACTAATCAGAGAATCTACTGCATTTGGAAACTGTTAAAGTTTTCCTTCCCAGTGCTTGTCAGTGAGCAGTGATGCTGCTGCAATGGTGAGGAAATGGCTTTTCAAAGAAAAGTATTGTGTTTTGCCAAGAAAAATGCAATTAAGTAATAAAATGCCTTGTCAATACTTGTCATTCCTTCGGAAACAAGGCTGGTGGCTTTTTGGCTAAGAGATGACAGTGCTATATTCAAACAATCTAATTTTAGGCCATCACTCAGATGTTAAGAGTCATCTTTGAAGGTACCTGTTTTTCTCCCTCAAAGGTCAGGTATCTAACATCAAGTACTCTGAATTACATTTGAATTAGGTAAGATGTGCAAATAATTCAATTTCCACTTTCTTTTTATGGATTCTGGATCACAGTGTCTATTTATTAATCTGTGCTGTCTCCATTTCCTCTCTGTAAAACTGGTCTTTTAACCAGTCAGGGTTCTTTGATCTGTCCTTTCTCAACTGTTAGAAAACTTGCCCTATTAACAAACCTAAGATCTTCATTACGTCATGATGGCTGGCTGTATATTTTAGGTGGATTCTTCTGGGACCTACTAGCTCATATCTTTCTTCTCCCTTTGTAGCTATGTTTTATGGACACTTTCTAAATTATAAAAGTAATATTTTAAGTACACATAACATATAGATGAAGTCATATGACAATTTACTAAGTTGATACAGTTGCCAAAATTTCTGTGATGATAGGATGTAAAATAAATATTTTACATGTAAAATAAACATTTTACATCCTTTGTTTTACCCTAAGTTAATGTTAAACAAATTCTAATTTTTAATAAAATTAAAAAATTTTATTAGTGTTTTTGTCAGATACTCATAGTTTAAGTTTGGATTTTTACACTAATCAATAAAATACCTCTGTTTTGCAAACTAGATTCTGTATTTTTTATATATGCATTTGTCTGTACCTGTAGTTATGATGTACCCAAAGGGATTGCTTTTGTCAGGATCTGCAGTCTTTCCTGTTGCTGTGTGGGTGAGACAGAAAAAAATATAGCCAATATTTATCCAGTGATGCTTCAATGCTAATTTTTTGGCTGTTTGAGTAAGTGTTGCCAGGGTGATGTTTTACTCTTTTTATTATATTTCTTTTCATTGTAGTCAGTGAAGTGTGTGCTCTTGAATTTAGTGTTTTAAGCTGTGCTGTCATCTCAGTTTTACACAGACATGGTAATTATTGTTACACTTGAAAATCTTGTTGCTTGGCTAGGTATGCAGAGAAACAAGATCATAGGCATCAGGAAACCTTTTCTTCCCTGGACCATTCCTTAGTCACTGCTTGCTGTAGCATCAGGGACTAGTAGCAGCTTAGCAAAAGAATCTAGGCTTGTGGACATGCCCATCTTGCTCCTTTTCTTCAGGTTTCCTGGTGTACATCTTTGTCATTATTTTCCACAGATTTTCAACATCAATTTCTGTTTATTTTCATTAAAAAGATATAACTGTTCCTATGCATTCTGTTAGGAAATTACTCTGATTTATGCTTCATGTAGCTAAAGGGAATATTGCATACGGAGAAAATAAACAACTTAAAAAAATTTCCCAAGCTTATATTTTTCTTGGAGCATTTTAGATTTGGGCTTTCAGTCAGTGTGGTATTCAGTTATAAATCGGTGTCAAAAATGACAGTTGAAAAAGAGTTTTAAAAAGCTTTTGTGGATAAACATGCTGGTTTAATACATAAAGACACACAATCCTCAGTCTGCTAGTCTTCACTTGCAAAGTTTTATGTTTAATTTAAATCAAAATTCTTTCAGTTCTTCCATTTACAATTACAATTTAATTTCATTTTTGAACATATGCTTCTTAGTAATGTTTTTCGTTAAAGCTTTCGAGGAAAGACTGGCCAGTCTCCCTCTCTCACTTAACCAAGTTATCAAATGTAGAAATCTACATTTGTACTATATTTGCTGGAGAGGAATAACCAGTTTTATGTGCCTTATGTCCTAAGATAGTGTTGAGGAATACATTCAGTGAAGGCAGCTCAATGTGAAGCTGCAGTGTGAGATGCAGACAGAGCTCTGGGTGGTCAGAGCCCCAGGAAGGGGCCATGAACTGCTTCCTTATGCATAGGGACTTGTGGCCCTAGCAGGAGACTGGACACTCAGAGACACAGCAAGAGCCAGAGGCTCAGGAGGAAGAGAGAGACTTTTGCACTCCTTGGACTGTGAGGTATAAAAGCCCAGGGTTTTCTTTGTTCAGGGTCCCTCCTCAGAGGCATCCAGCTCAGGAGGTTATTTTGTTATTTAGTTATTGTACCAAGATTAAATTGTTCTAAATAGTAAATAATTCTAAGGATCTGGATGTCTGACACTCTACTGTGGGAAACCTGGAGTCAAGCTTGTAAGGAAACCTGGTCTGACTGTTTGAGTGTGGGGTGTTTAGCTGTGAAGGAGCTTCAGTCCCGGCTCAGGTGCTGCAAATGTGGTACGGAATGACTCTGGATGGTCAGACAGGGAAGTTTCCTTAACAACAGATGAATTGGTTTTGTATTTTGCTTGTGTAGATTTTTTGCATTTGGGTTTTTTTAACTCCATGGACTCTGTGGATGAACACATTGTTTCCCTTCCCTGGTGCAGTACAAAGAGGTGAATCTATATGAAAGGTTTAATGTAAATAATACTTACTTTTCAGTCCCATAGATACACTAATTTTTGGATTCTTTCAGAGGATAGTAAAAGACAGGCTTTTGGTTTGCATCTTCCTCACTTACAGCTTCTTCTTTATTTCCAGTGTAAGTGCCTCCACCTCCTTTCCGCTGATATTCTTCACCTTTGGGCTGTACTTCAAGGTGTAGTTTTGCTGCCTGCATCTGTCACTGCTCATTTTTCAAGTGACATTAATGTGAAGCTGAACTGATTTCTGACATCTGGCTGTTGCCCAAGGCATTATGAACAGACAAAAAAAAAGCCCAAAATCTTGTTAATTTGCCTTTATGCCGCTTGGCAGCATCATAAGCAGCCTCAGTTTCTGAAACTGTGTGTAAATTGTGAATGTATTCCTGCACTGCTGTATGCTTGTTTGGTATTTGGAAGTCTTTTGGTCTCTCAAAAAAACTGGCAAAGATAGGGGGTGTTTTTTACATGGAAAGAAAAATACTGCTCCTGAAGTCTGTGAATTAGGTTTCTATACTCACACAGAAATGCCGATAAAACAAAACCAGCAAAGTGCATGCAACCAACGTATGCGTGTCCCAAGGATACGTTGTTTATACACACATGAAACATTCCCTTCTGCCTTTGTTCATAGAAGAAATATTCTCAGAGCTATATTTGCAGAGTGCCTAGCAAAGTTATAACATAGCAAGTTATAATATATATTATAGAAAGTTATAATACAAATTACTTAAAATAATAGTTGCTGTAAGACAGCAGGAGTGCATCTGGTGGCTCTGACCCATTCCAGACCTGTAACTGCTGTACACTGAGACAGATTGCTTGGAAGCTGGCGCAACAGAGTAACATTAAATCCCCAAGGAATTAGCACTATTGTATGCCTGTCCCACTTGTATCTGCAGAAGCAAGCTGATTTTTTTTCAGCAATATCTTCTCCTGAAGGATAAACATTTAAAAGAAACAGCAAAACTAAGAACAGTTCTACCAAAACACTTTGCAGACTGCAAGTATCTGTGTATCTGTACATGATTTTCTCTGAGAGGACAGACTATGAGAAAACTCTATGTGCAACAATGTTAGCCATATTTGCTGGGCTTGTAGAATGAGGCTATAGTTATAAAAGTGATACCAGTTACTCCTTGTTATTTGCTCACACTCATGCAGAATAACTGTCTCTACAGCCTAGGTAGAGCAGAATGTCTCTCAGGAGTACAGGAAGGTGCTGCATTCTGCACTAACCCAGGGGCATGATTCCTTCTGCCTCATCCTGCTTCCAGGTGATCGGTGGGCAACTTGTCCCTCTGAAGGAGACTCGACATTCTGGCACATTTACAAAATAAAACTGTGATTCACTGCCCTGTTTTTTTTTCTTGATGTAGAAATCTGAGGATTAGAACAGGAACAGATTCTGAACAGGATTCATCTGACTTTTATGGGGCAATCAAAGCTGTATGCTGCTGTAGAAAGTTATTTAAGCATGGGATTGCAGTCATAAACAGTAAGAATGAGACTATAGGATGCGAAGTTTTTAAATTAGAGCAAATATGATTAATTGAATGTTTTCAGAATTTTGACGTAGTTTTGCCTTTAACAAAGCTCTGACAGTCCCTGTGATCCATGTCCTGTTTTTGAGATTTCTTTCTCACTATGATATTTATGAGATTTCTGAAACCTGCATAGGATCCTCAGGTGTTCTCAGGCTCTATCTAACCTGGATCTGTCAACAGGTCTGATCTCCAGTGACAATGTGCACATTTTAGCATCAGTCTTAACACACCTTCCTAAACTATGTCTTACTGCAGGGCAATATATACACATGTGTGAACTGCTGTGTCCTCCTTCCCCACAGCCTGAGCTTTGATGAGCAGAGAGATTAGGATTGTAGGCTGGGGGTAGGTCTGGCAGCCGACTGATTACAGGAGCAGGATTTCAGGGAGTGCAGTAAAACATAGTGGTTTTGGTTATTTTCCTTTTTTTTATTTTTCTTTTTCATTCTCTTTAACTTCTTTCCTTCCTTCTCTTCTTTTCAATGCTAGTCATCAATAAAATGACTTGAAACTGAACCTGGAACATAAATATCATACTGTTCATGCTTCATTACACAGAAAAAAAGAGTAGTCAGCATGATTTCCATACACCTGGTTTGAAAACTACCAGCATCACATTTTAACATTTTCATATAGTTTCATATTTTTACACACTATCAAATTTCAAAAAGGACATTAAGGTGCTGGAGCATTTCCAAATAAGGGCAACAAAGCTGGGTCTGGAGCACAAGTCTGATGAGGGAGCTGGGGTTTTTTAGCCCGGAGAAAAGGAGGCTCGAGGGGAACTTTATTGCTCTCTGCAACTAGCCGAAAGAAGGCTGTAGCTAGGTGGGGGTCAATCTCTTCTGCCATGTCTCCAGTGACAAGTAGAAATGGCCTTAAGTTGCCATTTCTGGAGTGGTTCTGATTAGATATTAAAATATTTTCTTTCACTGAAAGAGTGGCTAGACATAGGAATAAGTTGCCCAGGGAGGTGGTAGAGTCACCGTGTCTGGAAGTGCTTAATAGGTATCTGGATGTGGCACTTGGATATATGATTTAGGGGTGATGGTTGGACTGGATGACCTTGAGGTCTCTTCCAACCTTGATGATTTTGTGACTCTTTATTTTCTGTACTTGAAATAAAAAAACATAACTTGTAGTCTGAAAAGACTTCATGTGGAGGAAATTTTGACAATTAAGCAAGGAAATATTTTCCTTTTTTGACTAAGAACTATTCAGACACTTCCTTTCCAGATTCTTTTTATTAACTGAATTTTTAATGATGAAATACGTGCCTGAATTATTTCTGGGCCTCAGTACAGCAGAAAGGCATGATCTTGAGATGTTTTAATGGCTATATGAACTCAAACTCTGCTTCTGTGATCACTGTTCTGAATCTTTATTTGTTATAATAAATTTCCCCTATGAGAATAATGTAAATATTTTATACTGTAAATATAAGATTTTATTTTAACTATGGTGATTTTCTGCATTCACATCTTTAAATATTTTGAAAGGGATTAATTAAAGAATAATTGGAAAGTTCACTCAGTGTGATACAAGTAAACAAATAAATATGAATCTTATTTTCTCCTTAAAATGCTCACTTAATGAGGTTTTATCTCACCCAGTTAAGTCACATATCAGTACTGTGGCAAGTCTGCCATACAGACTGCAAGGTCTGTCTTGCTACATATCAGGTTTTGAAGAATAGATCCTGCCAATTCTTACATGTAGATTTAACTCTGCAGTGATAAGTAGGACCCTGGACTTCAGTGGGAGTACTCCCAGGGACAAAGCTAAGTGTGTACAGGTCAGCATATAAACCAGAGAGCTACTATTGATATAGATGGCTGTGGAGGGTGGTTTCTGTTATTTCTTTTTAGTTTTTTTTCTACAGACTATCATCATGAAGAATATGATAATTATTAATCTATGTATAGTATGTGTGCATATATATGTAAAAATATTGCTCTGAGGGAGACTTTTTTTTTCCTGAGATCAGGATTATAATTATTTTCTATTAAGCAGGTTCCACTTGTCAGAAACCTAAATTATAGAAGAAAAAAGAACTGGGGAAGATTCTGGGTTATTTCAGTCTATCAACAAATTAAATTTATTCAGTTAATATCTTTGAATTTTTCAGTAGCTCTTGATAGAATTCTACATAAAACCTGACTTTCTTTTTTATTTTTGACATACCCATGTCCTTATTTTTGACACAGCCATGAAATTAGAGCTGTACTGCTCACGTCATAACTGAGTGCAGGAGTTCCTGCTTTGTCAGAGCTTTGGCTGGGGACTTGCTAAGAAAGTTTGGATTATAATGATGTCAGTATTTAGGAAAATATGTCTTGTTTCATGTGACCTGGACAGCAAGATCACTTGAAAACCCAGTGTTGTAAGCTCAGGAATATCAGTGTTGGACTTAATGAATTTTCACTTGTTTCTCATAGGTTAAATTACAGAATTAGCTAAAACTTTTAGTGCTTGCACAGAAACTTGAAATTATAGTCTCATATATTTATTTCCATCTAGTTGTGAAATGCAGGCCAGTTTGGTGCATATGTGGGCCATTATTTGTGATTATTCTCTGATGAAGTCTGGGGAACTCTAGGAGTTCAGTTTGGCTACGCATGAATCTAGAGGGAATTTTGTAAGTAATGCACTTTCAGGAAATGTTTTCAGATGTATCAAAGCCTCACACAAGGCTTTTCTATGTAGAAACCCAAAGAGACAAGAAGGAGACTGAAGACATTTCTGAGTCTATCATTAGGATATACCTTGGGGATCTGCCCCCCACTACATGTGGTTCATAGCAAATAGTAGCTGAAGCTCTCATCCCAAGCAAGAATATATGCATGTCCTAGAGATTAATTTTCAGAATTTTCTCTCCCTGCTAACCCTGCTTTCTCCTCTGATAAATTTTAATGCACATAATATTTTCTGGAGGAGTAAGTCCAAACTGTAATAGAAAGCTTAATTAATATTAGTTCCAATAGATTATAGTTACTAAGGTACAAAGTACTAAGTTGATGCTATACTATTAAGTGTATTCCTGAGTGGAACAAATATTTTATCAATGTGTGTGAGATGGGAATTGCTGCAGTACTTACACTGCATAACTTTCCTAGAGTTTGTATCTTAAATGATTGCAAGTAAATCTTCATGACAATACAATGCATTTGCCTCAACATACACAGTTTGAAGACAAACAATTTTAAAATTAATGCACAGATTTTTTACTTTTTACTGAATATTTGTATTGTCTTCTCTTACACCAGACACTTTAGGTATTATAAGTCCAGCTGGATAGGAAATTGTCATAGCTATAAGGAAATAGCCTTACAGCATTGAAATATCCGAGATCTCTCATTTCCAAATATATAAAGCTCTTATAGTAGGCCTGAAGAGTCAAAATACTGGAGTTTAAACCTATCAGCTGCTAGAAGTGAATTAATTAGAATTAAGTATAATTGAATTCAATAAAATTAATTTTATACCTTTTATCACTAGGCCTTTAATCACAATTTTACAAGAGGAAAGAGGGGGAAAATTGTTTACAAGATAATTTGAAAAATTAGGCTAAAGTTATTCCGAGAATATTGCTGTTAACAGTGATGGACAGCAAAGATTAATCAATTAGTAGAGCTCAGATGCAGCAGTCAAAAGTATACAGTAGATCTACATTTTTACACGTAAGTGCAAAATTATCAAAAAACATAATCTATGAGACATACAGAATTAAAATGTGCAAAAATTTGTGAGTTATTTACACATTAATCCAGATGCATTTGTCTCAACGATTTTTTATTAGTTTTGTGTATTTATATAAACACTGAGATTAAATTTAAGAAGCATTAAACCACAAATAAAGATGCATGAGATTGACTGCATAAAGTTTATAGTGTGTGTGTTTTCTTGTGCTAAAGTATTGCTTATTTAAAACAGTGCAATGCTGACATACAGGCTGTATTTTCTTTACAAAATTCTGGAGCAATGGTGGTGTTAGAGACACATCTAAACATGATACATGGACTGATCATGAAGTTTCCTTGCATGGAAATGTTCTTTTCAAAGTGAAGTGAAATGAAATCTGCTTTAAGGAGAAAAAACATAACCAAAAAATACACCAAAAAACCAAAACCAACCAACCAAAAACCCAAGAACCGTCCCCCCACCAACAATAACAAGAATCATTATAAAAATATTTTTAAGTATTTAAGAGTGTAAATCTAAAGAGGGGAAATCTGACAGAAGCAAGTTCAGAACTTGTCAGCATACATGGAGAATTTTGCTTAAAATTCAAAATTTACTCCTTTTTATGTGACTGATTGCATCATTCTCCTCTAAAACACTCAGAGTTTAAAACTTTAAAATATTTAAAAACTGTTATAAATCACAATGTGAAGATCATGGGAAATATGTGGTTTGTAGATGGATGGACATGGATCCATGCCTGTGACTGATGTTAAATATATTACTAATGTGTACGTTTTTGTTTACTGAAAAAGTAAGCCATAATATAGTCAGGTTTAACTTCCTCATAAATTATAACAGTACATTCATTATAAAACACATCTTGCAGTATGTTGTATTTTCCATTTGTTATGTTGTACCATTAAAAATACCTGAGCCAAAAAATACTGTCTTTTTGTCTGGTTTAAATACCAGGTTTACTCTACTGAGTTGGTAAACAGAAATAAAGCTTAGGTCAGTATTTACTTTGAGAAATGATGAAGCTCAACTATAATTAGCATGAAAATTGTATGTATTGTTACATATGGTCTCAACAATGGAAATAAGGTGTTTAAAGGTTTAGTTGTTTTTTTGCATCTGGAACTTTTTGAAAATTTCTGCTGATAATTTCTTCTGAAGTTAATGTTGAAATCTGAAGAAATATCATCTGGTCAGATTACCTACTAGACAAGGTCTTTCTAAAGAAGAATGTTGTATGCTGGGCTCTGCAAAGATAAACAAGTCATGAAAAAAGGGGAAAAATGGCATTCAGTGCTAAAATACATTCTTCAGATAGCTGAAGGGACTTCCAGATTTTTAAATGAACATAGCTTCTTTCCTACTATTTTTCCACTCTTATGATTGTTTGGTGCAACAAAGAAGTCTGAGATAGCATGAAAAAATTATCAATTTAATAGATAAATTATGCATAAAAAGTTAATTTCCTTTGATATGTTTCCATAAGATGTTTTCCCACTGTCTTTAAACATCACAAGCAGGTAATTGTCTTTCTTTATGTAGAGACCTCACATTAAAGTGAGCCACAGAGCTATGATTATATCTCCATACTTATCTGACTGACAGTACTTCAGAGTCCACTTCTGTCAGTGCAGCGCAGAACACCAAAGCGAGTTACTATTTGGTTGTTCTCATTACCTTATGAGCCATGAGATGTAACAATACTTTCAATTTCTTTATGTGAATTTCAGTTGAGCCACACTAGTGTTCTCTTAGATCAGCTTGTTTGAGTGATAATAGCATTCATCTGTTGGTATGGTGTAATTTAAATATACTGTAGCACTGTACAAAATTCTGTTCCATTCAGCAGAATCTCTGTTGCCCCCTTTTTCAGATGACGGTTGCTGCTGGTACGAGCATTGAGAATAACATTCAAAGGACCATATCCTGCCCTAATGTATGTTCAAAATATCTTGGTTTTTTGCGTAATTTAAATGTGAAGCCTCCTTACATGAATTTGATATTTTTTTGCCCATAGAAGCTTGTGCATCTTGAGGTTACTTCACATTATACATTTCAGGGTCAATGAATATTGTACTACAAGTGAGGTCTCAGCCTACCAAAAGTACAAAATTACTGTCATTTCTTTCTATGCGGTTTGATCGTGCAGCTAAATAAAGATAATGATAATATATTCATAGTTCCTTCTGCATTTACCTTGCTTCCCATCCAGCTCAATGCTCCTGTCAGTTGAAATCTAGAACAGCAATAGACAAGATGAGGAAAGCAATGAGAAGCTATATTTATTCTACATAACCTTGTTTTAAATTGGGCTTTGATAGAAAGATGTGTAACAATAAATTTGAAAGGAAGGTAATTTCATTTTTGCTTAGACAAATGTGCCATGACTTAAAACAGAAGGACGGAGGAGTTACTATTGCTTATGTAAGGTAGAATAAGAATTGTGTCCGATTAACAAAAGAAGCAAATTATTCACTTGTAGTATAATAGGTCATTTATCTTTTTGTACCAAAACTATGCAGATAATGGCAAGTTGTTGGGCCAAAATTAAACTCTTATACATTAATGGGGAAACATGAATGAAAATTGGGATGTATCACAGAGAAAAGAAACTATTTTATAGAACTTATTTTTTATCATGTAATATGTTTAATCATTTACTTTTCAGCAATAGATTATCATGTTTATAGGGGAACTAGCAGAAGGAATTCTGGATAAATAGTTTTCGTCATCTTAAGTTCTTGTAAGATATAGTAAATCCATGTACAAGCACAGTCTAATTAAAGTAACTAATAGCAAAAGGAAAAAATTATTATTGGTAAGAGCTGAATTTGTCCTCCCTGTCTGTCAAAAAAAATTCATCTTAAACCACTCTTTTTTCTGGAAAGTTTGTGCTCTTACAAAAACACAGAGAAATTCTTTATACTGCATTCTTACAAGATACTGCAACTGGCTATCTGGATCATTGTGGAATGATTCTGAATAAATTCCTTCAACAGACCAATGTTATAAATTCTTTGCTATGATTTGCAGTGTTTGATTTCCTGTGAAAAGGAAAAACACTTCTTCAGTACATAATGTATGATTAATCTCCAATCTCTTCTGGATTTTCAACATGACTTTAACTTCTCCCATGCAATTGTAGTATTCC
>JAWWES010000041.1:39014398-39084366 GCA_035583135.1 Lophotriccus pileatus | reverse complement strand
ATTAGTGTAGGTTTGGCCAGAGCATGTGATTTTGTCTTTACCCTAGAAGTGTATCAAGTTTCCACTTACAGCTCTTGATGGGCAGCAGAAGAATGTGCTGCAGTTGCCCAGGTCTCCATAAACACAGAGAGGCGTGGCTAATTCTCATGGCGGTCAGAAAGCCCATGTGCCTTGTGACAATATATTCGTTCGTATATTCTTCACTGCTGTTTTAATATACAATTCTTTTACTTAAGTGTTACACATATTTTTAATTAATTGATATGTCATTTCATTGTCAAAGATTACTGAAATCTGGAGTTACTTCTGTCTTATTAAATTTCTTATCCTGGCTTCTTTTGGGTTTGATTTTTTGGTTTGGCTTTTTTTTTTTTTTAATTTTTTATTTCCACTTATAACATTAGTAGATACTGTTTGCATATTTCAGTCTTATTGCCATCAGTTTCAGTTGCTGTTCATATCTCTAGCATTGTTTTGTTTGCTTGCTTTCCTGCTTGCAGTTTAATACACTTTTTAAAGCTGCTATATTTTCCTGAAAAGACCTTACTGTTAATCAGGAAAAGAAGGAATGTATTTCCTGTGTTTGTACTCACAATGTTATTTTGACATAAAGGTGAGTATGGCCTATGTTGCTGGTCCACAACTCTGTAAAGGAAGAGGTAGAAATCAAAGCACTGAAGGAGAGCACACACAATATAGAATACAGACTCAGCAAGCTCTAGATTCTACTGTATCAAAGTGTATCATTGAGCTCTCCCCTGGGATTGCTATTTGTTTGTCAATGCAGGTGGCTGTGATGTCTGTCTTTTCCCATTCCAGTTGATTTATTAGGAAAATTGATTATGCATTATGTAGCTGTGGCCAATTATCTGTCATGGTGTCATATTGTCTCTGACATGTCCCTCTGAATTTACTGCCTCATCTTTTAATACTTAGTTTGTAAGTTCTTTTGGAGAGAAACATATCTTTCTTTGCTGTCATACCACACAGTAGAATAAAATACTAGCCCGTGAGGTAGGATTTCTAGGCAATTTTGTAACAATTATTTAATGCAGAATAGATTTGGTTTTTGCATGAAGTGCTACAGTGTAAGAACGGAAGGGAAAGGTACAATTACTTTCACTTTGATCAACCAGAGACAACCTTCAACGAGAAAGTGTTTCCAAGTATTGTACTGCTCATGGCAAAACTTTCCAAAGCTCTGTATGGATGTGGTGATATATCTGCGTTTCTTAATATTTTAAAATTACATAAAAATGCCAACTTTCTGTGTCAAATTTTGATAGTTTAGATCTTTTCGCTTCAAAAGAAGTTTGGATTTTGAAGCTTGATTTTTGAGATAGACATCTGAATTCAGACTTCAAAGTCAGGATAGAGTAATCCCAGCTTTATAGACTGACAGTTCCATCCTGGAGTAGGAATCTCCTTGGATCTAGGTATCAAGATACAGGTTACTTATTGGAACTAGAAGTTCCTTAAATTGTGGGCATTCCTGGGATCAAGTTTAGAAAAATTTGCAGTGAGAGGATAGCTTTCCAACCTGGTTAGCCATGCCACATTAAGAGGTCTAATGGAAAGTATGACTGATGATGCACCTTCCTTATCTGGGTCACAGTGTGAATTTTTTTCTTGACTGAATATAGTGCAGTAGGTGCTAGAAATGTTGCCACTTGGCACTTTTAAGTGATGGGGAATAATTTATGACAGCACTGCTACCTTAGAAGCATATTTCAACCAACAGAAATTCAGTTCGGTTCATGGAAAAAGCTTTCAAATTTGAATCATTCATATGTTGTTACTCCTAAGTTCACCAGTGCAGTTGAGACATCTGGGAACATTTTGCAGTCCCTTGGAACAGTAGTTTTATTCAGATGCTTTGGCACTCTGACTATATCCACAGTGTGGTCCCATATTCTGTCCTTTCAGTAGAGACCCAATATAAACTAAAATTCTCCACTCGTGCCTACATAATATCATCAGTTTCTAAAGAAATTAAGAAATCTGAGAATTGCTGAATTTCAACTACTGAGTTTTCAGAATATTAGAGGCAAGTTCTTTTAGATATTGCATATGATGAAGGTTTACTGTTGTGCACAAAATTTACTTGTTTGAAGATCTTTGACATTATCTGGGATTTTAATTTAGAAAAGTGATACAGCAATATTCTGAAACCACAATGCAAACACAGTATAGCAATCACTGTACAGTTAAATCATATAATGGACAAAATTCCCATTACCATTCTGGTAATAGGTAGAAGTCAGCTCAAAGCTTTTACTCTCTTCTGAGTCACTTTTGCTATTTGCTCAGTATTTGTCACTGTTTGGTTGAGCCACACATACAGCTCCCCCATGCTGGTCTGTCTGGCACAGGAAGATAATGCTTTCTATTAATTATTTTAGAGAAGTCCATTTACATAACCCGTTGAATCTCAACTTATGCAGTCATTTATCTACAATAAAGGCCATGCACTGGTCACCTTGGTGTGGAGGTAAGTTCAGCTTCCTTTGTGATAACTGTGGCTACTTCTGGAGTTCTTACTTGAGCTTCTTGGGTTCATCAACCTTCTGTGTCTTCTCTGAGCTTTATTTTATGGCAGAAGTTCATTGATTGATCACACAGAATTGGCAATATTGAAAATTACAGCAAATACTCGTGGAAGAACAAAAAGAAAATGTTAAGCAGTTTGTTTGTGCATCTCTCCGTTTTTCCGTAACAAGTCCTGATGACCACATTCAGATAACAAAGCTAAAGTTTGTAAAATTCACCCTTTTTATTTAAGTCTTCTAGAAAACAGTAGTCCTAATATGGGCATTTCATCAATAAATAAATGAAAATATGATAATGCACAGAGAAAAGGTGAAGAAGAAATAATTCATATAAATAATTCCTTCTACTGCATCGCTAATTCTCTGATAACCAAAACAAAGATTTGCTTTTAAATGTTTTATAAAGATATCTATGAAATACCATTCAGTTATTACAGATGAGGTATTTAGAGAATAATTAAAAAAAAACACTTTAATTTATATTTAAAATTTAAGACATATATCTGAAGTTCTAGTGATGACTGCATGCACATATGTTCATATTGTTGTACATAAGCTACCTAATAACAGACAAGTAAATTTTTTTTTAAATCTTCACATAATTTGTAGAAAAAAAAAATACAAATCAAGTTGATTGGCTTCCAGAGGCTAAACAGAAGGTAAAACTTTATGCAAAACTCAATATGATCAGAGGGCAAGGATATTTTAAAGTATTTCTATTTCAGTAGTTATGGGCTTTCTTGTACATATATATAAAATGCAAAAAAAGGGATAGATGTATTTTTGCAAATTGTCCTCATACAGTTCTCATGCTTGATATTTTTTCTAGCTGAAAAGTATTTCGATATGATTGAAATGCTTGGGGTTTGTTTGGGGTTTGGGTTTTTGCTTGTTTCAAAAAAGATCTAAACACTGAAATGTTGTCACTGTATTTTAATTTATGTAGTTGGCATTTTTTTCCCCTCACTGAATGCAGTTGAAAAATAACTCAAAAATTTAAAAAAACCTGTACTTTTCTTAGATGTCCATTTACTCTCTCCCACATTAGAATACATTGCTTTCTTAGTAAATAGGGAATAGATATTTAATTTTAAATAAAAATAATTTATTCATAATGTTGATAATAAAATTTTGAACAAGAAAGACTGGAAATGGAAATGTTAGATAAGACAGAGCTTTACAGAGCATTGAAAACCAATTGATTCAAAAAAGATGAGAAGGAAAAGAGGTGTCACAAGATGTTACCTTCAGTTCTATAATGTGAAATGATTTTCTTGCATCCCAGTAGTGCTAAAATAGATGACTACCTACATAGATACCTTTAAGACTTTTAGTAATGTGATGATTATATATTAAAAATAGTGCAGGCAGCAAGCCTTTTAGCAGACAAAGTCAGATTTTCAATTCATCAAGCAGGTCAAGACACTACAGGGTGCTCTGCTTAAGTCTACTGGAGCATTTATTACCTTTCCAAACTTTTAGGTGGTTTAGCACCCGGGGAGAGATTTTTCACAACAGATTACCCACAGACAGTTTACAGATAAGCTATGAGATAGCTATGGTACCTGGGAGAGAGCTAAAGGTGGGCTGAGTTGTGGGCTGCAAGGCTGCAACTGGAACAGTGTTTTATGGGCAGCCAGGATGTATATGTCAAGTGGTAACAAGACTTGCTGGAGTTAGCTTCTAGTTTGTTTCTTAAGTCTGGGATTCTTTCATTTCTCCTTGTCACAGCCTTTGTCAAACAGTGGAAAGTTACAAGTGCTAAGCGAGATGTCTACCTGAAACAGATATATTCAAGACTTTTTTTTATGATGGCTATATACTAAATATATTAATGAACAATTTTTTGTGATGACACAGGTTTTAGGGCTTTAGACTGAGAAGACTGCTTCTCTAAATTTGCAAAGTGTAGTGTAGTGTGATTGCTGTAATAGTTTTCTTCACTACACTTAACTAAGTCCCACTGCATTTTTTACAAGTAGAAAAGCACATACCTTCCCTAGGGAGAGGAGAACTAGTGAGGTATCATTTTCTACAGGATTTATGTTTTTCCTGTTTTGAAAAATCGTGGGTTTATGACCAGGACATTCATTTTCATGAGTGGCATGATTCAGTGCTGTAGTCTTAGTTCACTATGTACCAGGTCCCATTTGTCCTAATTAAAATATTTCTCTACAATTATGAAAAATGTTCCCCCTTTTACTAAGGAACTAAAAGGCAAATATTTAACACAAATGGCTTGCTATAGAGTTTTGTTGGTCATTTACGCAAACAAGCAACTGCCCTGTTTCACCAGACTTAAACTAATACTGAAAAGACTATTAAGTTTTGCTTTTAACTGAATTCTAGTATCCTCTTGAATACAGTGTTCACATTTTTCTCAACTTTCTCACACGATGACATTATTGTTTCTTAGAGATGCCAAATAGGTGATGAGTGATGTTCCTTTATTTACTTTGTTTAATTGCTTTATTTTCTGTTGTAGAGAAAATTCCATATTATTTATCTCCAGCTTTTGCACAGTTGCCACACTCAGATACCTGACAGAGTAAGATGTTAATTGCTCTTATCTATTTCTTACCAGTTTATCAGGGCAGGCATAGAGTTTAATACCATCATGGCTACTTGCAGATACTTAAACCTAACAACCTTAATCTCATTTGCAAGTGCTGGCATTTAGAGTCATCATGATCTCATTCAGTGCTACTTTACTGGGAAAGGTACCAGAGTAAGTCATCCTGGGATGGAGGTAAAACTGCCTGGGTGAGAGCTGCTGTAAGCTCATGGGTTCTAATTGGCTTTCTGTTCAGCTATAGTAAAAAATTTCCTCTTAAATTCATATGTTTTTCACTTATAAGTTGGCTTCAAGGAATTGATGGGCTGCTCTAGGAATTGACTTTTTAGAAGCTGAATCCTTCAAAATTTTTGCAGTATTGTGATTGAGTTTGATTTCTTTGCATCTACAGGATTTAGGAGGAGGGAGGAGAATATACCTGTAGGGGTTTGATGCACTGTGAACTGTCATGGTACCCTGATCTTTAGCACATGCTTAGTAGTTTATTGTGGTTGTTGTCTTGGGGTTATCATGAGAAATATAAAGAGCTAATTTAGGAAAGAGAGAATATTATCTAATTTAGCAATATTGAATGAGAATGAATAGTTATGCAAAAAACTTTGGGAAGATTTATGAAGTTAGAGTAATAATGTATTTCAACAGCTAGCAGTTATGATCATGCTCTGCAAGAAATGTTCCATTTCTCTTGGATTTCTGTTGTTTGCCTGTGTTCAGATGTTTACTTTTTTTATAATTGTCTTGGTTCTGGAAATACGCTGTAAATAAATATACCCAGGGAAAAATATATATTTAACATACAGTTTTTATATGTTAGCTAGTTTGGGGTTTTGGGTTGATTTGGTTTGGACTGGGTTTTTCTTTAACTTCTGAACCTTGGGAGTGAGAACATCTTGGGGAAATACAAATCATAAAATTATTATGGTACAGTAAAATGCAGAAAGTTTTTCAAGTGTTTCTATGCAGTGAATCTGACAGATGAGTCTGTGGGCAAGTAAGAATGAGACTGTATGTATTCTATTTCACAGGGGAGGCATAATATAAACCTGGATTGTTGGCTGCAAATACACCAGGCTTTCTGAGAATCAGTATTATTAAAATCGTTTTCTGTTTCTCTTGACATTAACAACTGCAAATGCAGAGTGATAAAAAAGACTAAGTTATAGTGTGAGTCCTGCTGTTTATTAGATTTAACACAGGTGATAAAAATACTTAATAGTCTGTATGTGTGCATCTGTGAATGTATTTCACTAAAGCACTGCCTTAGACAGATAATTTTTATTTCCTCTCCCCTTCATATGACTCTATCATATCTTGTGGTTGTAGTTGTCATCCTAAACTGAGCTTTCCTGAACAGAAGAGCTCAAAGCTGTCGCACATACTCTTTCCTGAACATTATCATGTGTTTATTTAGTTATCAGTAGACACAATGTAGCAAAAGGGGACAGATTTAACATTGAATTTGTAGTAATGTAGTATGATAATGAACTTTAAACAGAAACAGGAGCTCTGCAGCACCTCAAAGGCAACTAGAATTGTTTGAAGTGTGACTTTTGTTTAGAGCACTAGACCCAGATCGGCAAATCCGATTTAGTTTTCAAAGTGGCAATCACACTTCAAACAAGGCCAACTGTTTCTGAAGTATTTGTGTGAAGATTATGTAGCAAACCGTTCTCTTGTAGTAAATATTTTAAACAGAACTTCTTTAAAAACTAAATAAATCTCTTTGTTGATTTTTGAATTTTACTTTTAATGGAGACACATGGAGAGTGTTAGGTGGAGTCATCTAAGTTAAATAAAAAAACTTTCTTGTAGTTCATATACTATGTAATGTTTATGTGAGGTGATCATATGCATACTTGACTAGGCTTGGCAAAATATGCAACAAAACTCGGGGATATGCATGTCTTTGTCATCAGAACAGATAACTGACCACTTCTTAGAAGTCATGGACTAAGTCCCAATTTAGGGATACTGTCCTTCTGGTAGCAATGCTGTTCTCCAGCATTGCACAGGCACGACCCACATGCCTAAAGGACTAAATACCAAGATGTGGACAAAGCACATGGGCAGCTAAAAAATGTATAGTTAACGAGGCTGTATTTTGTATATAAATATATATTTTATTGATCACAATCACTAGGGTCCTACAGAGCGGGATTTTTTTATACGTGGAACTACTGCTCATACCCAGGAGTATGCTGTGTATAGAAGATGTAATTTATTAATTTGTTTCTCCATTGCTGAATTCAACACATTATTGAACATCAGTGAAATGTCCTTCCATTAATATTTATGATTTTGTTTTTCTGAAATCCAAAAGACTGTTTTTGCTGGCTCATAATAAATAAAACCCTTTAGGATAACTACCAGGTTTTATCAACCTCTTTCTTTAGAAAAAGGATAGGTTTACTCTCTACATTTTTAAAATTGAAAAACTTCATGTGTTTTACATCAGTTAAAAAAAAAAAGGTACCAATATCTGAATGTTAACATAATTTTCAGATGGTTTATTATTCCTTTATTTTCAATATGTGAGGCACAGAGGTTAATCAGATCATTGTTGCTTGTGTGACTTCCAATATAGAAGATGCCATTCCTTAATTTGGTGTTCTTGGCATCTGTAACTACATTGTATATTTTTCCTCAAGACAAAGTCTATGTCAGTAATTACCAATTCATCATATTTTCTGATGAGGAACATCTGCAACTAATTATCTTGTTTTCTCCACTGAAGGTTTTAAATTTCATTACAATTGTATAGACAAAATGAAAGACTGCAGTTAACAATCTCAGTATATAAAACAAAGTCTGAGAAAATGTTAATGTTACCTCTATTGTACAAAAAAAAAAATGTTTTATTATGTTGCTGGAAAGAGCAAAACTGGGATTCTTTGGTGAGGTAAATCATAGAATCATAGAATTAACTGGGTTGGAAGAGACCTCCAAGATCATCAAATCCAACCCTTTACCCAACCCCACTGTGATTACTAGATTATGGCACTCATGCCAAATATTTGTACTTTGTGGATATTAGATAACTGTGTGGACTAACTGGAAAGAGAGCAAGTCAACATATGAAGAAAAAGTCATGTGTTTTCAGTTATCAAACAAAAATCAAATTAGTGAAATCCATGGCTTAAATTATCTCAAGCAGACACATCAAGAAAATACTACATGAAAATGAGATATCATCATAGAAATCAGTAAATACTGTAGTCATCTAAGGTAAAGGATCCGCAAATAGAAGGCAAAGTGGAATTCACAGGAGTGAAACAGTATATACGGATTCATTATTATGGACTCAAAAAATGGAAATATCTTCCAAATATCCCTTTTTCCACTTTCATTCTTTCAAACAAGACTATAAACCCCCATAACATTCATCTAAATTGTCACTGAAAGAATGTCTCTACACAACCAGGTTTGTTGCTTAATTATTCTTATAGAGGGTTTTCCTAAAGCTGCCCTGAACTGCTTTGTCTGCAATTTTACCTGATGGTGACTTCCTAAGGACCAAATCCTCCATAGTGCTACAGTTGAACACTAGCACTATTACCAATTTATATTTGTTATTTCCACTTTTTTATTTGAGGAGCAAGGGTGGTGGTGAGATGAACTCTACCAGTGTTACCACTTGTAAAGTGATCCCTTATGACAAGTTTTATTTTGGGAGTTCTGTTTACTTCTCTCACTAAAGCTTTAGTTCTGCTGGGGCAGATCAGACCGGAAGCATCCATATCCAGTGTTGAAGAGGTAGCTTTCCCCATTGCCTTTATGGAAACCCTATATAGGAAAAAAAGGGAATTCAAAGTGCAGTTCTTTTCAACGCAAAAGAGATATATGTAGCCATAATGGATCAATCACATCCTAAAAGTACATTTATATTTCTTGCTGTTCTTGGATGACCAGCCTGGATATAGAAAATCTAATACTCAAGAATCAATTAGTAATTATACTTGCCAAGAAAATAATCAAATATACATTATGTGAAGAGAGCAGTTGGTGGATAATCAGTTAGTAGACTAGGTTCTGTACAAGTGTTTTTCTGATAAAAGGAAGAAAAAGTCCAACTTTTAACTTGATGGTTTTTTGTTAGATTCTAGTCTAATTAATATTCTCAAGTTTGGGCATTATTCAAAATAACAGAATTAAGCATGTTTGTATTTTCTTCATCCTTTTTTTCTGTAGCTTTACACTGAGTAAATTCATGAAAAAAATTGCAAACTGGAAAACAGCAAAAGTCTGGAAAACAATAATTCTTTTTAAAATATATTTAAAATATTAAATTATTTAGTTTCAGTTATTTAGCATAAGATTCTGAAAGGGGAAAAAATATGATTTTTCTGTGGAAGGACACATGTATTCTGAATCAGAGCAGGAGATTTGTTGACCTATTATTAACAACTGAATGTGTGATCCTGGATAAAATTTACCCAGAAACAATGCTGAGGAAGAAGAGAAGGAGACAAGTGTCAGGACACTTACAAAAAATGAAGGAGAAGGAAAGTCACACTATATTTTGTCAAGTTTGCCTGGCGGAAAACAACAAGTTGCTGTGTGGAGAAGCAAATTGAAGCTAGAGAAGTAAAGAGTCTGAAAAGGGAGTCAGGGATGCTAAAAATCATCTAGATAAGTAAACTAGAATTGGCACCAAAATAAGCTGTGCATTCATTATTCAACATTATAATACAAGGCCTATTCTGTTTACTGGTAAGTACATGTTACTTCTAGTCCACTCTTCATATATCCTCTCTGTCAGGATTTATTTTAGGTTATTTCTTAGGGCCATGTACTGACCTCAATCTGCCTTATAATGAGAGTTGTATGTATGCATTGATGTGCTGAAGCCACTGTACAGTCTGTAAAGCATTTTAATAATTTGCATATTTTCCAGGCTTATTCTCTTTTTTGTTTCTTTTAATTTTGAAAAAAAAAAAAAAAAAAAAAAAAGAAGACTGAAAGGATGATAAGCATAAAACAAAACTGTGCTGGCAGTGGGAGGTTGTAGTCTTGTAATTTGATGTAGCAATTTATTTTGTGCTTATGCTGCTGCTCTGTGACCATTCCATTTATTTAGTATTTAAATATCTAGGAAAATATATAATTGATTAATTGGAATAAAATCAATCCCATATTCCATAAAATTATTTTTTAAATTAGTAATAATCTGTCAGTTTTGACCATATTTTTCTCTTCCTGTTTATTGATAGATGATAAATTTCTAACTGTGGAGGAGCAAATTGTCATCAGTTTTGATGTAATACAATATTTAATCAATCAAGTCATACTGGTATAAATATCTTTTAAGTTAAAAAATGTCTCTTGAATATATTAATATACTTTAGTCTGTAACATAACTATATCTACAAATTATCTATGTACTTTTAGAAAAAATATGAATAAAAGGCATTAATTATTAAAGGGATAAAATCTTGATGGTGTAATTTCCCTTATTATATAGCTGACTCACTTCTGTACTTCAGTAGTATGACTTGAAGAAAAAATCACTACAGCTCCAAATAACAACAGTTTCATGCCACTTCTGAGAAGTGTGCTGCCACAGTGTTGCACATGAGTAATACTTGTACAAAATACAGTCCAGTATGTATAGTAAAACATGACTAATTAATACACATTGTAAGCCAGTCTGCAGGTTCATCCTACATGGTATTACGACCTGTTTAGATGTCACACACCTGAATAAAATTCAGCTTTATTACATTTACAGATGTTTATATGAGTGTTTTATTCCATCCTTTTTCAGTAATAGTCTGACAGATGTGATCGACAGATAATACAGAGCACCAAACCTAAATTATTTAAATAGAAAAAGTGGGAAAATATTGTTGAATTAGCAGATTGCATACTTTATTCAGAGGTTTTCCATTAAAAATAATTTCACTGTGATAAAACCAGTATGTCAACTAGGCACTTTTTAGCTGATGTCATGTAAAATTTAAATTTTTACATGACAATTTTTCAAGATAATTTGGGAAATAATGGAACAGAGGTTTGTGTTCAGATGTTTGGCACTGCTTAGTTTCAAGTGAAAACTATCATGGCAGATTTGTGCCCAAGTCTTCTGTGTGTATTGTCAGATTTCTTCCTGAAGTCATACTGTGTAAGAAGGTCACTGCCAGAAACTGAGTCATGTTGCTGTGGAGATTCAATTTGACTTCAAAAATCTGGGGGAATTAATCTCTAACAGCAAAATTAGTGTACTCTAACAGCAAAATTAGGCAGATTACACCATAAGTCCTGATGGTGGTTTGTTCTTCCCATTATCTTTAAATTTAACGAGAAAGACTGTCACATCTACTAACATGTAAATAGATGCATTTAAATCTTATTCTTGGTTGAATTTTGAAATATAATTTTGAATGCTCATAGTACACTTCTTCTAAAAAGTTATGAAAGCAGCATGGCACAGCTGGTGAATTTAGGTGACATTTTCATAGAAGTTATGTTACATACGCAGCAAAGACACACCAAAATATATCTATTCCATTCAATATATTCAAATGGCCTTAATCAGATATATAAATTTTATCTAGTATCAGTTCTCTATTATTATTTTTTGGATCTTTTCTAGAAGTAAGTTTTTGTGGGGTTTTTTTTGTTTTTTAAAGGTACTGAAAGAGTATTCAGGGTGGGGGTTTTTTTGCTCAAAAAAAAAAGGTTATATCTCTCTTATTCTGGAAACACAGTCATGATGGTAATTTATTCATTCACAGTAGCAGACCATGCACAGAGACACTACACTAGCTTGAGATGAATTCTTCTACCCAGGGAGGGATGATTGAATAAATAAATGTTTGCAAGACTTAGTTCAAAATCTGATGCAAATTCAACTGACTATTAAGGAAGGAATTCCTTCTTGATGGAAAGTTTTAAAACAGTTCTCCATTTGTCCAATTTTCTGTTCAGTGATTGTATTTGAATTATTAATTCTTGTAGATGTTAATTATATATTCTTGTAGAGGTAGCATTCTGAGCCTCTGAAAAGTGTTTTCTTTCTTCCACAGAGCATTGGCTTCTGTGTGGGTAAATGTCTACATATTTCAAAATTTCAGTCAGTGTCCACATTTCTGAACAAAAAAAAAAAAAAAAATTAAAAAAGGGGTCACAAATCCACTCTGTTACTGAGTTAGTTATCTTTCTTACATAACAGAAATATCCTCTTAGAATCATGGAGTAACTAAGTTTGGAAAAGACCTCTAAAATCACTGAGTCCAATGGTTAACCCATCACTGCCAAGTCCACCACTAAACCATATCCCTAAATGCCAGATCCAAACGTTTTCTTGAACACTGGTGATTCCACCACTTCCCTGCTTAGCCTGTTTCCTAATATGCATTCTATACCTCCCCTGATGCAACTTTTCATTTTCCTTTGTGACTTAATGGAACTCTAACATTATGACACTTAATCACACTTTCAACATTTTAGATGTCTTAGACCACTAAACAACCCAAATCAGTCTCTGTAGTTCCTTGATGGTTTGAAGCACAATTAGTGGCTCTGTAAGAACCAGTGTAAGAGCCACTTTCTGTAAGAGCCACTAAGATCACACCTGTGGAACAGCAGCTCATTCCCTGTCTGTGCAAGCATGGTGTGAGTCAAAGAAACACTCAATTCACATTAGAGCTACGGCCAACCCACATCATATTTTTTATTGTATAATATATCACTGGTGTCCAGTTTTCTTGGACAGATGGTAAAAATAAAGTCCAGTGCATAGAAAATGTGGAAAAGAGACACTAAATCAATGTAGCTTACATCTTTTTGCAGAAGTTTATAGAAGATGCTCTATGCAAACAGCATCGTAGTGCAAACTACTCTGATATTTTTTAGAGTTTGATTCAGAGACTACTCTACAATTTTGAAATTTTGGCTTTTTTATGTATGAAGAGACTAAAATTTTAGTCCTGAGATCAGATTTCCATTTCTTTACTGGGATCCTGCTACAATACATCATTTCAGAGTACATATCTTCCAACCTAAAACTTGTGTGTAAAGAAGCTCTCATTTTGAGCAGTAATGTAGCAACGAACATTTCAGATGACTGACACCAAACCCGTGTATTTAAATCATAGACCGGCCTGGGTTGGAAGGAACATTAAAGATCATGTAGTTCCAAACCCTCTACCATGGGCAGGACACCTTTTACTAGACCAGGTTTAGAGCCTCGAACACTTCCAGGGGTGAGGCAAGTCTTGCATTCAATCTAGTTTAGAATCAAGGAATATCATTACGCCTCCTCTGTAACAAGATAATAAATAGTGTATTATATTCAGGATTTTTTAGTGTTTTGTCTTGTTAATAGGAGTCAGTAAGGATGAAGTCAGTGTGCTGGCAAAATTGCTAAAATAAATGTTTGGTCGTTTAAAAGAGGTGAAGAATTTCTAACAATATTTTCAAATAAGGAATAATAAGAAAAGAAAGAAGACCCTTTTTTTTTTTTTTTTTTACTCCCACAAGATTAGATTGAATGAAAATGTAATAAATTAAAGGTTAAAATTCTAAAGGAATTGTATTAGATAGTAATTTCCTATGTTAAATGAATTATATCTAAAATTGCCGGAAAGCAAATCGGTTGACATAGCTTGTGTTGAATGGAAAATAAAAATGATAAAACCCTACCATTCTTTTTCCATGCAGAGATTAGTTCACTCATTCATTCCTGAAATGAACTGCCATTCAAAAATTAAAAATCCAGAGAAGGAGATTTTAAGCTGAATCTCCTCAGTGTCTCCAAGACTGAATTTTATGGATTTTTAATTTCTTTTTTTTTTTTAATATTACAAAATTTCTACTTTATTTCAGTAGCTTTTTGTGGGGATGAGGGGAAACAGTATTTTCATTTCAACTCAGTCTGGACTGGCACATATGCTGAACAGTTGAGCACTGCACCTATGGGATCTCATAATTTCTGTGGCATACCCTCATCTTGAGGACTAGCTATATATGTTTTATGCATACTTAGTCATAAAAAAATTAACCTTGTAGACCTTTCCTGGGAGCAAGCAAGGAAAGCAGCATTTCTTGAGCCAGCCCCTAGAGGCAGAAATTTAATAATAAGAGAGCTGTAGTATGCCTCCCCTGCCCAGTCCGGCTGCCAGCACATCTGGCAGCACTGCCATCCTTCCTGTCCCAATGGCATACCTCTCTCCCAGGCACCCTCCAGCCTCTGCTCCAACTGTATTTCAGCTGCTTTACCAGGGGAAGTCCTTGACTTTTGTTTATTTATAAAGCCTAACGGTCCTTTCCGTGGCTACAAATTTCTGTTGAATTGTTTTCAAGGCTTAGTGTCATAGCCCAAGTATTAAGTGAAAAAGAGAAACAGCAGATAAGATGACCTCTGAGATTATGTTTATTCAAATGAGGAAAGCAATGCTCTTTCTCAGATTGTTTATCATGAAAGAAAAATTGTTTGCATCTTGATGCTATGGTATAGTATGAAAACAGTGCAATCAACTGAATAATTTTCATAGAGTTTTAATTCACTTCAGTTCTTAATTAGCATTATAGCCATACAATTCTATATAAGCTTTAAGAGTGCAGTTGTGCCTGTCACATCATATTAGTTATGCAACAGATATTACCTTCAGGGCTCCAAAGTATGACTGACTGTCGTGGTCACTGACCATGCAAGATTTCTGCTGCAAGCAGTAATTCCAGATGACAGTATTCCCTTGATCCCTGTATATATAGGAGGGAATTGCATGAGCAGAGGTCATAACCATCACATGTTATTTATTACATAACTGTATGTCATGGTAACAAAAATATGCTTTGCTTGCTATAGAACCTGTGGGAAAAACCTCTTTCCTTCAGTGTTGGTCAAATCTCAGGGATACTTTGGATAAAAAGGTTACATTTAAAATAAGTTTCATGTGTATTTTTGGAAGTATTAGTTCAAAAACAAATTGTGAGGTTTTGTCCTAGTTATTAATACATCAAACAAGGTGTGACAGCAATAATAATTTGTAAAGCTCTAGAGCAAATTCAATTTTACTTTTAGACTTTCCCTGTAAAAGGCTTATAATACAACCACAAGGAATAAAGTCCTCTTTCTGTCATCCTTCAACTCAGAGAATTCAAAGCTCTTTATGACTGAGCAGTTTCTAGTACTTCAGATGAAGTTGGCCACTTGAGTTCCAGACATATGAAGAGGTGACAGCTTGTTGTAAGTGCTGGTACTGCAGGTATGTCAAAAGGAGAGAGAAATATCAGACAGCAGCAGCAACTGGATAATTAAAAGGCTTGAAGTGGTCATGTTAATGACTCAAGTAAGAAAGTCTAAAACACTGGACACAGGTAGCCCAGCTAAGGTAGATGCTAATAGATATTATGAATATAAGCTGTAGGTATTTCAATGCCAAGAGGGCATTGTATTAGGTATGGGAGTCTCTGAGAGCAGAATTTTGAGTAATGGTTTGCTTATAAGCAAGGGAAAACTTATGCTGATGACCAAAAAAAAAATCTCCCTGAGAATAAGCTCCCTACTGCTCAGCAAACTAGTAGGAATTTCATTCCTTAATTATTTGAGATTATATTGACCAGAGCATTAGGGACTGTAGTTCTGGAAGCAGGCTTGCCTTGGCACAATGAGGATGTACAATTTGATAAACTTGTATCTTTTTCTGCTTCCAAGGAAAGCATCAGAAGCATGTTATCAGGCTGCTTTTTCTTACTGTAGTTTGGAACTCAAATTGTAAATCACCAGATGATACTTATTATCCTTTCCACCACCTGTCACCCATTCAGGTGCCGAAGCATATGCCAAAATGTCTATTTTAATTCCAGCTGAAGCAACACAAAGAAATGAGAAAACATAAATACCAACAACGTAGTACACAGATCACACAGAAAGTTTATTCTGCGATACTCTCAAAGAGTTATAGACACTCATCCATCTGTATAAATTGTATGTAAATTATTAACAAGGATTCCACCCTGTAGTACTATAGAGAAGTATGTGTGTATGTGTGGTTTTGTGCTTCAGAATTCTGATGCAATCTGACTTGAGGTCATTAGCTTTCTATTAAATACAGTATTTTCATTCAGTATGTAACATTACTTATAACCTTAAGGACAGGTGTTTTTAAACAAAATTCTGTGCAGAATAAACACTGCTGGACTGGCAGGTTCTGAATCCTAGATTAAGACCTACAGGCAGAAGTTTTAAAGATACTTTGTAAAAGTGAAGAACGAGTTTACAATCTAAATCTCATTCTAAATGCTAAGCTAAGGGCTTTAACATCGAAGCCTTAAATGTGTAGCCTTAAATGTACCTGATCAGTAGTATGTAAAAAGCAAATACGGATTAGGGGGTATGACACAAAACATTGCTTTGTGATTCATGTGAGCAATAGACGGTGTCTAAAACAAAATCCATTGAGGATATAAGAATAACACTTTCCTTCTTACCATTCGATTTGCATGAAGCTTTACTGTGAATCCAGTTCCAGCTGCTGAAAAAAAATAAAAATACACCCTTACTTACATTTTGTCAGAGTGTCACTTGAAATTTACTGGAATACTTTTTAATATATAATACCATATACCATTAACCATTTAGAAACTTGACTGAAACAGAATGAATACCTACCAAACTTCTTTTGAGCAGCTCTTTAATTCAGATAAAAGCTGGTTTCCACAGCTTGAGGGGAAGCAGCAAACCAAGCTCTTTTGAGATCATCGCTAGCTTTTGTCTTAAATAAGTAGATTTAGTCTAGCTTCATCCTACTGGCTGATAAGATAAACCACCTGGACATGTTTTTTTCTTGAACTGCTTTCTTTTGGGGGGTGGTGGGGGCAGTTTAACTCACTGCTTGTGGGCTGGTGGGTGTTCTTAAGCACTGACTGTTTTGGTCAAACTAAAATTAACTTAATATGTAAAAATATGTATACAGCAATGCTGTTCATCAGGACTTTGTTGTTTGATTGTTTGTTTGTTTTTTAAGACATAGTCACAAGTTTTAAAGGTTTTTCGTCTTTTACCTTACTGTTTTCTTTGGACATGCAACATCTTTTTGCTGTAAAGTATAAAATTAACCACTACAGTTTAGTACATCTTGTGCCTGTCAAAGATAGGAGTGAAACCTTTTCATTATTGAAATCAATGACAATTCTATGACTGCCTTTTGTACAGACAAAAATTTATGTGTATTGTTGAAGAGTACAGCAATGGTAAAATCAAGACATTTTAATAGAAATTTTGACAATTGAAAGATGTGTCTTTCAGAGTACTTATTAGTTGCATGTAGAGAGCTTCACATTGGAAGCAACTTAAAATCCAGTTTCATTTTATGTTGTTGATTCATAGAAAACTCATTCTAACTAACAAACATAAATATTGTTCTGAGTCATCATAGTATTTCACTGTGATGCCCAGACATCTAAATAGTTACATTCAAGTAGAGCATTTTTTCACAACACATGTATTACTTATGTTAATCTGATATTAGATAGATTTTGATCAGTGAATACCTTAACTTTTTTCTCCCATGCCATATTGCAAAGGATGCCTTACAGAGAGGCAAGAACACTCGTAAAGCGGGTATGTTGAGTTGAACTTCATTATGTGTGAAATGTGGCGTCTCTGTTGCTATGAGATTGGCCAATTCTGTTCTTCTTCTGGTGTGGTTCTGGTAGCTTATATATAGGAGATGTTGCCATCATCTTGAACCTTTTTTTATTCTAAACTTAAATCAGTAGTTGCTTTTTATTAGATATGTCTAGACTTGAAATGGTTTTGGTAGATGCTAAAGTTTATGTATGCTATTTTAGTTTGTGTTGATGATTTCTAAATATTCAAATCCTCAAACTCTATAATACGTATGGATTAGATTTTTGTAGTGCTTACATGGTGAGTAACTTCATGTATAATTTTATTCTACAGGAATTTGCTGCACTGACAAAAGAACTAAATGCATGCAGGGAACAGCTGCTTGAAAAAGAGGAGGAGATTTCAGAACTTAAAGCTGAAAGAAACAACACAAGAGTAAGTATACAGCAGAGATCTTTTCTGGATATCATGTATGTGTAAACGTACATAAAATTTTAGCTCTTTATTTGTATAAATAAGAAGACAAAATTCCAGCACTCTAGTAAGTAAATGTGTCTGAAAAGGCTCTAAATAGCAGGACATAATGACTGTGCTACAATCCTGGAGGAAATGAGTGTATTAGCCAGACATATTACAAACACAGCAGATTTTATATATAGCATGGTAAAGTCATTCAGTTTAAATGTTTTCTAAAACATAGGATGCAACCTTCCAAGCCCCAGGACCTGCCTAAGTAGCCTGCACATATCTTCATCTTTTATCAGTGCAAAAGGCAAGGTTACAACAGACCCTGCTTCCCATTGTGCCTTGAATTTGATCTGAATAAGGATGAGATGAAGGATGCCACACATACCACAGGCAGTCTGTTTAGTCTAGATGCAACCGTGTGACCCCTGAAGTAAATGTCATTTGCCATACAGCTGAGTGGGGACAAGATTTCACCCTCAAATTTATCGTATTCTACTTCAATCAGATGTTGTTCTGGCTTGGAACAAGATTATATGTGACAGCACCTTCTGAAAATTCTCAAATGATGTATAGAACTGCTTTCAGGATAAAATAATTTGCGCATAAAATTGTCTGGGCAAAGGCAGAATTTATCAAGAAGTAGAAGAGGATAGCAGAGAAGACTATGGTGTTTGTGGAAAGATGTGAGAAAAGAGATGTAGTAGTACCAATCAGACAGCAGTCAGGCTGGTAATGGACATATGGAATAGATCTCAGAGGCTGAACTTGATGTTTTCTCATACCCATATTTCAATCTTCTGTGACCTGTAACTCTTCCTGTTTTCCTCCTCTTAATAAACTAATAGCACTCTGCATGCTTAGATAACATCTTTCCTTACTCAGATAATTTGCATTCTGAAGGGAATCTAAGAATGTATATGACAAAAGGACTGAGAGAGGGCCTTTCTCCCTCCGTTTTTGTTGTCCAACTATAGTACCAGGGTGCCATAGACTTCAGAAATCCAAGGAAGGATGGATGATATAGATGCCTACAAAGAGACAAAGCTGACCCATCTACCTTCGTGGTCTCCTGGAGATGCAGGAGATCATCACATTTAGCAAAAAATTCTTAGGGGTGATGGGTTTGGGAAAATGGGAGACACAGGTGAGACTTTTTTTCTCCCGTGATTGTCACACATTCTGAGCAGTTCAGATTTACTCACAAAAAATAGCATTAATTAATTAATTAAGAGAAGCATGTATGAATTGCACTGCATTTTCTAGATTTCTAGCAAACATCTCAACTACAAATCTGAAGGCTTTCTAAGTCTGCTTAAATCATCAGCAACTGCCACATATACCAGTTATTTTAGTATTTAATGTAAAAATGCTTTATCCGCTTCACTGCAAAGCCAGTTGAACACCAACTTTAGTGTATTAAAACTGAAGTGTACCAATACCTGACATAAGCAGTGCAGACTAGCAAAAATTCCAAGACAGCCAAAGATAGTCACTTGCCAAACAACTGTGAGAGAAAAGGAAGATGACTCAAATACAAGTCATCTCCTAAGTCAGACTGATCTCTGTCATAGGCATTTTCTTTGGAGAACAAGAAGCTTAAAGATAATCCATTCTTATGTTTCTTGTGTTATGTAAAAGAAAAATCAGTAAGAGGTTTTCCAGAACTCATATCAACAAATTAGAGTTATTGAGTTTGATAATCCTTGTAAGTCCTTGCAGTTAAAATTGGTAGACATTAACAGTGTGTTTTCAAAATGAGGATGAAGCTAGGTATTGGAGATCAAAATATTTAGGCTATGAAAAAATATAGGGAATGCAGGAGATGTTACAGCAAGTAAAAGGGAAATACAGAGTTCTAGTATTACTGGAGAAGGAGAGAGAAGTTCAGAGACATGCTTTACCCTGACCTCTAGCATTTTCACTAATAAGTTATTCCCCCATCATGTCATATACACGTTCTTTCCAGGCTTTAAGTTGCCATATATTACATTTGTTGTCAGAGTTGGCTGTAATAGTCATGCTGTCTTCTATAGGGACACTTCTTTTACTGGGGAAGACAAAGATCTTAGCAAAGATTCAAATAAAATAAGAATATTTTGAGGACCTCTGATACACTTTCACAGTGAGAAAATTAAATGTCTTTTCTCATGTATAAAGTTAGTCCAGCTAATGCTTCTTTTGTCCATCCCTCTAATGTTCACACTTGAACCAGCTCTAGCTTGGCTAGAGGCAAGCTAGCAAGGCTTACCTAACCTGACCTCCGAGGACAGACTCATGCATAACCACATATATTAGAACTACTCATGACAACCTCTTTTCGCCCAAGTAGCATTTCCTACTACTTTTAGATGAAGAGGCTCAGTTCCAAATTGCAGCTTCTGAATTTTTTAATCCAACCTTTTGTCTCCCTGGGGTAACAGCATAAAGATACTGTTTGAAGTACCTCCGTCTTCAAACTGAAAATCAACAGACAGAAATGAAAGTGACAATTCTCTCAGGTTCTGGGTACACAGTAGCCTTCTAGCTCCCCTTTACATTTTCAGTTATGACTAAGTGGCAGTATTTTTTTTTACTTTAGACCCATACCTATGTGTTTCTTTATTTCCTGGCAACAGCATCATACAGTTTTTGCTAATCACATAAATAAACAAGCAAAACCCAAACCCAACAACAGATATTCTGTTTTCCTACTGTATGCCAAGCTGCAGTAGTAGACCCTGATGGTAATGTGTATTAGAGAGAGAGACCATGATGGAATTACATTTCTTGGGACCCATACACTCCAAATCTCAGCCAAAATACCAGAGATTAAACCTTACCCCAATATTTAATCAAGTTCCTACTCAATCCTTCTAGGAGAATTCTTATGCAAAGCTCCCTACTGACCTTTTGCTGTTGAATATGTATTTTTACTGCCTATGATAATTAAATTTTTTCTGACATATTACAGTATAAGTATTTTCATGTCAAAAGCTTAGCTAGCAACTTCATCTGTTAGTACTCAAGGCAAAATACAAAGTGCAGAGCACATGTATATGTAGTGATTGATGTGGCATTGCTGACAGGTAGATAAACAGGTTGGTTCCCTCTGCAAAACCGTTGAATAGGACTTTGAAAATGTATACAAAATATCTTAATAGAAACCCTTACAGTTATTTCTCTGGATATTCTCTAGCTAGAAACTGTAGCATTTGGAAAGAAAGCATCTTTTCTGAAGCTGGAAGACAAGTCAGTGTGATCTTGGATGTTATTTAATAGAGATTATAAAATAGCACTACTTTGGCTGTGCTAAATTTAAATTAAAATTGAAAGTTGTTTTTTTTTTTTGTCTCAATCTGTATTCTTTAAAAGTAGAAAAAGTGCGTAGGACTAACTTATTAAATCAGAATATTATTATGAGGAAATTTGGCGGTTGGTTTGGCAGAAAAAAAACCTTTACAATACTGATATGGATTAATCTGCTTGTGGTTTTTTCACTAAAACAACAACAAAGAACAGAACACAAACATATGCTTTTTTGAATATAGCATAAATTGTTACTTAAATTGGTATGAAATATTTTAGTTCCAACAGTTTAGAAACAACAAAAATTAAACCTGTGTTCTTGAATGAAACAGCTGTAACAAAGAGAGTGTCAACATCTTTCTTTTGCTTCCTACTTTAGGAGCTGAAGTACTTATTAAAGTGAACAAGACTGACTTATATCTGATTTTATTCATATTTTGTTTTCTCAATTCCTTATTGAATGGTTTATGAAACATCTTCAAGTATCTACTGCAGTCTCATAATACCCATAGATCAGAACTTAACCTTATATTTTATTATTCAAATTCCCTTCTATTGTGTTGGGAAACTCTAAGAATATTTTTTAAAATATGGTTTTAATTACTTTATTTAGCTCATTTTCTTATAGATCCTTTTAATTACATCAGTTTGATAGGTGCTGAAACTGAGTTGGGCACTCAATTTTATTTTTTAAACATGATTATGTGAGTTCTTAAAGTCTAAAAGCACTGACACATGAAAATAAGTACAGCTGTCTCCTGAAGTTCTGCAAATCCTAAAGCATTATTTCACTAATATAAATGATAGTAAATGTCGTTACTTTTACCTCAATATTATGAAATATCCTCTAGATTCATGTGTTTCTTCTTTCAAAAAAAGAAGTGTCACTGAATATAGTGTGACAATAGATAGTAAATGCAATATATAGTTAATCAATACCTGTGTTTTCAGGTAATCTGTGTAGTCTAATAGTTATTATATTTGTATTCATTATTCTTATAAAACCCTTTTTATTTCTATTACCTTGTGTTATTATCATGATTATTATATTTTTTTCATATCTTTGTTTCACACATGATTTCATTAAGGTTTTAGGTTGCTAGAATTTTGGTTTGTGTACAGGAGGACAGACATGGGAAATAATGCTGTAATTAGGCTGTAACTTTTTCTTTTCAAAGAATGACTTTCACTGTTGATTTACCAGTATAGCTGTTGGAGGTCACACCACCTGACTACAGGTGCAAAGTCGTTTCCACCACTGTGGAACAATGCTCAGGAAAATCACTGATATTGTGACTAGATTTAGAGGTAATCTTCAACCCCATGTCTGCTTATTTTACTTGCCATCTTTGCTTGCAGCAGAGAGGGACAGTCACTGAAAAATGTTCATTCTAAACATAGGCTGAGAGGAAATTCAATTTTGCCCATGCTGGTGAGAAATTATATGCTGGACCTCAAAAGAGAATTGTCTTCTTAGTGCATTAACCCATTCCTCTAATGAATTTCTTAAGCTAAGTCCGTCTCATTTTAGTGAATGCCCTATCTTTGTTTTTTCACTGTGTTCCATTTTTTTTATGATTCTCCTTTTCTCTCCATTACCATCTGCTGATTCTTTAATTTCTGCATTTATTATCCTACTATGAACTTTTTTTTACAGAAAAGTTTGTTGAAAATAAAGTTAAAATATTTTCTATTCATTAAAATCCATGTCCTGTAACAGTGCAAGTCACACTAGTATTGAGTATACTCTATAGTATTGAGCCACACTAGTATCAACTTATTGAGTCTTCATTCCTGAAAAAGAATGTTTTAATTTCTGCCATTTTCCATATGTAAATCAGTGTTCAGGTAGTCATGATGGTATGCTATAGTATAGCAGAGTAGGCAATAATCCACAGTGATGTAGTTATACCATTAATTTTAACCATACATTTCGATTTCACAGAAATCAATCACTTTCATAAGTGCTTTGTAAGTGATTTGAGAAATATGGGAACCTGGGTATACTATAACAATTTTCTGTTTTCTTGTTGATTTAGTTCTAATTCATGCTTTAAAGATTCTTCATTCACTCACAAAATATGCACTAGAGCATTTCTAGTCTTTAAATGATTATTTTTATACATTTTTTTCTGCTGATAAAAAAATCCAAAGCAGCAGAAACCATTTCATTTACATAAGATACAATTATCAGCACAGCATCTTAAGCATCCTAAAAGTTGCCCAACATAAGAGTAAAACTCACTTGTCAGATTATTTCATACTTCATTGTCAAGCTTATGCTTTCCAGTAGGAGAAGCATAGCAATGATGCGTGGGTGATTCTGTCCTACCTGCTGCTGTTGATCTTCATCTTCTTTTCTCTGCAAGCTGCCTGTCCCTCTGAGTGCTTGACAACTGTAACAGCTTGACACACTGTGAGGGAGCAGAAAATGCTCAGCAGCCCATGATCACTTTTAATGCCAGAGTTTAATTGCAACATACTGAAATCCCTAAAGCTGTTTCTAACAATTCTTTTGTAGTTTAAATGAACTACCAATATTGTTACAATGTTTTTCCAATAGGAAATCCTGTGGTGTTCTCACAAATATTTTGAATATTAATTCTTGAATTACATATGGAGAGGAAAGTCCTCAACATGCCCATAAGTTGTTGTGATTTCCTTCAGTCATTAAACTTAAACATTGAGTGGACACATTATCATCTTCAATGTGCATTTTTTATGTTTACATATCTCTTCCCTCATCATTGTAGCAGTTGAGACACTTTGTAGTTCTGTCAGTATAGTTGACATTTGCTCTTTCCAGGGAAGTGGAGAAAATCGATTATGCTTTTGTAGTTGGGGCAAAGTTGAATAAAACAGCAGTATCATTGCATGTCCAAAGTTGGGCAGCAAAGCTGATGAAGGGTTTGGAGCACAAGTCTTATGAGGATCAGTTGGGAGTTCTGAGATTGTTTAGCCTGGAGAGAAGGAGTCTCAGGGGGTCCTTATTTCTCTCTGCAACTACATGACAGAAGGTTGAAGCCAGGTGGGGTTCAGCCTCTTCTCCCAGGTAACAAGTGATGGGATGAAAGGCAATGGCCTCAAGTTGCACCAAGAAAGGTTTGGGTTGGATATTAGGGAAAGCTTCTTCACTAAAAGGGTTATCGAGCACTGGAACAGGCTGGATGGTGGAGTCACCATCCCTGGAGGTATTTAAAACACATAGTAGATGTGACACTTAGGGACATGGTTTAGTGGAGGACTTGGCAGTCCTGGGTTAGCAGTTGGACTTGATGATCTTAGAGGTCTTTTCCAGTCTAAAAATTTCTATGATTCTTTGATTCTAACATTTTATCAGAGCAGGGGGCAAGGATTTGCCATCAGGTGCTCAGTCACAGTCAGATGTTCTAACCCTTGGGATTTTTTCTCTTTCAGTATGGCCGGGAGTAATGTTGCACTAAAAGACCTGGTTAATAGTTTTGTTGTAAGCAGTGCTCACAGAATTTATGGAGATCTAAAGTTGACTTTTGCTGAAAAGCAAAACTAAGAAATTTTTGCAAGCCAAAAATCTGTATTAGCATGCCTTCTTGAGCATTCGTAGGGCTGATGGTAAGGAAACTTTGAGTGTTCAGAGGTAGGTAGTTTTCTAGAAGAATGAGTGACTGCAAACAGAGTACTTTGAGTAAATAAGAACAAAAGGAAAAAATTTGAAAAGTTCACAAGTACTGTGGTAGTTCTCCATATGTGTTTTGACCCTTAGCTGTGATGTCTCATTATCTGTCTTTATACAGTAAAATAGACAACACTGTATTTTGCACTTGATTTATTCAACGACTATGAAATGTACCCAGAAATTGGAATATGTTTTTTTCTCCTCTGAAATGGTAGTTCTAAGCTAAAGGCAAATGTAGCTTTTGTGTATATTAAATGAATGACTGTCATTGGTTTAGTATTGTGTCTTGTGTTGGTTTAGTATTGTATCTGGATATATATCATGTATTATGTGTGTTTCTAACATGGCAGTAATTTAACCTAAAGTTAGATATGTTATCTGCAGCTCTAAAAAGGGCTAGGGTGCTGTGCTGTTCATCTCAAATAGCAAACACCTCCACAGTTGCCACATTAGAAATTCTGAGTTCCCATCACTCTGCACTTATATTTGAAAATCCTGTTTAACTTGTTTTTCTCTCTTCATTGTTCTTTTCAATCTCTGTTCTGCCTTTGTTTAGTAAGGGTTATGTCTTTCTTCTCTCCATGCTCACTTCAAATTCCCTGTTGGGATTGTCTGTCTACACCAGTTCAAAGTGAGGTTCTGGATGTATACTAGGTTTTTTTGTGTGTGTTCTTTATTTATCTCTGTGCTAAGGTTATGAATAATTCCTTCTGTCCATGTCAAGAATTCCATGTCAGCATCATTTTTCTTCTCTCCTGGACCAAATTTTCTCATTTTCTTTTCCAACTAATACTTGCATACAGGCTCTCAGAGGTCTCTGATCATCACAGCATTTATCTGGGAGATAAGTCATTTAGGGCAACAGGAAATCAAATATGATAAATTTGCTCAGGCTTTAAAAGAAGTTGCCAAGGTTTTGTTATTCTGGACTGATTTAGTGGATGTCGGTTTGAGCATTAGACAACTACAGACTTATGGAAGGAATGGCCATACTAAAAACTCAAGAGTGAATCAACATTTTCCTTTTTCCCCCATTTCTCCAGAAATTCATAGATTTTGACTGGATTTAGACTGATCCAAAGGTAGTTCTGATGCACTGAAAAGTTTCTGCATAAAGAGAACAGGGCAGGATGAACCTGCTCTAATAGGATCAGCCAGGAAGAGGGAATAACTGTGGGGAAATCTAAGTCCACCGTATAGATTGGAATCAAATCCTGGCTAAACAGGGCTATGGAGTGATGTAGTCATGCTGCACAGAGAAGGAAATGTTGCAGCCTTACAGACTCTTTGAAGAGGTAGGGCAGAGAGCAGGTTGTAGAATTAGAAGTCAGGTATTGACTTACTTTTCTCTAGCTCTCTCCCAGATAAACTAGGGAGCCTAGAAAATCATGAAGGCATAAGAATTTAGACCAAAAATCAGAAATTCAATTCTATTCCTGATAGCAATTAACTATGTATGTAACCCTGTGAACAGAAAAGCTCTGCAAATCTTTGGATGCTGTTCTGACCTCATTTAAGTTACAAACCTACCAGAGCCCCATACCGAATTCCTGATGCCTCCATCGTTAAGAGGTGTCTTCAAATTTGCATGTTACATTGGACAGCCTCAAATAATTAAAAATCTACCTGTATCTGCTATTAGCCCTCCAGGGTTGACAGAGCTTATGAATTTCCTGCTCATTTGCTTTTGATAAATACAGGTCAGCACTTGGATTCAGAAATGATAGAAATACCCTCCTTTCTTGATCTGAAGGGGAGTCATTACAATTCTTAATGTAGTAACATTGTTTGCATATACATTCACTATTTTTTATGAATAATACAGTTATTGTAACATAATAACCAGGTGCAAGTCCAGACATAAGAATCATGTGTGAAGCAAAGATGACACCAAGTGTTATTCCTTCCTGACTTAATATCTATATATTACAACTACAATGCGATTGCACTCTTGTTTTGCCATCTATTAATTAGTGTAACAATAAAGACCATTATGTGACTGAGAATAACTATGGTTTACAGATAAATGTATATAATTACTAACAGTAGCTATATTAAGAACCATGTCAAAGGAGAAATAATAAACAATTATCCATGTAACTCTCAAATTTCCAGTTCAGTGACTTAGATATTTAACATGCATTATGATTCATGAATTTAGCTACCCTGATTTAACCTTATAGTTAACCAACTCTCTTTTATGTTCCAGCAGTAAGAATAGCAATGATAGCCCTATGAAAGTAGAGATAAATGGGGAATTTTCTGTACAACATCAAAGTACCATTTTATTTTTTTATTTAACCTCAGAGTAATAATGAAAAATAAGTATAATATGTTTTTACAATATCTTGTTTGCGGGTTATTTCACAGATATTTATGGACATTTCTGATTTTCTTCATGTTTGTAGTACAACAGAGACAATGAACATTTTAGAGCACATGCTAATGACAAACACCATTAGCTGTGGCTTTTTGAATGAATAGCCTAAAAAATCTAATAAAATGTACTCTTCACTTTTACATATTTTATTAAGTTTCTTCCTATATAAATTGAAAATATTTTACAGTTAGGCTGAATTAATTATAAACATTTAATATTTTTATATGATTTTTAGACCAACATTGGTTGTTATTTTGTTCTCAATGTTCATCAATTACTATTACAAATAATGTAAATGTGTAATTAATTTAATTAAATAGTAACCCTAGGCTGAGTGATTTGTTGTTCTTGCTTTTCAAAGCAGAGTTGTAAGTGAAATCTTGAGTAGAATTTCTATTTTTCTATTTATTCCATCTGATCTAGAAACATGAAATGTTTTCAATTGTTGCAGCAGTCTCTCCTACAATGAGGTTACCATTTGGTATCATGCTCTTTGTAGTTAGAATTTCCATGTCATTTAAGCACACAAAAATTAATAACCTTTTATATCAAATCCAATAGCTGTTACTGGAGCATTTGGAGTGCCTTGTCTCAAGACATGAAAGGTCACTGAGGATGACAGTGGTGAAACGGCAAGCACAGTCTCCCTCAGGAGTTTCCAGTGAAGTTGAGGTCCTCAAAGCTCTGAAATCTCTCTTTGAGCACCACAAGGCTTTGGATGAAAAGGTACAGTATGGAATAAAAGCTTACTAAAAACAGTCTTTAACTCACTTAACCATGCCTTATAATGTAGCAGAGCAACAGTAATTGTTTATTTACTACCTGGAATATGCCCTGTATTTACAGCATTTGCACATGTCCAGAGAAATCTCTAAGAATGTATGACTAGTGGCTGTAGTACACTTCAAGTCACTTTAGCTATCTTTTGTAGCCAATAGCAATAACCTTTCAAAATAAGCAAATCTCACCCATACTAGACATGCTTCTCCTAAAGTTCAGAGATCTTTAGCTTTTGTTATCATGGGTAATGAAGGACCTGCAGAATCAAGATAAAAACCACTGATAACTGCATCAAGTCATACTAATTAAAAGGGTCTTTCTACTGGGTTTTTCATGTGCCCTATGCTGAAAAAGGACTCTTTTGTGTGAATGAAACTGTCCAACTATGAACTATCATCTTGAGTATTGCTTACATGAATTCAGAAACCTTGTTCATGTCTAGAAAAATTACGTTTAGAAGGTGATGTATCTGAATTAGTTAAGTGTCTCAAAACTACACATGCAGAGAGCACGTGAGAACCATGGCTCATGAGCAAAAAATCTCATTCCTCGTGGGGTCTGTTTTGGCTGATTTGCTCATTGCTGCAGATGAGTTGCTTCTCTGAGATGGTTGGGTAAGCAGGGATAACATCGTGCAGCACAGCGCCTGAAACCATTGGCTGCACAAATGAGCTATGCTGTGTAGAACCAGTTTAATGGTCTCACAGTAATAAATTTAACTTTTTTAAACTCAGAAATATACTCAGAGAGTTGACTATATTTAGGGAACTGTTATTAAAAGAGGCAGCTGTATGAGAAGGGCAGCTGTAGTTATATAGTAATATTCATATATCATTGGTAATAAAGGGTGAGAAACTGTGGGTTACGAGTCATACTGGGTTAATTATCAGGTTCAAAGTTAAAGCTTAAGGAACTTAGACCAAATCAAAACTAAGTATGTGTTTAGGTATATATTTTTTATTTTATGTTCTACTCAGATATCATGAAAGCCCCAAAAATTATAGAAAAGAGAATATAAATACTTTTAGCCAGCGTATAGGATTGCAGAATCATAGAATCAACCAGGTAGGAAAAGACGCCCAAGATCATCAAGTCCAGTCCTTGATCCAGCACCAGCATGGTTACTAGATCCGTGGCAGCAAGTGTCACATCCAGTCTCAATTATAAGAAGCAATTATAAGAAGCTTTTGGTTGACATTAAGACTTAAAAAATACTGTATTATTAAAAAGATCTTCTGAGTATTGATGAGATTTATGGTCAGATCTTTGATCTTATATCCAGCACTTTAAATATTGATAGAACTAGAGCAGGAAGCTCTCCAGCTTTTATACTTTCTTACACTGTGTAGGATAAATGTAACAAGAACTAAACTTGAAAGAGATTCTGATTATTCAGAAGTTGTGTACCTCTTACACATTTTATTTTGTGAATGTTTTATTGTTTAGGTACTATGCAGTTTGTTTTACATCCCATTTTGAATATCATTGTACAGAATTAGACTGAAGCTAAATGTAATATTTTGATCTGTATAATTGAAAATTCTATTTTTTGTCTTTTTGATGTAATGTTAAAAATCAGTATTCAGCACATCAAAAACATTTGGAGTGGCACAGGTACACATGTATATAATGGATTCCTCTCCCAGTGGTACTGATAATTGTCAGTGTAGAAAAATCAACCATCTTCAATCATGCTAACAGGAGAATTGTTGCATTATAAAACAAGTTTTAAAATTGATTGGTCAAAATTACTTTTTCCTAATTACTAATTACCTATGTGTTGAATCTTTTTTATTTTGATACAATAAATCGTATTTTTATTATAAACCATTTCAAGATCAATCAAGGAAACTGTTTAATAAATTATTTTTTAAAAAATTTGTTAAAAACCTAGCACACATTATTTTCAAGTACAAATCCTGTATAAAACTATGTGTTTATGTTATAGTGTCTCCAGAAAGATTGGATCAAAGACATTTTATGTGTCATCCAGATACCTGATAATATAATGCTTTCACATTGTACCACACATTGTCAGCATTATTGACATTTTTATTTAAAAATAATGAAATTAAAAAAGACTGCATACACCCAAATGTGTTAAAAATTTTTTTATGGTGTGTGAGTCATATATTCTGCATGGTGACAGAAAAATTATGTAAGTTAGATTTGTTTCAGACCCTTCAGAAATAAGATGTCAATCCATCTATAAAGCTTCATTGAAGCTATTCAAGCACTAGTAGAATAGTGTGGGTTGGACCTCCTAGGAGACATCTGGCCCAAATTCCTGCTCAAAGCAGGGCCAACTGTTCTGGGTTGCTTATGGCCATGTCCAATCAGTTTCTGGATATCTCTAAGCGGAAAACCTATTGTGGGGTTTCACCACCCTCACTGTAATTTTTTTTCCCGTGATGCTCTAACCCATGTCCAACTTGGTGGGCCTTCACTGAAGTCTGTCAGTGCTTTTCTTGTACCAGGGAGCCCAAAATCAGATGCAGCCTCAAAAGTCTGGAGGGCAATAATTGTTTACCCCAACCCTCTGACCAAGGTGTGTGTTGGTGTTATTCACCCCTAGGTCTTTTCTGCAAAAGTGTTTTCTCTTCCCCAAGCCTGTCCCATTCCCTGGGGTTATTCCTTTCATGGCAGTGGGATGCCACATGTACTTCGTCATTAGACAAAGTCAATAGACTTTGTGTCAAACTTCTGCATGTTGCATTTGTCTTTGACAAAGTCTTACTGGCTCTTCCCAATCACCATCCTGTCCTTTATGTGCCTGGAAACGCTTACAGGAAGATTTGCTCCATAACCTTCCCTATACTGGCCAGCTTGTACTTTCCTGGATCTTCCCAGGATAATCCCTGCATTTCATGATGGTGGACACCACATTTGTGGCTTTTCCATTCATCAGGAATCTCCCAGACTTCCATTATTTTCAAAGAAGGCCTTACTATGAAAAAGGCCTTACTATGACAAACCAGTCTCTTGGCATCCTTGGATCCCAGCAATCTATTCCCTTTTATCCACTTCCTTACATATGTCTTCTCCTCCTGTATTGTGGGTTATGCTTCACTTCCACAGTATCTGCTTCTGTGTTCAGGGAAGCCTTCAGAACTTCACAGGAAATAGTGAGGCAAGAAAACATGATATGATACAGTGTTGTCACAGGAAATAACCACTACCCCATCAAAAAATGCACACAAAGCTGAAGATAAACTGTCAAAAGTGTACTAAAAATATGTTATGACCCTTTGAAAATAAATAATGAAAACTTTTTTTTTCACAAAAAAATGTTGACAATGAAACTATTAATTAGCTGTTACATTCTTGGAAAAGCATAACAAAATATTTTAAAAAAAAAAGTTTTGCCCTTTAGACTTACAAAAACATGAAGAAAATATTAACATTCTTCCTGAACACAAATTTTCTTTCGTGTTTTCACTTCCTACACTAAAACTTCTCAAGGTGTTGTTACAAGCTCTGCCACTAAACTTGACTGATCATAAAAGGTTTGGTAGGTGCACAGTACAAGAACTACAAAAACATCTTCATTACTATAACAAAATACAATGAAAAATACTAAACAGAATCAAAGGTGAAAGATAAAACATTAATTTCTAGAGAGGCCTGCAGAATTGTAATAAGAATCAGGAATGACGCCTTAACTTATTTCACAAAGTCTATTGGCTCTCCATATATTACATGAACTCTGGGCTTTGTCTTTATCTTTTGTCCAGAAGATAAATCACCATGGAGAAATCGCAGCCATGATTGCATTATCCTGAGAAACTATCATTGACAGTTGTTTCAGTGTGTGACAGCTCCTTCAACATCCTTTCATGCCTTGTAGAATGAAAGGTTGCCATGAGCTTCCCCTGCGAGAGAGACAGTCCTGTTTGGCTGAACCCAGTAGGTACCACCTAGTGAGTAGGAGGTGGTAAGAGCATGCTGCTAGTCTTATTCCACTATCCATATGAGATCCTAGCTGTGCCAAACAGTCTTCCTGTAGTGTGTTTTTCTGGGAATTTTTACTTTAGATTATGGGAATAACGAAAGAGTTAATTTAGTTTATAAGTATTTACCATTTTATTTGTCACTCAAAGAAATCTCATTGTGTCTCCTTGGGTAAGTTGTGTCACAGCAAATTAAACTGATACTGCACTAACTGCAATTTATTTAGAAATTTATTTTGACAGAAGCTATACATATTTTCAAAAATGTTTGTATATCTAATTATGCTAACAGCTTTAGAAATATGAAAACACAGGATATGGGCAGTTCTGCTAGCAATTCTAGATTTTCATCATGTTCAAAGTTAAATTCAGTGACTGTTTTTCCTAAGTGTAAGGTTAGGTCATGTCTCACAAACAATGAGCAATGTTAAAAAATGTGAAGTTTTAAACAGTAGAGGTTAGGAGTGATTCAGACTAGGATCAATGTGAAATTCTGACTTAGTATTTCTTATAGCCTTTGCTATTGCATAAGCCAGTTGAAATCTGCAGCTGTATTCATAAAGTGGAAACCTCTCTTCATTTATTCACCCCTGACCTTCTTAATGGTACAGTTCCCAAACACTACTCTTACTGCTGCTAAGTAGCTGATATCTTTCTTTGATAATTTTCTTTTCATGCAATGAAAAGTTGTGTGACTAATGTAAGACAGCACTATGAAATATTTTGGGATATTATATAAGAATATACATGGAATAGTTCATAAAGCAGAAAATGAAGACAATATTTACTAGATGCCACTAGAATTGAATAAAAATAGAAGCTCAGATTAACTTCCTGGTTAGAATAGAGATTGAGTATATATTGAGCCAGAAAATACATAGTCCTTATATGCAATTCAGGAATAACAAAAGATAGGAAAGTTATTATCTTATTTATGCTATTCTATAGCTATAATTGACTTTTAATATCTGTCTGAACATGTTTATTGTCCTGCATATCTTTGTCCTATTTTGCTTTAAACTTTGGGTTCAACATTTAAAATGTACATTTGGAAAGAAGAAACTGTTGGAGTGCACTTCTCCAAACCCATTTTTTTGGTCAATGTTGTAAGAAAAGTGTCCAGTCGATCTTCACAGAGGAGAGCAGCTACCAGGTGTCTTAGCTAAAAATCAAAAAACCACTAACTCTCTTAAGATTAATTAATGGCAGAAAAGTATACCTTATATGCTTGCAAATAAAAGCGGCCTATCCGGATCAACATTACCACTATCTTTTTATTCATTAGCAGGTAGCTAGGAGAGCTTTTATTCAATAGACTGTTCATGAAAAAGAAGAAAGTGATTCAGTTCTTGTATGGAAGTGTTTTCCTAAAGCTCTTTATGAGATGCAGATCTGGAGAGAATGAAGAAACAAATTCGACAGCAAGCAAAAAAGTGGGAAGCAGTTGCTAGGAGACGGAGAAAGATGGGTGATATTTTGCATCAACAGCAGTACTAACATGGCATTGACTATGTTACATTTGAAGATAATGTGTTTGCATTTAAAATCCAGAGAAATACCCAGTCATCTTTGTACATGTTGGATACACCCTCTAACAAGGATAGAGCAATCCTCTAACATGGAAGAGCAACCCTTTTCTGCTGTGTCTGTGGCACTGCTATCATAAATCACCGAATAGTTGGGTTGGGTTGGAAAGAACATTAAAGATCATCTAGTTCCAACACACTGCCATGGGCAGGGACACCTTCCACTGGACCAAGTTGCTCAGAGCCCCATCCAAACTGGCCTCGAACACTTCCAGGGATGGGGTATCCACAATTTCTCTCGGCAACCTGTTCCAGTGTCTAACCACCCTCACAGTAAAGAATTTTTTCCTAACACCCAATTTAAAGTTGCCCTCTTTCAATTTGAAGCCATTCTACTGTGTCCATTCAAGCTCTTGTAAAAAATCCCTCTCCAGCTTTCTTGTAGGCCCCCTTTAGGTACTGGAAGGTGCTATAACGTCTCCCCAGAGCCTTCTATTCTCCAGATATTTGTCCTTTAAAGATGCAAGTTCTGATAGATCAGATGACATCTGATTAGTCTTACTTTATGAAACCTTTTTTAGAAAAGCCCTATCTTTTGCCCAAGAAAATAGAAATGTAAACAATATGTTATTTATCAAGTGATATATACGATGTCACTTAAATAATTTATATAAAATATATTTATTCATTTACTTTCACTTCTGGAAAATAGAAAACAGTATAATATTCTAACCACGAATTTGTATTCACCATATAAAAAAACCCAATAAATTTAAGTTATCAGATAAAAGTAGTTTGCACTTGTTCTGGTTCCTTTTCTTCTAATAAGATAGTGACAAGAAACATCACTCTTTCCCACATCTCTCAGAAATTATTATGGTTGTTTTTGGGTTTTTTTGCTGTAAATATAAATTTTAAGAGAGAATCCAATACAAAATCCTTTGCAATACATTTGTATATGACTGAGAAATAAATTTATAATGAGAAATACAGTTACAGCTTCTGGGCTGTAAACTAGAGCAGATTTCCCTTTCATATCAGAGTGCTGTTATAACACAAGGAGTGTTGTTTTCAGCCTTTAAAATGTCTGTATAAAACCCACAAGCATTCAGTTCTACAGTGCCACAGTGTGTAAAGTTTAAGGATCATTTTTCTGATTCCAGATGCCTGTGGAGCTGTGACATGCTCAGTAATGTGGCCTAGTTGGTTTGCAAGTTTCTAACTCCATTAAAAGTGAATGCCAATTTTAGACATATTAGAATGTATTTTTAAAAATATGCATTATCCCTTATAAAACACTTAATCTTGAATACATTGACATTTCAGAAGGTTTATGAAAATTTCAAGTTAAATTACCAATGTGTTGTATTTCATTCTCATTTTTAACAAGCCATTTTGCAAATTTTCTCTCAATCATCTTGTACCTTAGCAGCACTTGCAGATGAAAGGATTGAAGCCAGAAAGATGACTAATTTTTCTGTGTGTCTTTTACATCTAAGCTGAGATTTTCATTGAGAATTTGTTGTCTACAAGCTCCAAATGTGGTTAGGGAGGTCGAAATTTAGCCTCTTGAAGACAGATCTACACTCCTTACTGGTGGGGCATGGACTTTTATAGAGGAAAGCTAGTGAAAGACATAAATGGTGGTGGAAAGAGAAACAGGGTACAGAAAGAGAGTTTGAGGATCCACAGAGGGATCAGGGAAACATCTGGAAAGGTGGAGGGCATGGTAGGAGGAGAGATATGAGTTCCAGGTGGTGGACTCACACTGCCTTGGACTTTTCATCCATATGGGTATGGAAACAGGCCATTGAGCAGACCTTGGAAGTTGGTAGAATAATTGGAGAAATAATGTAGTTTTTCAAGCAGAATATGATTCTAAAAAGCAGGAAAAAGAAAGGCAAATGAAGTAAGAAATACTTCTGCTATTTAAACAATTAAAAATGTTCAATTATAGCCAGAATAATAGATGCATTACAATTTGGTAAGAAACACTTTTATGAAAAATAGAATTAGATGGAAGTTACTAATACATTGACATTAATAAATCTAATAGTTCAAATTCATTTTACCTATTTCAAGTGTATTAGTATTGAATAACAAAAAATAAATTATATAATTATAAATAATATAAAATAACTGCGACCATAGGTTACTACCATAAATCTGCAGCTTAATGAGGAGTTTTCCAGGAATTATGTAGTTCATTTTGTACAGCAAGCTTTATGATTAAAAGTGTTTACATATACCTTTGATGAAAAATAGTACAAAAATTTAATAAATGGAAAAACCATTTTGAGTTCCACTGCATTTTTTCACTGTATTCTTCTGTGCTGACATATGAAAACAGTTGAAACAGTCATGCAAATCTGTAACAATTTTCACTCTTACCACTGCTTCTCCAAGATTACTCAGTCACTGGCATTCAGGACGTCTTAAATTTCATTTACTTTAAGTGAGGAACAGGCAATCAGTTACTGCAGCTCAACCATTGATTAGCTAGACACACCCTACAGGAAATGTCCATTTAAGCTACAACATGCATCTTTGAAAACACTAACAGTTGGCATTTTCAGTCTAATAGTGTTGAAGGAACAGAGGGAAATTAATAAATCAGAAAAGGGACTAAAAACTGAAGATTCCTTCTAATACTGATAATTTAATATTTCTTACACCTAACTACTCTTCAACTTGCTTTTCCCTTGCTCCTTTGAAAAAATCACTTGTGATTTCTGTTCTCTTAAGGCTATCAATATTGTTTTGAATATAATAAAACTATAGTTACACAAGAGTATTCAAAAAATTTATGTAAATACTTGACAAAAATTCTCAGATTTTGGGCTTTTTTAATAAAGCTCAAGTATGAAAACAGGAGCAAAAAGCTCAAAGTACTGCATAAGCAACTACATTTACATCTGTTAGAAAGGCTGAAGAGTTTTATTTTTAAGTGTTTGTTTCCTGAATATGTATTTCGTCTTTAGATTTAGTTAGTTTTAAAATTTAGTGAACATACTATGTTATAGTTTTGCTAAGTATTTTTCATCAATAAAGTCTAAGTCATTCTTGGAATATAGTGAGTCTTTGCAAAATCTCACTTCTCTCAGTAGTAATGGAAAATAAAATATGTAAGGAAAGTTAATATTTCTTAGACTAAAAGCTATCGTTGTAAAAAATATGAAAACATTAGGACATTTACAACCTTTTCAGGGATCTTCTGTATTTTTCAAGGGTGTGAAAATGATTGTTACGTGCATGAAAATCTATAATGTTCTATTGTACATGAAACATTGATTTTTGTTTTTCTTTGTTTTCCAGCTACACCTTTTAGTCTTACCCTACAAACATTGCTAATAGCATTACATGTCCTTGGGTCAGCAGCTGGAACAGCACTGCTGCAGTGTAGCTAGAACATGTATAGAAATATATCCGGAGCACTGACTGACTGGCCAGGCTGTAAAGCCATTTCATGTGAGGTGCCTAGTGAAGTTATGTAGTTTAGGAGAGGAGATGCCACAGGGCCCTTAACAGTCAGGACAGAGAGTCACCCCCACGGAGCACTGGAGTTCACTTCAGGTCTGACCCTTTGATCATTCTGGGAGACTGCAACTACATTGCCAGCTTAGGTTGTCTCTCGCTACATGAGCTGACGCTGAGCCAGAGCACTCAAACAGCAGTAAATATGTCTTCAGAGGTATTAGGTTATCATAAAATAAATGTTGCGTAATAATTACAACTGTAGTAGTAGTAATAATTTAGTAGATCCTAAATGTCCTTAGAACGGAATAGATTATTTATGAAATTGGTGCAAACGCAGCGGTCTTTTCTGCTTATGAGACTATACACTGTTTATGACTTTTTGCAAAACTGAAACAAATGCATGATGGTATTAAAAAATCTATAGTAGATGTGCCTGAAGGCAGTGCTGCAAGTTATTTTTGCGACAATTTTTTTTCCATTCAGTTACTCTAAACAGATTAGTTGTCTTCTGTGGAGAGGACTTAAAACACCTGCAAATGGTTTTTTTTTTCCTTATCCTTTGCAAAAGATGACTGTGAAAGTTTTATTTTTATGCCTAATGTGGTCTTAAAATATTTGCATTTGCTATGTATTCCTTAAAATTATAGGCAGACTGTGGAACAGCCATATGGCATTTAAAGTTTGACACCTATTTTAATGGGTTAACTCTTCCTATAGTTAGATTTAAATGTTTACTACACAGTATGTCTCATGAAAGGGTACAACACACATGCCTGCAAATGGACTGGCAGGACATACGGTAGTGTGTATGGCAGATTATATAATCTTTAAAGACTAATAGAAATTACGTTACTGCACATATTTTGATTTTTCTTCTAGGTAAGGGAACGACTGAGGGTTTCTTTAGAAAGAGTCTCTGCACTGGAAGAAGAACTAGCTGCTGCTAACCAGGAGGTAACATAAAACACTTTCTCCCCTTTTGAGGTTAAATTTCTCTAATAATCTGTCCCATGTGTTACCTGTCACTTTTCTCAAAGCTCTCAGAAAAAAAACAAACAAACCAAACCCCTAAGATCAATTACATTCTGAGTAAGCTTCTCAATGAGGCTTGTTTAAGGTGGCTGCAAGATTAATACAACCTTCTGTTTACTGATTTATTCCCTTCTTCTATTCCATTGTAAGCAAGCCAAAATCCAAAACCTAGTGTCACATTCCCAAATTTCTTGTTCAGCATGAAAAATTAGCAAACCAACAAATACGTCAGATACTATAGACCTGAATTTTCATTTTATTAAGTAAAATTCACACATATATATACACATTATATAAGTGTTAACATTGAAGGAGGAAGGTTTCTGGATGAGCTAGAAATGTAGGTTTATCTCTTCCCTTTTAATTGCAGTGTATCATGGAGAACTGTAGTGCCATATAACTACTGTGAACCAGGACAAGAGATTTTTTTCCTGTTTCTGGACTGTTCTGTTTTGTTTGAAGGGGTGAACAGCTACACATAGTTGTATTGAACAAACAACTGTACACACATGTAGAAAGGAATTTTGTATCACAAAGAGATGCAAAGGTCTGAGGGCAGAAAATATAAATAATGGAGTCTGCTCATGACATTAGTATTCCCATCGTTTTCTGAATCCACCTGATGTGTGCTTCTAACACTGTTAAAAATAAGTCAGACAAGCAAGTTGGAGTAAAAATATTTTGGGTTATGGCCATTTAGTGGTGTCATTTTACTCAGGCTTAAGATAGAAACTGAAAGCAATCACAGACAAACTTAAAGTACTACCAAATAATTCTTGACATTACCTATAATTCAGAATAGTGTATGATAATATAGAACAGAGACCCTAAAGTATTTTTTCCCAATTTAAGCTAGAAAAGGTACTTCCTTACAGTAATTTCTTTAAAATAGGGTCTTCAATTAAGATATTAGCACTTCCTTTTTATAAATATGATAAACTATGAACCTAATAACATGATATTTTGATTCATCCCTTTCCTCTGTGAAGTACACAGTATCTGTTCTAAAATAAAATCTCATTTTAAATCTTCTTGTAATATCCAGAAAATTTGGGTTCAAATTATATATAGTTACACTATGTTATGTAATTTGGTTTTTATACTAGTGTTTATTAAATAGAAAGCTGTCCTTTTGGTCAGTCAAGCCAACTGAGATGCATCACACTCCTCTAATCCCTCCTGTTCATTATCCAGTTAAATCCAAGTTCACTTCACTGGGCTTGGGACCAGGTTTTAGAGCATTGCCTTGCTATTTGGAGTTTTGAAATGGTAGTGAAACTTTTTTGACAGTAAGGAATAAAAGCATACACAAATAAATTAAACTGAAATAGGACTTCCATAGATTTTCTTGCCCCAAATGCTTAGAAATTTATAAAGTTTGTGTCTACATGATAGTAAAAACATTTAGGAGGACAATGAATCAATCAAGCATAACTTGAGCATTAACACAATCTGAATATTATTATTATACTTCCTTTGAGGAACTGTTAAAGCTGAAAAATGGAAATTCATTTAAATAATGAACATAGAGTGAAATGGGAAGAGATGCAGAAGAGAATGAGTGGATTATTTTCAAACAGTTAATGCATTTGAACAAGATTTCAGATAATTTTCACACAATTAGCTATTTGAATAAGACAAAATTAATTAGAACTCTGCAGTATATAAGTTTGGTTTCATGCTAGATTCCACTGTGAATAAGCAGGCAATAAAGCACTTTAAAAATGTACTGTACCATATATGAAAATAAATTTTCTACATTTCTGAGGGAATTGAATATGTTTTTTCAGTAATTTCTGCATTCCTGTCTCAGTGTGTGTTTCCCAGGAAAATTAGTATTTTCTTTCATATCCATTTTCTCATACCTATTCTAAGAGTGTACTATACTCAGACCTATATCTAAACATAAAATGATCACAGCAAATTGGTTCTCTGATTTAAAAAATTATGCTTAGATAAATGACAAGTATCAGATAAAGAATGGTAGAAACTTATATGTTAAGATCGTACCTTTCTCTGAAAGCTTGTGGCTGTGGCTCTGACATAGAGCAATAGTGAGAAACTGCAGACATTTGTGAGTACTTATTCGAGATACATATAAAAAAAAAATTGAGAGAGAATAACTATAGCTTTCCATCATTAGATGGTAAATAAGCTCTCATTTAACAGTTGCATAAATATAAAAGAGAGTGAAAACATCCTTAACTGGGAAAGCTGATTTTAGGTCTAGTTGATAACACAATCTTACAAAGCACTTAATATTTGACAGGCAATAGTAACATATTTTACCTAAAACTCCAGGGGAAAGTGAGATGGACACATAACCCATGGTTTGTCCAAATAGTTTTGTTGCTGAGGGTTATAATTTGCAGTTAGCAATTAGACAAGCTGCAAGTGGTACATCCAGCAACAAAGCCCAGTGGTACCATAGTGCCTGTCTGTGCACATTTTTCTGGGCAAATGTGATGTTTTTCAGTGAGTATCTGAACATTTTTGAAATCGAACAACATTCTGCCAACTGGCTTCTTTTTTGCACATTAATTTGAGAAGAATGAGTCTCATTTGTGAGAGAAGTGGAATATGAATTTTTCTTCCCAGTTTTGTTGTTTATGATCTTAATGGAAATTAACTTTAATAATGAAAGTACTGATGAGATAACCACTGTTGTTCCACAGCTTTTGAAATATTCTTTTTCCATTACAAGTGTGAGTCTTTGTTAAAAGCATGCTAAACTATGGCAAGTGCAAACAACACACTAAGACTAGTCATTTTTGCCATATATCCCCAGGAACTCAAGCGCTATTGGCTTCCACAATTCAAGGATACATAGACTTTAGACCATGACCCATAGTGATGCTTTTAAATTCATTTCTGTTGCAATATGTAGTGTTAAATGGCAACTACTGCAATATCCATTCACAGATTTCACTGTTTCCCAGAACTTCTGATAAATAGTTTCAAAAAAAAAAATGACCTTTAGAGCTTTTTCCCAAGGCTTTTTTTTGTAAGATCAAGTTTTACACACAGTTAATACAATACTGGGAAAAGGTTGGGGGTTTTATAATGACTCTGCTTAATTTGCACTTGAATTTTTTCCTGCCCATTTCAAACAGTTACTCAGACCTTGCAACGACTTTCTCATATAATAAGTGGCATTGCAAGACACTATTTTGTTTCTGGTTAATGTGCTGACTTTTCCATTTTTTCTCATTAGTAGAAAATGTGGCATGAAAAATACAGTTTTAATTACATCTATTATCTCAAAGATATATTTCAGGAACTCAGAAAATTCGGGGATGGTGTAGAATATACCCTGATTTGAGGGTATATATCACTGCACTACCATACACTTCTCCTCAGCATTTGTTCAAACTGCCAGTTCCATTTCCGAATGTCAAATAACATTATAGTCTTCTGTCAACTGACACATAGATTATATTTTTAAATGCAGACTTCATTTTAAAAGCTCATTGTTACAATTTCCACTTCCTTCTGCAGAATTTAACTCAACTTCAATTCCTGGCGCTCTCAGAGAGCTTGCAGGAGTTTTGGATAGTAGATCTCTGCTTCATATAACTGCATACATTCTCTGGTTTGGGCAGAGGATTTCTTCCTGACAGTGGGTTAGTTTACTCATTAGGGTGCCCTAATGCTAATTTTTATAGCGTCTACTAAAGCCTTCATAAATGATTTACATCTCTGAAAAAAAAAGAATGGTTTGCAATTTCTGACTCTTTATGTTCTACGCTGGAAAATGTAGCCATTTATTCACCAACGAACTTTCAAATACCATGTTAGTTGCCTAACTTCTGCTATGCAGGGGAAATCAAGAAAACAATAAAAAATTCAGTAAAACTTGTTACAGCTGACAGTTTTGATTCTGACCATGAGGGATGCAACAGACATGATTGCAGTATCATTACCGCTAGTGAAATAGTCTGTAATGTTTAATATATATGTATTTTGAAGCGAAACCTTAGCTAAGTGTGGTATGTCTTTTTATTCATGGCTGCATGTGAAAACATATTTTTATGCTCAGCTTTTCCAGTTCCAGTTCCAGTTTCCAGTTAGCTTAAGGCATTTTTTTTCACAGGAGTTTCTTGGTGGCCTTGGGCTTTGTGTGTAAATACAACGGAAAGTGATTTTTTGAGTACAAGTGTGGTTAAAGGAGTAATTTACTGGGAAAAAATAGCGTGTGCATTTCTTGAACATATAATATACCCAGAATTTCATAAATCCAAAATTCAGAAATTATGGATACCAAAACTCTGGATGAACCTGGGTGAAATTCAGGGACCTTTCTTTTTCTGAAGAAGGCCGGGCAGATGGCTTATACCTATTTCTGGTTACTTGAGGAATAAGTTTTTTTGCAAAAAATCTGAAACACCATTCCTCTGTAATATCTCCTTTTATCATATTTCCTCAGAATAGTGTAACTGGAAGTTTTTTCTTTCTGAACTCTCCTATATGTTTTGTTTTTTTTTTTAAGCTATTGATGTGCACAGGTCTAACTCTGAAGAGAACTTCTTTGTGGTTTGAAGCTTATTTTTAAATGTCTATGAAAGTATAGCAAAATACGTATTTTCTGCAAAGTTACACATAATTAAAAATATCTTGATTTGAAATGTAATTTTTACGTTCTATATGTAATTGCTTTTTGTTCTGCCTCTAACCTTAGCCATCTTGTTAAATGTTAACTCTGAAGAAAGTTATTGTTGCCCTTAAATTTTGAATGTGGTAATGGTGCAGAATGGTGATTTTTTTTTTTTTGGTGGATGTTTCTTATACTACATATTACCCAGCATTAATTTATTTCTCTATGCATTTGAATTAGTATGTGTGACATGGCAGCTGAGGAGGTTAAAGATTGCTACAGCAGCACTACCTTCATTGCACTACTCCAGTCCTTCATTGTGTAACTTTTTACAAAGTAAAAAAGAGCAAGAAATAGTTAAGGTGCTATAACTATTTCCTTCTATGTCCTCAATTCATTCTAATCTAAGAACTCAGAGGGAAAAATCCACTAAAATTCTTTGTGAACATTGAGGGCAACAGGACTGATTTTGCCACCACTGTTTTTTCACCACTTTTTTTACTTAATTCACATTTCACTAAAATTCGGGGCAGAATAGTTCTAAAGTTCAATGCATTTTCCAGATAACAACTGAAGAACAATAATTTCCGTTGACACCTTTGAGATGAACATCACTATTGCACTTGCAAAAGTGGTTTCTCAGCACCATTTCCATAAACATTTCCATAAACTCAGATTTTCCAATTTTGACTACTAAAAGAACATATATTTTATATCATGACAGCAGATGATGATTTTGCAGATATTAGTATTTTTATGCAAAAATCTTAGTGACTTAGGCCTATATATGTGTTGGTCATGGTGTAGTGTTGGCAACACAGTCATATATAATGAGTTCACCAGCTTTGGTCTTCACTGGAATGATTTTGCAGGGCAGAAATATGTTGCCGCCCAGATGTTTTAGGGTGTTTTCAAAATACATCCTAAAATGCTGTGTTCTCTTTCCCCTTTGTTTAGCATGTGGCCACCTGTAACAAATCCTAAAATACTGATTTCATATCTCCATTTTGCACTGACTTTTCATCTAAGTTGAATGCCTCCTATTTGTTCTTTAGAAGAATCCAGTTTGTAAGAAAAGGTGCATGGTTTGTGCTTATGTGTTCATGGAGTCCTTAAGGAAAAACTTATCTGAAGACAGAAGATTTTTATTCCTTCATGAAGCCAGAGTGATTAATAGTTTTAATAAAATGTTTGCTATTGAATAGTTGATAATTTGTATAATTTTTTTCTATTATTTTTATATTCTTTTAATGACATGTGATAAAGAAAATGGTTACTTTTTGTTTTTTAAAAAAATATTCTAGAATCTCAAATATGAATGGATTAGGGTGCTTCAGAGGTTTACGGTTGTTGCGGAAGGAGTCAGATTGTTACACCAAAAGATAAATACTGGCTACAAAGTATCTTCACTGCGATTTTGATATTTTTCCCAGAACCTTTGTGTCATGGTTAATTAATTCCCCTTCATTATATTTGCATTTAAAATTTTTTTAATGTGAGTTGTTATTTAAGGATTTGTGACTAGATTAAATCAGCAGTGTCACAGACTTGTCGTTGAAGAGGTTTTCTTCTACTCCAATTATGTGTAAGACATCCTGAGATCGTTTGCACCTCTCAGTTTTTTGCTATGACACATGCCTGTGTATCAATAAGCATGCATATGTTGCTCTTAAGCTGCTGTAAGATGTTAATTGCACTTAAAGAAAAGAAAAATTTAAGTTTAGTAAAATAATTCTTAAAGGAACATGGCAAAAGGAAAAAAACAATGTTGGTGATTTGTTACTTCCTCATTCTTTACTCTTCCCCCAAAACCTGCTGTGCAGCTATGAAGCAGTTGTTTAAATATACATTAAAAGAGCAGGCATATCAATGTTAGAAAGGTATTTTGCAAATCTCTTCAAAACTACTTAATTTTTATGTCTGACAGAAACAGTTGGTTTAATGAAACCTTGGTCCCGTATGGTTAGAAACATGGGTGATTTAATGCCTTGTTTTACCACTGAATAAATGATGACTGGAGACTTAAAAATTCCCAGTTTCCTTTAAACCTTGCAGCACAAACTCTATAAAATTAGCATCTTCATCAAAATGAGCATAAACCTAATCCGGCATATTCCTTTGTGTGTGTGTACGTCTGTGTGTGTGCGTGTTTTAAAAGCATTTCTTTTATAGATTGCTCTTTATGAAAACAAATTAGCTGCTACTTCTGTAATATAAAAATAAGAAATCTAACTAGGAATTCTATGACAAATATTCATACTATTCTTTTGTTTAAATTTTATATTCTCATTTTTGTAACACCTGTGCCCTAAGTCTTCAGATGTTTACCTTTGCGGTGAAACTATATTTCTCTTTGCACTAAAAAATGTGGCCAAATATTAATTGTAATTTAGATTACATAAATAAATTGTAATTTAGATTATATAAATATATAATTGTTCATTTTTCAGTAACACATTCCATCTTCACATTTATAGTGGAGTGCTTTCATTGCACATTTTTACTGTGATTATTACTCCCTTACTACGCTCCCAAGAGAGCTCCAGTAAAGGATCAGGATGCCATTTTGTTGTAAAAAAAAAAAAACTGAAACATGGTTCCTGCTCTATAGCATTTTTAGTATAAATTTGCCTCATAATGTCTCTTGCTTTACAGCTGTGGAATCAAGAGCATTATTGTAAAGCCAAGGTAGTACAGCGACCTGGGAAATAGATGTGGTAGACATCAATTACTCTTTTTATTATCATAGGAGCTGTCCAATGTGTAGGTCTCGCATGACTCAGGCTAATCTGATCTGCTCTGAACATTCTTTCTCCTAAGAGCATTGAGCTTAGTTTAACTGGGGTGAGTGGTTAGCTGTTGTTACAGCAGAAAAGGTAGCATGCAATCCAGTAGAGTTAATGGGTGCCGTTGTTGACTTCATAAGTATTGACAAGTGGACTTGGCTAAATTGTGTAACTTGATTTTTGGCAGCTGATGGTTGTACTGGCATCTACTCAGGTGCACAGTCTGTCACACAATTGTTATTCTGGGACAGCACACAAACCCTGGTATTCTGTATGAATCCTAGTGTTCACTGTGTCATAACAGTGAGACTGGAGCTGCGGGCAAGGGAGGAAGCAACAGTGCTGTCCATGAGGTCCTGAGTCCAAACAACTGTAGGACATAGTGTTCAGGGGTCATTACATAAAACTGCTCTGCAATAAATCAGTATGTATGGACAGTTTTCTGGATATCATCAGATTGAGTTATTTGTGTTATTTTGGGAGTCTGTACAATGTTTTATATTCTCTGGTAAAGAAGGATCCCAGAGTATGCCTGAAATTTCTGCACAAAAGCAAACAAATATATGACTATACGACAGAGCTCTGTGAAGACCCATAAATGGGTCTTTTATATCTTCTCTTTTTATTCCAGATAATCACAGAGTAGGAAAGCTCTGAGTTTCTAGCACAGGTTTTTTGGATTTCTTATTTACCACATATTCCTCACCCAAAGTAGAAAAAAGGGAAAATGAGGAGATGGGATAACAGCCAAGGAAATACAAGCTGAAAGAAGAACACAGGAATGGTATGAGCCAGATCTGTGGCTTAGCATTTTTCACAATCATTTCACAATCATTTCCCAACACACTGAAAACTCCAGGAGATTAATGAAATTGGAATATTATTTGTGTATGGTTATCTTAGGGATTGTTCATAGTCACATGAGATTAGTTACCAGGATAATTTCTGCTTGGGTTTTATGTCATCTATTTGGCAATCTGTTTAGGGAGCTTAACAAATCAGTGGAATGAAATTCTCATGAGACTTGGTTTCATAAAGACATGTTAGCAAACGCCTTACTTTAAACAAACTGACTTGCTAAAGTAAAGAACACAGCATATATTTAAAGGTATGCTTAGCTGATACTCACTGTAGAGCTCACTATTACTTGTACAAAGTATATCATGAAAATTTCAATGTTTAATGTTTAATTTGATCACAGTAGTCATAAAATGCCTTTCATGAGACATCAGAAAAACTATACAATTTCTCTTTGATCTATTATTTTGGAATTCCTAAACTTTGAAATGGAACTCATTTTATCCAGCACCGGAGGTATGAATGTGTCAGCTTTGGAGTCATTTGACATTGGTCAAATGAGATGTTTAAGTGGATCAAGATTGTTTCATTGCAAGAATTAATCTTGTTGATTCTTCACCGTTAACAATGTTTTTGCGCCATCCATCTTGATGAAAATGCAAAACGCACACTCAATATCCTTCATTTTTAATCTGCTGGAATAACACATTGTTTTAACATTTGTTCAGTGTGCTTCTTTGGAATGATTATGCAATTTTGTGTATATTTGTTAAATATTAGATGATTTGTTAAGATCATCTACTGACTCTCAAACAGGATTTTAATATAAAAGAAAATCACAGTATCTTTTATGCCTATTATTCTACATAATAATTTTAAAATGTGTGATAAGCTTTACATGCTGCATTTGGATAAAATATTTAAATTGATGACAAGTCAATAAATAAAATAAACTTCAAGCTTCGGTAGGTTCATATATATTAATCAATATTCCCATTAACATATGAACTAGAAAATGTGTCATTTGTGTATTCAGATTGGATCACCTCAATCCAACAGTGCACAGGCAGCTCTAAGACTATTCTGCAAATCTGTAACTTAATTTACTAGCAAGATATCCTAAATATTTTCTTTTTAATTTAGTGCAAAAAAACTACCTATCATAGGCCTGTAATAGAAATATATATAGAAATAATTTACTTGGAATTCAGAAATGTAAGAAATATTTTGGGTTTGATTAGGAAATGTCAACATTAGGAAATAATAAATAATCTTCATTAATTACTAGGGACTATCAAAATATGGGTGGAATTAATCCAAGAGGAGCTGTAAGTCAAGTGGGCTTGACTTACCTCAGTCTACAAAAAAATTAACCTATTTGCTTGACTTTTCACCTGGACAGTGCAATTTGGACACCTTTGACCATATGGAATACATGATAACAGAAAAAGAAGAGAAAAAGAAACCACATGTATAATTCCATGGCATTAGAAAGTGGCTATCATATTAGATTCCTTTCTGCAATAATCCTGGGATAAAACCATTATTTTAGATGTTCCACTTACAATGAATGTTCTTTGTCATTAAGAAATAGATAAAATTTTTATCAATAAGGTCCTATCCTTGATTTTCACTGGAGAAATCTGGGGAAAAAAATATTTCCAGGAAGAATGTCATTGAAAGGTATTAAGATCTTGACTAAAATTAAGTGAGTACATTTAGTTTAGTGTTTGAAATACAGACTTTAATTCACTTTACTCTGCTTCAGTTTCAACAGATTGGGAATTAGATTTAAGTTGGGATTTCTTCAGTTGGTACATGCAGATCAGGGCATTGATATTGTTTAATTGTAGTTCTGGGGTAAGGTTCATTTCCTTTCTGGATATTCCTCATATCCTATCTATCTATTGTATTTTCATGGTTTCTACAATCAGTAACACAGATGGTGATTTTAATACAGATACACTGTATAGAGAAAATATTATAAAATTGACTATACATTCAGAATAGTGGTTTTCATAACAGACATGTCTAGTCAAAATACATCAAAACAATCTCAAAGTCTCTAGGTGATAATATGAAGAAAAGAATACAAAATTTCATTTGGGGAAGACTGTTTTACCCATAGGGAAATACATTAATGTAACCAGAAGAGGAAAATGGATTTGCAGTGCCAAAAACTAAAAACTCCATTTCAACCTGAGCTGGATTTTTCAAACTGAATTATATACCTTAAACAGGGGTACTGTTAATTAAATGTTTATGTACTAAGAGCAACTACATAAAGCCCTAGAGGCATATTATTTTATTTACGGACAATGTCCTGGATACTAAAAATATGATTGTGTATATATATATATATATATATATATATATGTATACATATGTATATATGCATACATAATTATGCACAATACGTATATATGTTTCAATAACTCATATATTGTTGAAAAGGATGAATATTTTAACGTTTATACCAGATTTATCCTCAGCTCTGATTAGCTGGAAATCAGACCCTGTACTACCAATGAACTTTGGAGCTTCTGAATACTGGTTTTAGTACATTACTAGTGTCTTTATGAAAGTAATAATGAAAGAACAATAATTATTCTACCATTTTGTTGAGCTTGGTTAGGGAAAAAAAAAGGCATCAAAAGAAACTGGTCAGCAGGTGTCAAGTACACAATATAATGCAACCACGATTGATATTTGTCATTATTTTTCCATTGTGTTAGTCTCTGTAAAAGACAGTGGGGCTTTTTTGTTTGTTTACTTAGCTAAGAGTTTCTGCAGAAAATGTACTGAAATGCTCCTGGTAATCTGTGAAAAATCTTGACAGATATTCTTTTCCATAATAGCACCTGCAAAATTGCTTTAAATTACTCCTGTTCAGTTTACAAAATGCTGCCATAGAAATAAGTGGTGCATGCTCTAGACTGCATGTAATAGCACAAGACAAGTAGTTATTCAGTAACAATTTGGTCCAGAATTCACAATGAAGTGAAGGAGACTAATAAACTGTATTGCCTTATTACCAGCATAAAATGTCAGTGTATTACTTCTAGATGTAAAAATTACTGCCGATCCAGGCATTTAGTGTTCAGAAGGAGTCAGGGCTCAGTGATGGTGTAGAGGGATGGCAGCCAGTGGAGTGCTACAGCCGGATGCTGCCCCTCAACCACATCACCCTTGTCACGAACACAAGTGACCTCCATAGGCACGTCAATAGAACAGCCAGGACCTGTCAGTAGTTATCATAAGCCCAGACCATCAACAGTAAATGACCACGTGGTTAGTATTTTCACGTTTCCCAGTTAAAATTATGAATCTACCAAAGATTCTGAGCATTTCCAGTAATTTTTGCATGTTTTTATTCATTATTTGCACTTCAGTGACATGAAAGTGGAGTGCTAGCCACCGTACACAGTGCTGAAAGTGCTAGGCACCATACAAACAGGGGAGCAGAGGGTAGTGCCAACACTGAGATTTTAAGAATAAAATAATCAAGAAATATCAGAAGCTGCAGAAGCAAGAGTTTTAGCTTTTAGGTTTTAGCTTTCTTTAACAGAAGTTGAAGCATAGAGGGTAAAGACCTACTTAGACCATAAAAGAGGGCTGGAGCTCAGTGTACTAAGTATCCCAAATGTTTTTTATTTCCATTATTTATTCCCATTGCTGTCTGATTTTCTACTACTGTCTGACCTCCAAGGGTTATAAAGGCTTCTTCATGAGGATGATTTCATCTTAATTATTATTTCTGCATAGCAACGAAAGCTGAACAACAATATTTATAAAAGGTCAGCAATCTCAAAAAGGAGGGAAGAGAAGAATTCATGATGTTGAAAATATGTTGAAAATACGTATTACTCACAACTTCTACAGTTTTTTTCTTTGAATAAAGTAATATTTTTCTTTACATGTCAGGTTTTAAAGGACTCAATTGTGTAAAGTTTCTAGAAAGCTTACCATTAAATAACAATAAAATACACTGAAATCCAGGCAAATAGACAATATACCTAACTGAGATTGTCAGTCAGACACAACACTTAGTTCACAAGTGAATTTTCAGAGTACTAAAAACACCTTGCTGGCAAATTTGACTGATTTTTTTTGTTTTGCAGAGCTGACTAGAAGACAAATTGCTAAATTTAAAAAAAAAAAAAAAAAAGTTTTTCTCTTCTCCCTAAGTGAGCCCAGAGTGTATTTTTAGAGCTCATGGTTTCATTCCCTGAATTCCAAAGTTATTTTTTGCAATCCGAAAAGGCCTTTTATTTTGTTCCCTTGAAGTGTAGCAAATGTTGATTATAATACTGTATGGTCCATAGGTATTTTAACTCCTACCTGTTGTGAAAATAAAGCCTTAAGTCCATGTTTGGACTTCTAAATATAGTTGGTTGCAAAGCTCAGAACCTGAGCAGATCAGCACTCCTGACCAACTTGGTGTGCATCCTGCACTGTGTTTGTAGTCCACAAGAGTGAAAGAAGTATAGTGTATTGTTTATACAAGAGCCTGATAAAAAAAAAATACTTATTATCATTATAATTCCTTCCAAAATTACATTTAAAATTCGTGGAAAATGAATGTTCATTTCTGTCCCTACAACTAAAATAGAATATTGATAATGACAAATTTATTGTTCAATTGAAACTATTTCAATCCCCCTTTTTAAATATCTCTGATCTCTCTAACCAGTGGCTTCTGAAAGGCTGAGTGTGTTGAGTTTAATACAAATTAGATATATAACCAGAAAAGGCTACACTTACATTTATGAATCAGGATTTAATTGAAACAGAAGGAAATCATCTCAGTCTCTAAGCATCCTTGATTTTCTATGCTGCACAATATCTACAATATAAAATTATAGAAATTGCTTAAAGCTTAACACAACTACCCCTGACAAAATTAAAGCAAGGTCAGAAAGTGGTCCAGTAATCTGTATTATATTTTCAGTAGACTGAAATCGCTTTTTAGCACCATTTAAACTGTTAAGAATACAGTAGGAGGACATCCAAGTACGCAATTTCACTGTTCTCTGAAGGACTTACTTAAATAAGATTTGGATGAAAAATTGGCACAACATAGTCACAAGTTTGGTTTAGCATTCTATATTTGTAAAAAGAAACACCTTAATAAGAGGTGATTGAAGAAAAATTCTTCTAGATCTGTCATCTGTAGCAAAGCAAAAACCATGAAATCAGTCAGTTTATTTGCCTGGGACAGACTTGTTTCAATGTCGGAAAATCATAAAAACAAATTCAGTGGTTTAAAGCAGGACAAGTTTATGAAAAACAGCTTTTTAAGAGCTTAAAACAATTGTTTTATGTTAAGCCTTACATTTTTTAACTGATCCAGGTTCAGGTTTCAGAGGACGGTCCAACATTATATATGTGTGTTTAGAGCCTCTGTTAACAACGAAACAGTATATTAGTCTTGTTCTAAAACAATTTAATGATAAATTAAATAAATTCAAAGTGGAGAAAAAGTGATCATTAAATAAAAAGAGTCCGTTCTAAGTATTAAAAGAATCCTACAAAAAGAAACCTCTGTAAATATTTGGCCTGAAATATTTATTAATTAAACACCCTTATATCTCTACATACTGTAATTCAATTCAATGAAAAGCAAAATTAGTAGCAAATGGTTTCAAATACAATTTAAATAGCAAAAACAGTAAGGAAAACAACAATAAAGAAACTGATTATTTAACTATTTTAAAAATTAGAATAGGATTTTATTTTGTCTACAAAGAGGCCACATACTTTTCAAAGCACTTTTTTTTTTCTCTATACTATGCTGTGTACAGTGTTCGGTACTATATCACACTGGGAGAAGGGAAGTACACATGCAAAAGAGAACTGGAACAGTTTTCCTCACTGTGTCTGAGAAGTGGGAGGACCAGGTTAGTGTATGTTACAGAAATGCTTTTTATTTCATAAGTTATTTATGGAATTTCTCCAGTCCTTTGATGGTATATACTTAGTTTTATTTAGGCCTAATAATGGGATTCTCTAGCCTGTTTTCCCTCCAGTCAGGAAAAAAATAGATGCATGGTGTTAACACCCATAATCCCATGGTGTTAATCTATTTCAGACACAGATGACCCACTGGTGATGTTCCTCTCACAGTGTTTATAGAACGAATCAGCTAACCTCTTTAATTTAAGCATTCAACACTTTGGCTATTCAGTTATGTTGCAGTGTGCCAGCCAGATAAATTAAAAACTTTCAGTTCAGTTAGTGTAATTCTGCCCGAAGTCGCTGGGTGATACATGATGCCAAAGGCTGAAACTATATTTTTTCTGTATGTAGACCATGCTCTGTGCTGGGGTTAGATATGCAGTGATCCTTTTTTACAGAACAGCAGCATTGGGATCAAGGCCTCGGGGACCAAGATTTCAAGCAAAGGAAATTGCTTTGGGTAGAAGAGTACCCAGAATGCTATCTTGTACTTTACAGTATGTTATACAACTGATAGTAACAACAGCTTCTCCCCGAGGGTGTCAGAACACTTACAGGAAAAGCCTAGTGGTGAGGGCATTATTTTGTCTGGTTCCTCACTGGTCAGTATTCTTTCATTCACCCCAAATCTAATCACCACCAGCAGTAATCATCTCAGAGTTCCAAATCATGAATCCACCTGAGTTTTCAACTGCAAAATCATTCTTCCTGTCTAAAGTCATTTTTCTTTCCAAAGTTGTCAGTGCTATTTATGGACCCAATATCACCATTATTCATAACAGAAAAAGGAGTGCATTTAGTTCCTTTCCACCAACCTCGAGGGATTTTCACTTACTATTTGAACTGGGAAATATTTTCTCACATATTTTTATCTATTATATCTGAACAAAGATATCTGACAAGTTTCTTACTGTTTTGTAGGTTATATGCTGCTTTCTTATTGATAATAGCTCATTGATGCTCAAGATTTGTGTACAGCAGTAAAGAGACAAGACTAAACCTTTATAAATATAAGAGATTTTTGAATTACATGTGACTGCACAGACCAAGTGCACAATTAAAAGTGGATCCAATGTAGGCAACTTAATAAAAAAAAAGAGAGTAATAAGTTGGTAGTTCTTTTTCACTGCTGTTTTAGAATCACAGAATCATAGAAAGATTTGTGTAGGAAGTCACCTTAGGGATCATCTAGATCCAACTCCCCTGCCACAGGCAGGAACAACTTCCACTAGGCCAGCTTGCTCAGACCTTTATCCCACCTAGTCTTGAACACCTCCAGGGATGGGGAGTCCACAGTCACTCGGGTCAACCTGTTCATAAAGCGGTGATGCACTGGAACTTCATAAGAAGTCAAGAACTTCTCCCTAATATCTAATCTAAACCCTCTGTCCTTCAGATTAAGATTATCCCCCCTTGTCCTATCACTATAGAGAGAATTAAATTAAGTATTCGTAGTAAAGTTAATTACCTGAAACCTGAAACCTGAAATTGTAATGCGGTAACAAATGGCAGTCAAACAAGTTCAGCAGCAGAGGTACACAGTCATTTAGGATTTTGTATATTTAGAAATGGATTCTGATCTCACACCTCTCAAATAATTTTAAATTAGTTAATTTGCAGTATACCCAAAGTAAACATGCAGAGTAATGCTTTTCCTGCTTCCTTTTGTGTCTCATGAGAGACTTTGTGCTGTGAATAAATCCACAGCATCTTCATGTATAGCTTGTGTGTTCCAGTTTATTTTTATTTTGTCTAATAAAACTGTTGACATATTTTGCCATTTTTGTGTGTTAGTTTTTCCTTCCCTTTTTGGTTATCCCTCAAAGTTTTGTAGTTTTTTCCAACCATAATCTGAATCTTTCATTTCTTTCATTTTTAAATCTTAGTGTCCTGCTATGGTAAGTAATTAGATTGTTTTCCTTGCTAAATAAATGGAATTTATGCTATTGCTTACTGATTTATAGTCTCATGTTATCTATATCATTATGAAATTATTATCTCATTACATTTTCCTTTTAACCAGCATAGCTGATGCATAGGGTTCCATCTGTGACTTCTTCCGATCAGTTCTGGCTTATATATTCATATTCTGTTCTATAGTGTATTCTAATATTTGAAATGAATATTCCTGAACACCTGGATTCAGACTATTAAGTGTTTAGCAATGATATGTAAATTTGGACATTTACAGAAATGGAGACCACTTCAAATTTTGAGTCTGAATGATTGAATCTTAACCTGCTAAGAAACATGTTTCATCACTGTCTATAGATAATGGACACAAATTCTGCTAAGATTTTGGAGGGAGTTTATGTAGGTAATATAGTGAGGATACTTACCAAAATTGTAATTCTAAAACCTGGGCTTTAGGAATGTTGGAATTATTTCAGAGTTGAGACAAAAAGGCAGAAGCTGTGTAAGGTTATGTTCAGAATTATTATAACAGAGCAGGACTTTAGAAATAGTGCCATTTGTCTCAAAATACCTTTGACATCTGAAAGCCAGAATCTAAATCAGTGGAAATTCTTTGAAGTTTCAATGTTGCTTGTCAGACAGAAAACTAACACACAAAAGTAATAAGAATGTGAAAGATCAGCATGCCTATGAGAAGAGAATAACCTAAAGGAACTCTTCAGGGTATTTTCATGGGCTTAAGCTACAGAAGTTAGAAAGGTTCAAGTAGACAAGTAATACTCTACATTTTATTCTTAAACTGAGAAAAATTGCTTCATTTTTCTGCTGACTGGCAAAAAAAACAGGGAGAAAAATTTAGACTCGTGATAGGAAGCTATCTTTAGACTTGACTACTGAGAGACTTGAAATGTTACACTCTTGTTTAGAGTCTCATTGAAAGGTGTTGCTGTGGTCCATATCAAGTGTGCTAAATAGAAAAATGTCTGTGATTTTGGAGAAGGAATCTAATCATTTGAGGTTCACAACTAGCAGCTGATAAGGAAAAAATATGTGACATGTTGGATCGTATTCTAGAAGCTACAATTTGAACTTGAATATTTAGTTTGATTTCCAGTTTTGGGTACAACAATGCTAAATAGATTAATGTATTTATCCAAATTTATTTTCTATTAATCTGTCTTGGAGGTTGGGGTTCTTTTGGTTTGTTCTCAGTAGCTATGATGCCATCCTTAAGAATATTACCTTTTACTTTTTAAAAAAGGAACTTAGCTTGCAAATCATTAAGCAGTTAACCTTAGAGAGTTAGATAGTGTGTTTGTACTTGGAAGGCTATCTGTGGACATGTTTTGTAGTAGATATTTGAAGCTGAATATCATAAACATAAAAGCATCAGTAGAACAAAAAAGCATTTCTCAACAATAATATTACTGAATTTAAGCTATGTTGAACCATCCTTTTCTTAGCTAGATCTCTGATATTATCACTGTCTGATGTTGTAATAATCATTAAAATTGAAAAAGATTCAGGGTCTACCTAGGAAAAAATTTAGAGTCATCTGTGTCTTCACCTTCACTTATTTCTTCACCATTATCTCTCATGCCATGTTTTGGCTACCTCTTTAGAAAGTTACACAAATGGTTCATTGATTAAATTAGCACATTTGCAAATAATTTACACATTTTTGAAAGTTAAGTAAGAAATAAGTAAGTAATAAAAAGGAGCATGATAACAATTAAAAACCTTTTGCTTGAACAAAGTGAAAAGCAAAAATTCGTGTTGATTTGTAAGACACTGAAGAGTTTCCATTCTCCCTTAGGAGCATTAATTCTGCCTTAATATATTCTTTAAATCAAGAATAGAACAAGTATGAAAACAAGTTAGCTGTGTGGTTCTTCACAATTTTGATCTGTTATCTGATAACTGCCCTAGAGCTCAAACTTTTAGGATGTGCCAGACTCTGTGTTGTTCCTGTATATATTTACTCTGCATTCATTGGAGTAATAAAATCTTTGAAGCAATGAGGATTAACAAGGATGGATTTTTGGAAAAGAGATTGTTCCCTAACATTAGAAAACCTAGAAAATCCCTCCAAATAATGGTACATGATATTGTATTACTTTATTTACCTGAAAGGAACAATTAATTTGTTTAAAATTTATTTATTTACTTACTTACTTGGCAAGTGGTGGTATCATGGTATCTAAAGACCAATAGAGGCTAAGAAAATTTGAACTATTTTGGACTACATTTTAACAGCATTCTTATTGAGCTAAAGAGCTGTAAGGATTTGTATCAGACACAGACAATAATTCAAAATAAAGGCATAGTGATGTCTGCACTTTAATGGATCAACAAAAGATTATCATATGAAAAACTCAGATCTATTTTTGTCTGCCAGTTAACATATCCTGCGGTTTTACTTTTTTTTTTTTTTCAAATTATCCATAATTATACTACATAAATCAGAATTCTATAACACAGAAGTTGAAGTATCTCACTTAATCTACCTGGAAGTCTCTTTTAGCGCTAGTTGATGGCTGATTTTGTTTTGTGGGAACCATGACTGCAGTAGTTTTGATTTGAGAACTATTTGAACCCCAAAGAAAAACAACTGAGTGAAGCTATTCAGAAAAATACCCACAATTATTAAATTACCAATTAATGTGTACAAAGTGAGACTATGCTAATGAGATCATACAGAGCTTTTTCTGTTAAGACAGACGTAATTCTCTTACTTAAGAAAAATGTTTTAAAGCTCAGTGTATTTGTACAACCCCAGAAGACACAGATAGTCTCAGACAGTTTTAATTCCCACTCTCATAATTTCCTATAATTGCCTTGGATGAAATGTTGCCTCAAGTCTTGATCTTGGCACTGAAGTCAGTGGGAGTCACATAACTTCTACAAGGGCTGTAACTTGGAATTTAGTGAGCAGTGAATCACCCTGACTCATATTACAGCAGTTTTCAACACTTATAAGGAAAAGTTGTTTGAAATGGTGTGTCCTTGAGATCTCAAATGTTGGTTAGAGAGATGCAGATGATCTATACAATTAACATTTAAACATAACCATTAAATGGGATTTTTAGTAGCACTGCCAATAAATAACCAAATTTTAAATACAATAAAATCTACTTGAATATGTGCTAAAATAGTCAATGAATACTATAGTAGAGGCCATTAATGTACATGTTTTTCTTAACAAGCAACATGTAAAACGTATGTTGCTGTTAGTAACAGATGGGAAGCTGACAGAAAACTAGCACTTTGATTTACATCACTTGGGTTTAATTCATAGCCTTTTGGTACTGTTTTGCTCTGACACCCGTTTGGCATCCGTTGAATTCTATATAAAAGAATGAGTCTTCTCACAGTATTAAAAAAATCAATAGCTAACTGCTGTTGCATCTTTCAAGCTAAAAAAAAACCAAACAAGGATCCTTGCACAAAGGAAGGATAAAAGACAGTGATGACTATCGTGTCATTTATGGGTTCTTTTGTATCCTTAATTGCCTTTAGACATGGTTAAAATGTTTGGTTTTTAAACCTCTTTGAATCTAATAGTTTTGGAAATGTCACAAATGGCCAACATAGCATTGAATTGTTGATAGATTTAACAAATTACCTGCTCAATAGTTTTCTGGTTCCTTATGTATATTGACCACTTATTTTCTTTCTTTTGCAGATTGTAGCTTTGCGTGAACAAAATGCACACATTCAAAGGAAAATGGCAGCTGGTGAAGGATCTGCTGAAACAGAGCATATTGAAGGAATGGAACCAGGGCAAAAGGTTCATGAAAAGGTATAAAATGTTAGTTTTCATTAAATCACACAATCAGTATGATAAATAATCAGGCACTAGATTTTAGTAATGTGGCTATTTTATGGGACATCTGTTTAGAGTGGTGTCTGCCTCCCGAAAGCAGTATAAAAAATTTAACTTGTTTAAATGGAAAAGAAATGCTAACGGGCAGGTCCTTGCTCTTTGATAGGGTGTTGAGTCAGACCCATACCTTATAACAAACTTTTCTTGGCATTTTTTTGCATAATGCTACAATTAAGGATACTGTATGCTGCTGAGTGATCCTTTGTACGTTACATACAGAAGAGTAAGCTGTAGTGGCACGTAAATGTGAAAGGGTATATATGCAAACGTTGCTGCAAAAGTAGTCTATAGGGAGATGACAGAGACCTAAAAGTAATTTTGCCCTATGATGCCTGTAAATACTCTTCAAATTCATGTCCATGTTCATATAGAGAGAAGTGAAGAGCAAGTTACCTACTTAGCACTATTGCAATAGGAAATAGGTATACAGAATTCAGGCCAGGTATTTGCTGCTTAAGGCTGAAAGAGAAAAAAAAAAGTAGAAACTGATTTAGAAACATGATTTTCTTCTAAGCTTGAGTTTTTCAGAGTGATAAAAACCAAGTTGAATATCTTAATCTCTTGCTTCAGAATTCTTAATTAAAATGAAAGCAAAACATAACATTTGGCAGACAGCTGAAACAACCAGAGCTTGGATCTCTAATTTTGCATTTTTTTCTAATGCCATATGATGAACGCTGGAATAAATCATACTTATAAAAATAGCACTCATAATTACTTATTTCATAGACAGTCCAATTTACAAGGGTTCACTTGCACTGCAAGCATTGATTTTACATGTTTTGTGGTTTATTTTATGTGTGTATTGTTCTTTGAGTAATCTGTGGTTGAGAAACACACAGAAAACTGTTCCACTTCCCTGTTCTTTGTGAAATCTTACTCACGGACACGTGAAATTGTGATAAACAGTGAACACCCCACTCACTTGTGCTCTTAAATACAACCACACGGTTTAACTGAAAATCTCTAAATTCCTAGTTTCTTTGCAAGCTATGTCTTCTGGTTTGAGCCATGGGGTTCATTATTTGCAAGCACAACTAAGTAGAAATGAGGCTATCCATCCTTTAAGAAATCTGCATATTTAAACATTAATGAGAGTAATGAAAGCCAAAGTAACACATTACTATCAGATGTTTTTATGAAATGTTTCCAGAATATTATGTCCAGAAAATTTCTATGCTTCCTAATAAAAACAATTTAGGTTGGTCAGGGTAAGCTGAATTAAAGGCTTGTTCCTACTAGTTTTTGCTCCTTATATTAATGAAGGCATACTGGATAGGAAGTTAAGAGGAGACTGTATTGACACCAGATTAACCAGTGCACTCTAATTCACATCCTCTGCACTAGCTGTTCTTTAACTTTGTACAATGACCTTGGTGCCCACCATCAATTTCTTCTTATTTTGTGGAATCTCTACTTTGTACATTATTTCAGCTTAAGCCCAGACTAAACATCCATTTAGAAAACACTTATTCAACTTCAGCAGTATGGATGGAGCAATAAGCTATGAAGTGATGGTTTGCACTCTCCCATAATACAGGAGATCAAGGTTCAGTAGATTCTACGTTTTAGGTTTTGCATTTCATGACTTGGCAGAGGGTGGGGGCAAGATAATCTGACTGTATTTCACAGCAGCACAGAAATATTTTCTATTACTTCAATGCTTACAATAGGTGCTAAGAGAAGTTATTATATACTTCTTTTAGGTTGCTTCCTCTCAAGAGGATAGAAAGAACAGTCCAAGAATTTTTCTACGCCATTCATTTTCTTTTTCAAAAAGAAACTGAAGAAAATGAGACCTTGCCTGAGAACTGAGAAGTTAATAATATCATGCCAATAATTAAATGACCAAAGTCACACTGATATTATGAAAATTATGAAAAAAATGTGAAAATTGAGCATTAACAAAACCCCCTGCAAAATCTGAAAAATCAAAAAAAAAGTTAAAATGAGAGTTCATACATTTTATAGAATGCAGTTTATGTGTGTATATATATATTTATGCGAAAAAAGTAGTTCAAAAGGATAATAATCTGTTATACCATTTCTATAAAACAATGGCTCATTACTTAGTATTTTTTTAAATGAGCAGTAAGGGAAATCAAGCTAGTAAATCTTTAAGAAATGGAAATCTTACTAATGGTGACAGGGTGTAATCATAAATGGAGCCTCATTATCAAGTATAAATTAAACATCTCAAAAGAAAATAATGGTAAAATAGAAGTAATGAGAAGTATTAACTATAAATATTTATTACTTCACACAGAAAAAAAAGGGAACAATTCTAAAAAGACAAAAAGTGAATGGTTTTTAATTATGATTTCACAAAATTCCAAAATTTGTAAGACTTCTGTAGGATAGTATTAGCAGTTCCAACATGAAATTAGCCTGCTTTGAAAGAAAACAACAGAAAGCTAACAAGGAGCTTCTAGCTTTTTTTTTCCTGGAACAGACTGCAGATTGCACTGTGAATTGCTTTTGTTGACAGGTGGATGCCAGGCTATTAAACAGATAAGGTCATGCATATTCTTTAGGGCTGACCCTAGCCAATATGATCTATGACAATAAAGGTTCCAAGGTATATTATTTAGGCAAGAGCAATTTAAAAGCTAACAAATATAGAAACTTCCAAAGAGGCCAACATGCACAAAGAGAAGAGATTTAAAGGACTTTGAAAAATTGTTTGAAAAAACACCTGACAAAGACCGCCTGCTGTGGGAATTAAAATGAAACCATATCTGTTACCTAGATCTTTACCTAGATCCTACCTAGATCTTTGATCACCTGCTGCCACCCAGATCCTTCACCTAATCTATAAGAACAAAAGCCTGATTTCTCCACAAGCAAAGGCCAGGAAAGGCAGATTTCCTAGTGAATAAAGTGCCTATTGAAAAATCTATTGGGAACCAACTAGGGCAGCTGCAACAATGGGACTGAACAGCATTGGAGATAAAGATAATACTAATGTCAGATGAATGCAGGGATGTTAAAGGAAAGAAGCTAGGCAGTGGCACAAAAAATGAAGAAGGAGCTTGCTTTTGTGCATACCTTCTCCATATTGATGGTTTTCTATCTGAAACAGCCAGCAGAATGACAACAGATGAGCCCTTCCTGATGGTATTGAGTAGGGTGTATGAATAACCCCTCATGTAGCTGTGGGGTAACTTGAATGCAGGGTGTTAGTGAAGTATTAGCAAAATCCATCTGCTGCCTCAAATTATTGCACCAGCAATACTACAGGAAGTTATTATCCTAAGCAAACACAAAATGAGGATGAAGCTTTGGGAAAAGCAGGGTTGCTGTTATCAGTGTTTGGCGATAAGCTTCATAGCTCATCAAAAAAGGTACATCATGGAGACTAAAGTGTGGCTGTGCAGGTGATGTTGTCAAGAGATCTTTGGTTTTCTCAGCTCTGGAATAAAGCTTCAAAAGCTGATGGGCGAGAACAGGCTATGTTTCATGTAAAAGCAAGATTGTCTTTGGCCAACGGATTTTTACTTAGTGAGAAAGAATAAAAAAATGAAGCCCACAGATGCATTTTACCACAATCCTTAGGTTGGAAGTATATGAATTATCATAAAATTTCATAAATTTAGGTGGTTAATGGGGCAATGTAGAAAAATACTTCAGTGTAGAAGACTGAGTGGGAAAAACTTGCTCAACATTCACATAAAGTTCTACTGTAATCACAAAGTGGAAAGATGAAATGGACTAAATTTCTTATGATCAACAAGCAGAAAATATTCAGAATGTAGGACCTATGCTGGAGATAACTTAGGGTCATGTAATTGTCAGGGACAGAGATAGGGAATAAGCTTTATCCCTTGATATGGAAAGAGCTATCTGATAAAACCACCTATTTTTAAAAAAGAGTTGATACAGGTTTGGGAATGCTAGAAAAAGAAAACATAGCACCTACACAATATGGGAAACAATTTTATCTGAATTATAAAAATGTAATACATTAACAGCATAAAGGCAAATGTCATGGTGGGATAGATAAACAGGACTAGAATCCTGGACCTTCCTCAGCACTGAAAGGTTTCAGCTTGTTTCTAGCTTTGGGTCTCACTCTTGAAGAGACATATGGAGAGTCTTATGAATTCAGAAGAGGTCAATAAAAGCAATCAGAAATCTGGAGAACATAACCTGTGAGAAGAATGTTCAAAGTGTAAGCTGAAAGCCTAGAGAACATAATGGACACAAAATTATTATCTTCAAATATATAAAATGCACCTTCAGGTATAAAGAGAACAAGGCAGACAATCTAGTAAAACAGTGAAACATTAGAACAGGCTGCTGAGAGCAGGCATATCTGGAACTGGAAGTTTTTATGAGAAGGTGGTGGGCTAGGTGGCCAGTTCTATGATCATGTGTCGCAAGTCAACTGGAGCATCATTTTAAATTGTGTAATCACAAGCACTATCCTCAGACTGAAGCACCAAGTCTTCCAACAATTATGTTAATTCTCAGTACAAGTCATAATATAATCAGTAACTGCTTCAGAATTCTGACTGAATGCAAAAGCAGTTCTATGAGATGATAAAGCAAGACATATATCGTTTTCATTGAAAACTGCATGGCCAGTTTTCATGACTGAAGACTAAGGGGAACTTTAGAATTGAGAAAATGGACAAAAAATAGTCTAATGATAAAACCTATGAAATAGAGACAAATACTAAATATGAGAAACAGTAAGTTTGTAAAATAATCCAAGAATATTCAAAATTTCAGAATTACCTCTTATTCCTATGTATCAGTGTAATTTTTGGTGTGAAATAGTGAAATCATATTAATTGTTTAAATCTCTAAGAAAATTTTCAAAGTAAAGAGAAAATAGAGAAATTATGGCATACCAGTGATCCAGTCAAATCTTTTTTTTAGCTTGGTTCCAAACTGTGGCATTTTGAAGACATCAAAACAAATATTAGGGATTATACACATGCAAGCTTTCCCTTCCATCCCCCTCCCCTCCCAAATTCTATTTTATTATATGTAAAGTTATATTGGAAACATTTATTTCTGTCCTATGTTAAATCACTTTAAGTAGTCTTACTATTTATATTATAAATAAAATATACAGATCTAGAAAAAAAAGATTCTACATAGTATAAAAACCATCTGTATTTTAATGGATTTTCACTTAATCACTCAATAGTTTGTTTTTCAGACAAATGACTATACAAAGATTAATATTTTGGGTGGAGGAAAAAACCCTGTATTTTCCAGAGACCAACATCAGATTATTCACCTGTCTAACTCATAATCCACTGTGCTCTGTTCTGTGTAATTTTTTCATTATCATTCCTTCTGGGTTTTGTCAAAAAGCAATATGAAACCCATTGTAATTGTATGAAGTAATGACTTGCAGGATCCAATGTCTTTACTTTTATTTGTCATTTTAAACTAGCAGACATTTTCATCTATATCCAAGGAACATGGTCAGTTTGGAGAGCGGAAATAATTTTCTAAAATGTTTGAAGAATAATTCTTATTAAAATATCCTTACTAAATATAGTAATTGGTATATTTAAAGACATATTGGGATGCCTGAACCTTTGACTGAGTTTTATTCTCCATCCACCATATGTAACTGGTGCAAGAAACAGGAATGAGTGTCAGATGATAACAGAAAGAAGTGTGCTCTCATTTCCTGGTATCAGCTCTGCCCCTTTAAAATGGTGCTTGCTGAACCCCCAAAAATATGATGCTGTGAAAAAGTAGTTTGTTTTCAAATAAGCTCATTATTTAAAACTGGAATTTATTTCAGCTTCCATAAGAACCATGGAAATTGAACTACTCAGTAGAACAACATATTTTCAGAAATGATCATATGCAAACTGGGAAATATTGAAGTTGTTGTGGAAAGCAGTGGATCTTCTGATGTGTGTACACCTTAGATGTCCACCATTAAAGTATCCCTTTCAGTTGTAATTATATCTTGCTTATTTCTGTCTCATATTGGAGAATATTCTTAAATTCTGTGCCACATATTTTAATTCAAACATACAATAAATCATTGCTACAATTCTTCTGATGTTAATAGAGTTTTATCAGAGATTAATTGGCCCAGGGAATGACTATATTTATTCTCAAAGATGTCATGTATGCACAGGAAGTTTTCTGCTTGAAAAATCTGCTTCAGCGTGGATTTCAGTTACACTGAAGACATGAAAGCTAAGTATTTAAATGCAGGGTAAACCCTGGTGTTTCTACTTGGAAGCACACTGTTTTTATTTTTAAACTTTATTGCTGAAATTTTTTAACTGAAACTTGTAAATGCTAGTAAAATACAAAGCCTGTTTGGTCCTATTTTATGCTTTTATTAATTTATTCTTAATAGTTTGTATGTCTATAACCTGCTAATAAGGGTACTCTTCTTTATTCCAAGATCCATAACTGTACCATTAAAACTCCTTAAGTAGTTTTGTGGGTTTACGTACTTTTTCTAAGCTGTGTACCACACTGGTCCTGCCCATTGTAAGTGAAGTTTTACCAGCATAATTTTTCCTTTCCCTTCAGAATAATACCAGAGTATTTCAGTCAGATAGAAACAGACACATATACACGATAGGTAAAAGAGTCTGTATTTCTGGTGCAACAAAGACCTTGTTCTCCTAAATAAATAATGTCACATTTTATGAGAAACTCAGAGCTGTATATAATTACTTTTTACAAGAACTAAACAGCTGGGTCTATTTTGCTTCATAATATACCTCAGGCAGTCATATTCAGCTTATTTAAGAATCACATTTTGTTTCTTTCTCATAACACTAACATATTACAATAATTAAACCAAATGGTAGTAGGCTATGAATACTAAAATTTGTGAAAACATTGACAACAATGTTAGGCATTGTATAATGTAGGAGTAAAAGGTGCTTTGCCAAGACAAACACAGAGGGTTAAAATGTTCAGAGTGTAAATCAAACGCAATTAATAAAAGTAACAATTGTCTTTCACAGCAATCATCAGAATTGTTCCATTTTTGGACTTCATTATTTTTGGATTTTCTGGTCACTTTATGTGATTAATAGAAAACTGCAGAAAATTTCCAGTTTCAGTTTTTACTTATTAGTTTATATCACATGCAATCCTTTGTTTTGAATGAAAAAATTAAAAAAATCTTTCCTTTCAACTGGCAGCATAGTGCCAGAGAAAGGAGTGAAGGTGGGATATATGGAGCCCTCAGAAGAACCATTTGAAAAGAGAAACTAGCAACAACTGAACACCAACTATCAAAGGAGTGTTTGTGACTTAGAAAAAGTTTGCTGTAAGGATGTTGTCTGAGTGAAGTCAGAATGCAGGATGTATAAAAAGTAGTGGGAGTGATATATAAAAAATAGTGGGATATGTGGTCCGTGCCCCAAAGTGTGCACATTCTTAATTAGAAGAATAATACACTTCTGACACAAAATACATTTAATAGGTGGATGGTGGGTTTGTTTCCAGTTAAGCTAATTAAAGAAGCTAATTAAAAAAGCATGTGCTGAGGGGGACTTAATGAAGATTGATGGCTTGGCACACCTGGGGAGGTGAGGAGTTTTCAGAGTGAAAGGAAACATGGATAAAAGCTGCAGCTGGGGTTAGGAGACTTCATGAATCTAAGGAGTAGGCCTAGGAGAGTTTGCAGTATTTTCTTGGAAAGTGTCTGGACAAATATTTTGTAAGTACTGTTCTGCTTAATAGTTAAGTATGTCTGCATAGCTATGAATACTTACTACTCAACCCTATAGCATAGGGAATTTATTATACTGAGAAGCTGCATTACTTATGCATTATTTAAATGATAAATCAACAGACCTCTCTGGTTTGTAATTTTTCAAGAAATCAGCTCTTTGCCTGTTTCATATAAATTCATTTGTCTTTCAGTTATGTAAGTTTCTTTTCCCTTTTGCTCAATAGAAACCCCTATATATTACTACATATTTTCTAGGGGAATTTCACATTTCAACCACTGTGCTAGCTGACAGAATTGGTTGACTGACCTTTGCTGGATGATTTACTGAAAGGAGTTGCCAGGACAGTCATTTCCAATGGTAGGATGGGGAAACTATGAGTTAGTCAAAGCAAATGAGGGCAGAGTTTGTGTGTATAATTTGGTTTCGACAGATAACCAGCCCTTAAAATGAAGTAGCAGTAACTGATTTCTGTCTCCTGTGTCAAAGCTCAGAAACTCTTCTGGTAGTGTAAAAGAGAATCAGGCAGGTATGCTGGGAGAGACCAGCAATAAGAAAAAAAAAAAGAAAGCCCACCCATCAAGTAAAGCTTTTTTTCCCCCCCAACCTCATTTTCCAAAATAACTAAAGTGTAGCATGTGATCGCAGGCATCAGAAAGATGCATAAGAGCTGAAAGTTGATCAGGACGCAGATATTCTAGATTTTTAAATTAGTAATTAAAGCAGAAGTTGTTTGATGGCTCAGTAGAAAAAGCAAGAAAGTGAGGATGTTTAGAGAGAAAAGTGTCAGAGAAGTTAGCTATTTTTACATCAGTATTGGAGTAGGGAAGAAAAATTTCAGTTGAAAGAATACTTTGCTTGAAGTTTGATTAGAAGTTGGAGAAAATTTGGAGTAACTGAAGACGAGACCTCTAATGATTATGAGAATACTGCCTGACATGGACCAAAACGTGTGGAGCAACCTAGAGGAGTAGCATAACCTTCAGAGAGGCAATCAACCACTTAGAAATGACTGTGGCAGCTTAGGTGTAATGCTATTATTTTTGGCATAGCTTTACACGTTCTGGTTTCTGTGCTGATTATATAGAGGATGATCATACTGCTTTTGCCTGTTGCCATTTGTGATTGGACATGTTATTGAGAGAACTTGCATAATCTCATGTTCTTTCTTTACATACATTTACAATATTTATATGGTCAAATGAACCCTCAAATAGTTAGAATAGAACTTACTATATACAGACTTTTGAAAATCCATTTTAATGTTAGATTTCATGTTGTTTATCAATAAATATATATGTCTTATCAAAAGAGTGGGTTGTTTTTTTTTTTTTTTTTACAAAAGTTATCATGTTTTCAAAGACTACTTGATTCTGATGTGACTCTAGTGTAACACACATCAGAAGTCATCTGGTATTTGCTGAAGGTAGCCAGCCAAACAAAGACAGTTCCCTTGAATGTTAGGAGGAGAACCTGAGAGAAACTTATTCAGGATGAACTCTCAAAAACCATAATGACCCTATATTGATTTCAGAACATGGTGAGGACCCCAATTTTGACACTAAGGATTTATAGTGCAATGAACTTGCCAGTACTCCTTTAAAAAAGGATTGTGAGAGCATTTTAGGCACGCAATTATAGGGTTAAAAAAACACAAAACCCCCAACCATGCAGTGATTGCACTACAAAAATACTGGCTTGTTTTAGGAATTCTAAAAGATCATACTTCTGAAATGTTAAGATTACTTTCAATTATTCAAAGGTACCTTTTGGTTAGATGGAGCTTAACTTAGTCCTGCAGCATAGAAATGCTTATGCACATGGGCATCATGTGAATCACCTGTGCTCGTACCATCAAAACTAAGGGGCACAGATGAGGAGTTTTGTCAAGGTCATGAGTCCTGTCTCCACTGCAGATTGTTGAGGTAACCCCCTGAGATATTATTGTTTTTCCTTCTCACCACTGTTTGATGTTGAATTTTAGCACAAAATACATAAATACACAAAATACTACTGGTCAGTATTATGTAGATTAAACATATTTGTCAGATGTTTTAAAACTGGAGAGAAAATATCACTTTGGGGGTGCTTTTTACTTTTCTTGGAATTTGTCTTCTATTTTACACCATATGTTGTTGAATGTAAGGTTCTTTCTACAGAATAAAATTGAGAAGAACTTTACTATCTAACCTGGAACAATTTTACCATTTCTTTTGATAACTGTTGTAGTCTGGTATCCTTACTCTTTTTTTTATTTATTTTTTTTTTTACCTTAAGTGTACCTCAAACCAGTTTGCCTTCAGTATCAGTGCTAGTGTTTAGTTGAAAGGGCAATATGAATTGGATAAACAGAGGCTACAATATTCTGCATTAGTCTTATTTCACATTTGCTCATGATGTTCCTTTTACCATTGTTCTTGGTTTACCCTTATAAACCATTCTGCAGCTGGTTTTCCTTTTATTATCTCATGACAGAGAGAGTACAGGAGAGAAGCAGCATTATGGGGGGGATTTATGGTTATGTGTAATGCTCCAGTTTGCTGTCCTTTTCTCTGCTGATACTCCTATATGAGCAGCAGATTGTCTTATTGCTGTACTTTTTGAATCCTGAAAGAAAAAAAGCAAGCCAGATACTAAGAATGTTGGTTTCCTTTTCATACTGTTCACTGGTAGGGAACATTTAATTTCCTCCACCATTTCACAGACTTTATGAAATTCAAAGATTTCTGCGCGCCCCCCCCCCCCCCCCCCCCCCCCACACACACACATACATTTCTTGTTTAATCCTTATTGCCCCTTATGGCTTTCGATCCTGTAGGATATTTTTCAAACTTTGACTTCCTCTGCAGTGTGCCATTGTAGTTAATACCATCACTGTCATCAGGTTTACTTGACAATGATTCCATCCTTTCTGTTTCTCTTCCTATCTTGTATCACTCTCTTTGTGTGAGTGTAAAGGCTTCCTTTATGAAGTAAGGGTATCTCTGAAACTCTTAGTATGGACTGTGATTTCTCAGTTATTTATCTGATATGGTGATATATCAGGGGGGAAAAAAAAAAAAAAAAGAAAAAAGAGCTTCCAAAAACACACAACAGGCATCCTCTTGCTGCTGCTCTTTCTCTCATTCTTCCCAGGAGAGGAGGAATACAAGTGCTACATTGCTCATATATGTTTGTTTGGGTTGAACTAGTCCAGGCAAAGACATCTCAGGTTGTGTTGGGCCTTTCAAGCACGTTTCTCATCTGGCTGAGAGCCTGTGGAATGGGGCAGGAGTAGAGGCCAGAGACCCTTATGGCATGTGTGGCAGGAAAGCACATGTTACAGCTGTGTGTACCTGCCATGTCTGTAGACAGCGAAAAAGATGAAGTTAAGAATATATGACGATACCATTTCTGCACCACTGAAATCTAAATAAGTAAATGTGATAGAAACAGATGGGCTCTTTGCTAACTGAGTAAACTACTTAGTAGAAAAACCCTCAAAACATTGAAACATGCAAGCTATTTGCCACATTTCTTTTTTGTGGGCAAAGTAGCCATTGCTAGTAGATTCATTTATATGAAAAAATTGAAATTAAGGAATATATCCATATTTTCATTACCACTTTTAACAGACCGCATCATGAAATTTGTTGAGGACTTTATCTGCATGACTAATTTGCAAGACAGATCTCGGGACCATGTACATTTTTTGTTTTCTGTACTGGAATATTTCGACCCTTTCAAAAGGCTTCGTTAACATTTTTGCCTTCCTTTAAAGATTTTCTAATTGTTTAGGCTTACTTTCAGTGCTTTCTTTTCCACTCCCCTCAACTAATTTGACATTATTTCTTGCAAATATTATGGATTTTGAGTGATGTAGGGATATGACAGTTAAAAATGTCTACTTTAAAATGGTTTTTTGAGTATGCTCTTCTGAAAAGTTTTCCCCTTTTGTTTCAGGTAATAATTAACAGAGATCTATTCAAAACTTAGATTTCATTATTTTAAACATTCAACTAATTATTTATTTATAATGTATTGTAATTAATATACAGCATCAACATTGCAATTCATTAATTAATTGCAATGGATTGTCATTAATACACAGCATCAACAACAA
>JAWWES010000041.1:39001908-39014298 GCA_035583135.1 Lophotriccus pileatus | reverse complement strand
ATTAATATACAGCATCAACATTGCAATTCATTAATTAATTGCAATGGATTGTCATTAATACACAGCATCAACAACAAGAAAACCTTTGAGTACCAGAAAATATTTCAACACAAAAAATTCAACCTGATAAATTCAGCTAGAGAAAGAACAAGAAAAAGAAATAAAGAGTTAAAAGCTTAGAGATAGACATTATTCGCACCAGTAATAGGGAAGATGCTGAAGTTCTGCCCCATCCCCCCCACCCCTGCTTATTCCACAGGGAATTTCTCTGAACCATGGGAGGTTCTTGCTCCTTTACTAGTTCAGAAAATGCATTTGAATCAGCATCCTGTACAGGACACCTTTTGCTTTTACTGTCATAGCATATTTTCTCATCCTTGTTTAGGCTATTTTTTAGGGGAGAGAGGGGAAATTATTACCATAGAACTGTTTATAAAAACCGTTCTGAAAAACTGAGGAATGTGATATCAGTTATCCCTTGAATTAATGCTCAATAATTTTCTACCTGTGTCTCTTGAAGTGATTACTGTATTGATGGACCAACATAATGGATGTATCAAAAAATAAGAACAAGACATAAAAATGAAAAAAGGTCAATTAAAAGCCCTAGATAAACTTTTAAAGTATGCTTAAGAATTCTAAAATACCAGATTTTAATATGAGTCTTTAAAATTTTATTTGTATCTGTAAAGAAAACTTCTTTTATTCTGATCTTACTAAGGAAAAATGTTGACATTTTTAGTAAGTTGGAAATTTTAAATACTAACCAGCTCCATATATGATTATAGGAAAAATGTAAAGAAAAAGTGAGCAATGATTAGAATTAAAGCAGTTTGTACAAGGAGCTCATCAAATTATGAGGGAAGTTTATGTGCATAGATCAAAATATGTACATGCATAATTGGCAATCGCAATATTTGTTTAGTGGTGAGAGACAAATTCTAAATGAAGTATTATTTGTCTTTCCAGAAAACTCACTTACTAAGTAAATTAGTAGTAAAATTTTGCGTCTTTCAAATTTAATCTATATGTGGTTTAGTTATTAACATCTTGACAAAACAAGTTTTATAAATGAAAATATTTCTCTGCCAGTGAACATTCTCCTAGATACTGCAGCTTGCCATTTCAAAATTACCATTATATCACATGTTGGTTCTTGCATTTGGGATTTGATATTTGGCTTATTATAAGCATGCAGCATTCCTGGACCACTCTTTAGAGAGTGGTAGGGCAAATTCCATGCAAGGTAAAATTTGTTCACCCGTGAAAACTGATAAAATTGCTGTAGGAGATTAAAACTGTCAAACAGATTATAATTGTCATAGATAACTTTATCGCAAATTTTCAAAATGGAATAAAGTGTGACTGTTTTATCCTGTTTGAGTACTGTTTTGTTTACATTTGTCACTGCTGCATAGCAATGGGATTTTGATTCAAGTAGATTAATTGAACACTTTCCAAACATCAAGCTAAGTGTAAGTAAGTTTTTAGTTTGCTACAGCATTTTACCGTAGTGTCCTGAAAGTAGGTCAATGATGGTTTAGCAGGTAACATAAAATATCTATAGTATCATTAACTGGTATAAAGAACACAAATTTGGAACTGACTTATTTGATGTCATGAATTTTTAAAATAAAGTAATTTTATTCAGTGACCCACAGCAGGGCAGATGGTCTTGATCTGAGTTCATTTTATGGTTGATTGCAAAAAGAATGTTGTTAAAGCCATTAAGCAAACTAATGTTCTTTGAATTTGTGAGAAGATTTCTGTATAGGTATATTTTGACACTACTATCCTGAAATTATTTATTTTCAATATAAATCCTATTCCTGAGATCATATTCTAAATGCAATGTGCTTTCTGGAATCTCTTTTTTTTCCTTCTTCTTTATAACCATATTTATACCAGGTCTTTCATCAGCAGATAAATTACTTCAGCAGAACTTGTTTCTAATGTAGACCTAACCAATATGTTGTCCAGACTGAAAGCACTTTCTGGTACAGTGATTTTGTGATTTATTAGTATTATTTCCTGTCTGCAGCATGACCTATTTTGCAGATGACACGGACTTGAAGTTAAAATGCTGTCTGAGTTTAGCTAAGATGAATGCATGCAATTTGGTGCTTTTTAGGAGTAATATTGTAATCTGTGCTCAAATACTGAATGTCAAACTAAAGCTTTTTGAATATAGTATTCTGCTCTCAGTGCAAGTGTTTACATCTCCGTGATGCTACATTCTGGAATCCATTGATATGAATTCATATTTTGCTATTTTTTATAAGTATACCTGTATTGTCCACCACTAATATCTGTTTTTCCTTTCCTAGTTTTTAAATTTTTTAAAATAATCTTCATTTTAGAAATTATTTGGCTAGAGTCCACATTAAAAGATAATTAATCAATAATGTCACTTCTTCATTAACAGCGCCTGTCAAATGGCTCAATCGACTCAAATGATGAAGCCAGTCAAGTTGTTGAACTTCAAGAACTCCTGGAAAAGCAAAACTATGAAATGGCACAAATGAAGGAGCGTTTGGCTGCGCTATCTTCCCGGGTGGGAGAGGTAGAGCAGGAAGCAGAGACCACAAGAAAGGAGCTCATTAAAACAGAGGAAATGAATAGTAAATATCAGAGAGACATTAGAGAGGTAAGGAATTCACCACATTCACTTCATTTCTTGATTGTTGTCCCTGTGATACCTGCTGCAAACTGATAAAGGCCAGTGTAAACGGGCAGCAAAAGCTGAGCACTGGTGAAAGCCCTTGAACATAAGAGACACAAAATTTACATTCAGAAATAGTACTAGAAATCTATTCCTTTTTCTCAAGAAGTGAAAATGTAATTTGATTTTTTTTTTCCTCCTCTAAATTTGTGGTGCTACTTAGTGTTCTCCACAGTATCATCTCTTAGGCAGATGTTCTCAATATGTCTGGAGGGTTGGCTTCTAGAATCTATTTCAGTATGTATTAGTTATCTTTCCTTTATTGCTTCCTATAATATAGGCATTTCATATGGATTTATGTGTGTGTGTATGTATGTATATGGATTTGTATGCATATATTTAACCTGTTATCTCTATTATTCTGGAAGAAATGTTTCTTCAGTTTCTGATGCTTGGCACAGGCTCAAAGTCTTTTCACATCTTTGTACTCTGCCGCTTTTAACTATTGTATCATTTCTATCCAGTTACAAAGCATAGTTTTCACTGATCTAGGATCCAGGGAAATACAGGCCTGTCAGCCTGACCTCAGTTCCCAAGAAGGAAAGTTACATATGTAATTACTGTTTATGCTGTTTTATTCAGCAATGTTCAAAAAGATCACCTCAATATGGTTCATTTCAGGACTAGCTATTTGGGTACATTTATAGGATTATTGTCTTGAAAAGTTATCTCGCTTAATTTAACACTGCTTTCATAATGTAATCCTAATCATAATGTTAAATAATCAGCAAGACATGCTTATCGGTAAATATTCAACTGTGAAAGATTATGTGGCCCTATGTAAATCTTCTCAAGAGCCAGACACAACTTTAATAAAACTTTTTACTCTCACTAAAATAACTGAAAAATAAACTGAGAAATAAACAATATAATAGACAGGGTAAGGAATAATCTAGGTAAATTACAGCTATTGACATCAGTGAAGGCAGCTTTTAAAGCATGATTAAAATCAGCTCAAGATTTTAAAGTCCTACCATAACATATATAGATAACATATCCATACGGTATGGTTATGTTATTATCTAACATTGTGGACACTTGTTTTCCTGAAATTTCAATGTCACAGGATACCTGCTACATATACTTCAGAAGAAAATTTTAGCAGAACCCAGAAATAAGAGTAGGAAATTGCATATATTTCTTTTCCCCATATCTCAGTACTATGTTTCTATTATGTAACTAATCAGTTTTTTATATTTTCTGATCAAGCCCGCCGTTCTTTAAGAAGAAAACAAGTAAATGTGAGCTGTGTTTGCTGTGATTTTTTGCATTGAAAACTAGAGAAACTAGAAAAATATACAAAAGATGAGGTTTGATTCTGTTTCCTGTATTCAACAGCTACTATATCATAGTTACAAAAATCCAAAAGAAAATAAACTCTGTTTAAAACCAAAGATGTTTAAAACCAAAGATTTACTGCTGAGCATACCTTATAGCCCTGTGTGCTATTAGCATGAAAATTAAATTGGTATAAAATTATGCAGCGTATTTATTGCACAGTTCTTGATAGGAGATATTTTGTTATATTAGGCAATGGCACAAAAGGAAGATATGGAAGAAAGAATAACCACATTGGAGAAGCGCTACCTCAGTGCTCAGAGAGAATCCACCTCCATACATGACATGAACGATAAGCTAGAAAATGAACTGGCAAACAAGGAAGCCATCCTACGTCAGGTGTGGTACCTGCATTATTCAGTTGCTTTCTTTGTACACAGTGACAATTAATGCAAAAAAGGGGGCAGAGTTACCGTGAGAGGTTTCCATTAGATTAATCTTTTCATTTTTAATCAACAGATCGGTCAATCTAAAATACCATAAATTTTCCATTATCTCTGTTTCATATCAGCTACTAGAACTGTGAATAACAATTTCAAAATGTGCCATGTTGGAAAATAACTGTTTTCTGATAGTGTCTCGCATAAATGCACACAGTAATATCCCCTCAGTAATGGAATATCTTTGCTTCTTATGTAACAACTTTAGAAATTTATTTAAAAAAAAGTAGTCTGAGCTAAAAGAATTGCCTTCTGCAGGAAAGATAAAAATTTGTATGCAATATATTCTGATGATTTTGCATATAATTAGAGTGCAAATAGAATTTTACAAAGCTAAGCAATCTGTGAATATGTTTTTAAAAAGTGTGTAACATGACTGCAGCTTTCTCTCTTGGTATTTTGTTTCCATGGTGATTGCAAAGCTGCAATGTAAACTGAACATAAAACACTGCTTTGTAATTTGAAGAATACAGTATAAACTGAAAGTTAACATGAAATGAATATAATTCTTACTGTATAGTTCAAACTCAGCCTCAGTATCAGAATTCTTTTTCATCTACCATGTCTTGAAACAATTGGAAGTGCTATACAGAAAATTAAGCTCTATGATGTGATAATCTCTAGTTCTGTCACTGCATGCAGATACATTTGCACACACCAGCATGCATCCCTCTCTGCATGTGCGTATATATGTAGGTGAAACATTATTATGTACGTTAAACCATCAGAACTCAAACTCTCCAGCTTCTGCCGCCTTCTATTTTAAGAGCCATTTTCAATTGTCAAGGAAAAAACCCCACCCAACAATGGAAAAGTAAGGTACATGCATCTGAGTTTTTATTGCTGTCAGTGTAAGTAGTGTGCTGTAGAGTTCTGCCTACTCAAAGCAGGGATCCAAAGAACTGATCTTAGATATGGTCAGACTTAAAGTTGATTTGCAGCACTGCAATGTGAGAAGTTTACCTTTCCATGCTTTTTGAAGGATTAAAAAAGAATCTAAAATCTAAAAAAAAATCTAAAATCACACTACTTTTTTATTATGCTCTTTTTCATCTTAATTGGTGCCATTTTACAGCTCCTTGACCTTTGTGTGATCAAATCACTAGTAAGACTGGCAGCCTACATTGTTTCATGCTTGAGTTAATACCTCTCCAACAAGCTCTCTCAAATGGTGGGGTATCTTGCCTGTTAGTGAGTTTTGCTATCATTTCACTGATACCTTAGAAAGGGAAGGAAAAATCTTAATTCTGGTTTTTATTTTTTGTACCTGATTATCTGTCTTTGGCCTTCAGTTGGAAGACAAAAACAGACAGCTGCAAGAGCGTCTAGAGCTGGCTGAGCAGAAGCTGCAGCAGACAATGAGGAAGGCTGAAACCCTGCCTGAAGTGGAGGCTGAACTGGCTCAGAGAATTGCAGCTCTGACTAAGGTACTGACTTTTCACTTCAGAAGGCACCTTGTTTAATACTGATTTGCATCATGATTCCTCACCTCAAGGACAAAACAGAAGTAGCTTCAAGCTGATCTGAAAGAAGAAAAGGTTTCCTGATAAATATCTGCCACAAGTTTAACCAGGAATGGTCTCAGTGCCGTGTTTTGTAATTCTTACCATTTTAGTAACAGGAAGAGTAGTTACCTGTAAGTCAGCCTAGGCCATATTTACAAGGGAATCATGTATTTCCAATACATATGAGCGTTACTTACCCTTGGAGAATTCATTTTACTGTGTAAGAATTTGTAATTTAAGGATAAAGGGTGGGGGAAGTCCCATTCCTACATGTACTTAGTTCTTCTGGACGTTTTTATCCACCATATATAAATAATACTTATTTTCATTGCAATAAGTGCTATAAAATCAAATCATGGTGGCAGCTGGGATCATGTGTACGGCACAACTGAAGACAACTTGTAGTACATTCTTACAAGGTTTGTTTTGAATCATTCTTTTTATCTACAAAAACAAATATGAAACCCTGAGAGGATTTCAAACTGGTTTTTTTCTGATGAATTTATTATATGGCTACTATCTTACAGAGAAATAAGAAGATAAAGATAACTTTTCAGTAGCATGGTTTTCATATTTGGCCTCTGATCCTTTCAGGTGCAGGTGTAGTTAATACTATAGCTCCAGTACTATCAGCTTCGTAAAGACATATAATGAAGTTTATTCTTTACCTCTTAAAATCAGACAAATAAAAATGCATTTAAGAGATTGTATTACATCTAATTTGGATTTATCTAAGCTTTCCTTTCTCTATTGCCAAGGAATGCTTCTAATTATTTATGTGTTGGGCTATTTTTAAATTTAATGGATTTTTTCAGTTCTCATGCTTTTCTATTTAAAGTGAAGCCTTAAGTGCTGAACATCTCATTTATAAAGTCTGATTTCTAAGTAATTTAGTTAAGAAGTAGAAACAAAGAAAGAAAGGAAGGCTTTTGAGGGGGTTGGGGGAGGGGCTTTTTTTTAAGGCAGGGTCAGTAATCAAGGGTCTTCCGTAATCAAGACGTTGTACTGTACACTTTAGGTTTATATGAACGGGTGGAAACATGAAAGAAAGACTGAAAACTAGGGGAGGGGTGGGGAGGAATTCAAGAATAATCAGCAAAAAGAGCTACATTAAATACCAAATAAGTATCACTGCATTTTAATAAAAACTCAGGTGCACATAAGAGAAATCTCTTGGCGTTTTAACAGTATTTTTCAGTTGTTTCTGATTCAGCAAATAATCACATATTCTAATGCCCTCAGTAGCTTAAAAATACTGTTTTCTGTTTTAAGAGGAGTTTTCCTGAGTAAGTTCTCCAGCAATTAGCCATCAGTAAGTATTTTGCAGTCTCAAGCATGTCTTTTCTTGCAACTGCATTTTTCCTTGAACATATAAAATGACAAATATTGTAAAAAAAAAAAAAATCCCATTTCAACTGTGCAGAACACACAGGGACTTCCATGAGATACTGTTGTTACTGTGACCATAAAGCTGCAATATACATCTCCGTTTGTTGTCTTACATTATTTCATGGGATGTGGTTAGAGAACTATAAACAGAGTTGATGCTCCACCCCATTTCACTTTGATGTACTTGATCAAAGTTTTTGCCAAGAAGGAAGCTCTGTTAGATTGTAATGCTGGTTCTGTTAATTTCTCAGCAATTACATGAAAAACTGAAGACATCTATTTTATCTTAAATTGTGCTGCCTTGGAATACATGACATGATGAGGAAGGTCATAACTTGGCTAATAGGCTAAATAAGACTGTGGTTTATGTATCTTGTATACAATGTCTTTGCAAATTGTAGAGCTTATTAAAATGCTGGTTTGACAGCTCTGAAGCTTAAAGACCAGTTCTTTTCATGGATCACATAAATCTAGCTTGGAACCAAGGACAGTGCTGTAGTCAATGCAGCTTACTTATGTAGTTTTAAATTAGCTAGCTGGTTTGGTCTTACCACACTAGCTATTCAAAGAAAGCTGCAAGACCTACCTAAGGGACTGAATAATGCTGAATTAATTTTGCCTTGATTGAACTTTATGCCGACATACATGTTGACAGTAGGATTCAAATTATCCAACTTCAGACTAGCCAAAATCTGCCTACATGAACAATGTGATCACTGCAATGTCTATGTATACTGAGTAAAAGATGAGCCCCCAAATGAGTTAGCCTTTCTGTGCTAAGAAAAAAAAAAAAAAAAAAAAAAATCAAGGTTGATTCTCCGTGCTTTTGTACTACCTCAGTGAAAGTGACTTCTCTGAGATTAGTGGGGTTACAATCATACCAAAGAGGTGAGTTAAACCTAACATGCTTTGCATGTATTTTAAAGGAAAGTAATATGGGTTAACTGGTAACTATGACTGCTTCACTGTGGGTAAAATGTAAGACCAATTACTTACAAGTGGAGATAAAACAGAACAAATTCTGTATTTGGCTGTAATTTTCCCCCCTCAGATTTAAAAGATGCATGTTGTAGTTCTGCATTCAATTTTTTATACTTTGGCTCATAATAAATCTGGGTTGGAATTCTGTAAAAGAATGATTTAGATTGAGACCCTTCTCAATTTTTAAAATTAGTTGTTGGGGGGCTGGGGTTGTGTATATATGCTGGTGAATGTCTTTTTGCTGCTTTTCCATGCCCAAACTAATTCATAAGGAGTGAACTTCCAAAAATTTGGACTATACAGTGAACTCGGATAAGTACCCGTAAATTAATATTAATCATTTGAACTTTTCTTTGGCTTTGTTTTCACTATGTTCTGCCCATTGGGTGAGCAACTGGAGGGTTAGTCAGCCTGTGGCAGACTAACCTGGAACAGCATGATCCCATATACTGTGCTGTCCTGCCTGGCCATCACACTGGTATCTGTCTGGTCATGACAAGTAGCACAGCTCTCAGCATGTATCCCAAGATAGAGGTTGCCATGACTCATTGAGCCACCTTCTACTCACTCTCACAGTATTGGTCACTTTGCCTGCCCTGGAGAAGAGGCAGTTCCTAGTAGAAAGAATCTCCCACCCGTATTAACTACACCTTTCTTTATCCTACGGAGTGTTCATTTTCCTCAGAAGGGAAAGGCATTAGAGCATCCAGAATCTTCAGATGGTTAGTTGGTCAAACAGTTTCCAACAGGAGGGGTCTAGTAGAGATGACCAGAATCCACCTAGTTCCATTCACTCGCTCCCACCAGCAGTCCCTCACTCCTGGGATGCTTGTGCGGCAGAGGTACCATGTCACTTCTCTGATCACAAGACAGCAGTCAGCATTTTACTTCATCATTCCTGTATGCAGGTCACAAAAAATACCAACTGTGCTTTTCAGCTGCATTAGAGAAGCACTGAGATGGAGAAGAGGAAACCATAATCATAATAAACCACATTTAGCATAGTAACACCTTCAGTTAATTTTAAAGGTGATAAAAAATGACTTGAGAGTTGAAGGCCAGTGAGACACAACGCTTGTTTGGTGACAGTGTGGGAATGTGGTTTGCTTTAAGCAGGGAAAAAGTTGCAAAAAAGTAAAAAGAGAAGGTTTGCAATGGAAAGGATCGAGGAGGGGAAAGAAGTAAGGAGTACTGTAAGGAGTGGAGGTGGTTCATACAGCAACCTCTCGGAGAACAAGGGAGAGAGACAAGATGATGTGTTATCTGGAGAAGGAAGTTGATAAATCCTCTTATCAATTAAAAACAAACAAAACTTTAGTGGTGAGGGAAGCCAAGGAAAACTCCACATACACAATACATTCCTGTCTTTTCAAAATGCCCCTCTTATTGTGTTTCCCTTTTCTCAGGAGATTTTACCCTCACAGGAGGAAGAAATTAGAGAAACAAATTTTACAAAGCTAAATGGAAGGAATGGCTTATTAAATTTAGGAGGCATAGAAAGTAGTGGGGAAACAAAGGAGGGGAAAGAATGTGTGAATATGTAGTCACTGAAAGGTTGGGGCTCAGAAAAGGGGGAGATTTAAGACAGTGCTTTTTGTCACATTTGTAACGGGTTAGATTGTGAGCATACAAGGAAATAGCTGGTAACTTTGTGACTCAGTCACCATGAGCACACATTTTCACCCTCAGTTGCATAGCTCAGTTCAATAATGCATTCTTTGTTCTTGAATAACTCCCTTATTCAAAAGATAGCCAAAAGAATGCATACCAGAAGAAGCCAGTAGAAAATATGGAGACTGCAGGTCTTCAAAAGTCAGGGTCTCAAAACATGGGAAATTGGTTTGTACCATTAGAAAATTTAGATTTCTTCCTGTACCTCAGGACAAGGAAGAAAAATTCTGGCACCTGTATTATACAGGTGCTTTCTACATCTGAAATTGGATTTTTTTTTTTTTACTAAGATGCAAAGACCTAGAAAATGTGCAGTGTCAACAGTAACAGATGATGTGAAAGCAACATCTTTTTTGTGGGCACATTAGCAGCAGGAGCATCAGCAGAGTTTTAACAGGGTTAGAGAGTATAAGCTGCTTTGGTGTTCCCTCAGTGCAAAGTTTTTCCATCTGTTACTAGCTTATAATGTCTATTTCTTTGTTATTTCATGGCATAAACAGTGCAAAGAGAGCATTAATACTCATGCTAGTTTCTCATAGGGGTTGGATGTTTTTGTCCATGTATTTTTAATCCAGTTTAAGATGCATAGTTTCCCAAATTTATTTATAACTGAATGTTATGGCTAAATGCTTTAAATGATAGTTGCTGAATACCACACTATGTGTCTTACTAATCCTCTTGTACAGAGTACTAGCAAACAGGTTTGCAAGTCTTATATTAAAAAGAAGAATGTAGGGTAAGATCTGCCAAGCAATGTCATGTGAATTTCATTTTACAAAGTTTTTAACTCAATTAACTCTTAGTAGAACAAGTGGGAAGAAATCCAACTTCTGTTTATGAACCTCAGAGTCCACAGTTGACCCTTCTGTCCCATGTATATAAAATTCTGCAAAGGAAACAAACTAGCACTGGTGTCTCAGCCTCTGCCGCCTGCCTCAAACTACAAGGCAAAGACGGAGCTATGCAATACTTTTATGGTAGGCTGGCAAGTCTCTAAGCCAATTCCAGTGGGAATGTCTGGGTCTGAATAACATACATGAACAGGAAAAAAGTGTAGCTGCCACAGGTATGTCTGTCATAACAGTGTGGCCTGGGGACATCTGTGCAGGAAGGATTTTGCAAATCCCTTAGCAAACAGTTAATTTGCTGGTTTGGTTTGGTTTGGTTTTTTTTGTCTGGAGGGTCTCTTTGAGACCAAAGTTGGGGGCTTCCTCAGCATAAAGGGCAATGGGAGGTTGAAATGGGAGGTTGTTGAAACCCTCATTTTTTGGGATTATGTTCCCGTTAGGCACACTAGTTTCTGGAGCTTTTTGTCTGCAGGTGGGTTCTGCAAGTGAGAGAAGATAAGAGCACATGTGTTTCTGTCTTCCTGGCCCTTACAGAGGACACCTTTTTGATTCATGTCCCTGGTGCAGGGGCTGCTCATGCACTTAGCGTGCAATAACCAGTGGTTAAAATCCCTAAACAGCATTAGAGCCCAGAGTAGGTACTAAGTCTGCACACTTGCACTTGTTCTCTGCCAGACAAGCATTTCAGCCTAATTATTTAATATCTTTGTTATAAAATAATTTGGTTCCTTTAGAGTAATTGAGAATAACACTTTCAGAATAAAGGGTACGTATAGGAAACATAAAATATTCTAATATATCTGCAGTGTTTAGAATAATGGTATTTGTTTTGATTCTAAGGCATATTGAATTTTAATTAATTTTCAAGTCTTTCTATCCTACCAAAGAGATGTAAAGGGAGATGAATATGGAGATCAGCTCTGTTTCCTTTTATGCTGAAATATGAAGTGCAAGTACTCAGAGATACATTCAGGAAGACTTTTTTACCAAGAATTCACTTATCAATATTTTAGTATTCTGGTGAAATAACTGAAAATTATAATGCAAAAATATTTATACATAGCTTAAACATATACCTTGCCAAGTTAGAACTAGCATCACAATTATTTTATGCACTAAAAAGACCACTTCCTGCTAAAGGAATAAAGAATGGCACAGTTTGGACTAAAAATTTACTTTTTAGTTTGAAAAAAAAAGGTAAATTATACAGCTAACTAGACAGGACAAGTTATGACAGACAGGACCACATTTCAGAAGACTTAAATGAGATCCCTTTGAACCTAGAGGTATTACTTTGGTTGTCTTTGTATTTTGCATTAACCTGTAATTAAGTGTATGGAAGCAGTGAAAATTAAGTAACTCACTTTTAAAGTTTGTAGTCAGCTAATGAAGCTTCTGAGGAGTTTAATTTTTCAGGAAGGTGCCCCCAGTGGGTTCTGTATCTCCCTCAACGGAAATGGCTTCAAAAGAGGTAGAATTACTTAAGCCTTCTCAGA
>JAWWES010000041.1:38990971-39001808 GCA_035583135.1 Lophotriccus pileatus | reverse complement strand
CAATCACAGGGACTTAACTTTCTCTACCCTATCTATCTTTCTATTTACCCAGCTGGGAGAGGAAGCAGTTCATTAACACTTTGTGTGCTAAACCCACCTAATATATAAAACTGAAAGATAAGTTAAAGAAGATCATAGAGCTACTGTCAATGGTCCAAGTTGTGATAACTAGAGAAAATAGTTTCAACTAATATGTAAGTTCAAATATATCACACTGCCTCCATCAGGATCAGAAACAATAAATAAACTTTTAAAATCAGTTTACAAAGACTTTCCCTTAAATTTTGCAAAAATCAGAGTTTTGTGAATATTACTCTGAAAAAAATAGTAGTGCTCTTCAGAGTTAAGCAGTATCCTTGTATTTAGAGAAAGCAGGATTTTCTCATGTGGACATCTTCATGTCAAAAGCTACGACTTATATTTATAATTCTCTAGATCACAAGCTTCTTTTCTGTATGATCATTTGGTCCTGACAATACTTCTGACTTTAAGTTGTGGATAATTTTAAGTTATGATAAACATCTGGAATTACTTTGGTATCTATTCCTAATTATTCTGATAAATCATTAGTAAATAAGACTATGAAAAATAGTCTCACTAAAAAGATACAATTGTAAAACTAGTACTTCTTGCACGTATTAAGGTTTGCTCATATAAAGATGGAGCTCAGGATCTCTTTTTGAGAGAGGGTAAATCTGACAGAGTGAAATAGATTTGACAAGCACAAGCTAACAGCTCAGTCATCAGTAGCATTCTCTGTATGCCTTATGCACATTCCTGTTTCTATAGCAACAAAACCAATATAACATTTCCCTTTCTTTGAGGGCTTTTTTTAAATTTTGAATGTAATATAGACTTGTTTTATATGACAACAACATGAATATTCATGTTTTGCAACAAATGACCTAATTAAGGTCAACTCCTCTCAGAATTAGTAATGAATGTTTGGTTGGATTACCACTTCTATACTCAGTAGAAACTTTTCATTATTATTAATGAATTTTTATTTATAGGTTCTTCTTTTATCTGATGACCTTGATCTTCCAAAGAGATCCACCAGGGTGGATCCTTTCAAAGGGATGAAAACTGTATTGTTTATTTGGATGAAAGGGCTTTATGTAGTGTGTTCTATAATGGAATACGAAAGTTTGAGCCTTGCCTCTTTTGACGTTCTGTTTTCTAGAAATTAGGGAATGTACCATGACATTGCATAGTGGTGTAACTGACCGATCCATTACTTTAGTATTTATGCATTGTTTTCATTCCTAGAAAATGATAGAAGAATTATAAAGGAATATCTGATGTTGGCCTCTGAGAGTCCTGTTCTGGTGTTCAGTTTACCATAATTAAAAAAAAAAAAAAAAAAAAATCAAAGAACCAACATGAGATTAGACAGTATTGCTTTGAATCACTCTAGTAATATGTCATCAGCCAGCCATCACTAACCTTGAACCTTCATGTGTAGGTTGATAGCTTTTTTAGCATGTCATTATTTTCAGTTTCTCCTCATCAACTGCATCTTATTCACCAAGTATCAGTGTAGTTTATTCCATGTAAAAATCTGTCAGTTAAAAGTATTAAATTTTCAGTCACACTTTTCTTTTAAGCATTCTGTGCTGTGTTCTGTTCAGTGTCAGTGTCTTTAGTTCTGATTTTTCAATTTTGTCCCTCTCCTTTTCCTTGACTTGTTAGTCTGATCCAACCTCTTCTACCTCATCTGATGATTATCAATATGTTATGGAAGCTAAACTACAAGAAATGATCTCCATACGTAGGAAGGTAGTCCTACTGGACTTTACTTTCTATTGCTAAATAGAATCCATCTGATTTGTTTTCATTTTCTTTAACTTTTGGTTTTTTTATTGATAATCAACCATCGTGCAGTTCAGTGCTTCAGGAGCTTACGATTTTACGATGGCAGGTTTGTGTTCAAACCATGCACAGTCTGCATGTTACATTTGGCTGATTTCATTGCTCATAAATAACTCCAATGTTTTGCTGATGCTTGGATGTAACAGGCCTTTGTAGCTGACACATTTCAAGCAATGCTGTTCAGCTGCCTGTTTCAATAAAGTTTATTTTTGGAAAACTAAGTTTGCAGTTAGTAGTAGCTTGCTTTATGTTTTGTTCAAACTTTACTGAGAGAAAAACTTCCAAAGCCACTTAAATTACAGAAACAGTATTTCTATTTCTTTTACAGGCAGAAGAAAGGCATGGAAACATTGAAGAACGCATGAGACACTTAGAAGCTCAACTTGAAGAGAAGAATCAGGAACTTCAAAGAGTATGTGTATTGTAGACATCTTCTGTGCACTTTTCTTTTAATTTGTCAATATAGTGCTACATTATGTACTCCAGAACCCAAATCTACCTACTGGTAAATGTTTTATTTATAGCAGCATGTTATGGCAGCATATTCCCACTTGACTTAACCATCTTAATATACTAGTTTACACCTAGTTGCAGAGTTGAAAGTTTTCTGCTGTTACAAAAATGAACGTGCATTAATCAGTAACTGTAATTACATTTCCAGAGGATTTTTTTTTTTTTGGAAGGTTCTAGTTACTATATTTTTTATTATTTTTAATGATGCAAGTCTGTAGTGGTTAATTTTGGATCCTACCAATCTGTCTCTTCTACATTAAAGGCAAGGCAAAGAGAAAAAATGAATGAGGAGCACAACAAAAGATTATCGGATACTGTAGACAGACTTTTGACAGAATCCAATGAGCGTCTCCAACTACACTTAAAAGAGAGAATGGCAGCACTTGAAGAAAAGGTACAGTGCAAAGAGCAGTATAAGGTTTATCTTAACAAACATTTTGCTGTATGTTCTACTTTTATTGGGATGGAGCCTGATTTTTCATTACCAAATACTACCATAAATATGGTCTAACTTACACATTCAACTCTTAATTCAAGAGTGCGCTCAAGTGTCTTTCCAGAAGTACTGCAAATATGCTGAACATTTTGAGTCCCAGTTTTATCAGTCAAGAGTCTGATGAAGAGCTTATAAAGGACCAATGCATGACAGTCTAGGAGGCACGTTTCAGATGTGCTGTCGATCCTTATTTAACCTGCTGATTTTACATCACGTCCTCTGGGAAGTGTAACATGGTGTCACCATGTAAGAAAGAGCATCCACCCTTGGAGAGGAAATGTTGTTTACAAGTTTTCCGTGATGGGAGACGAAGTGGTCCTGCAAAATTCAAAGGCCCTGACCAAATTTATATTTGCCCTCCTTAATCCCTCCGTATTCTATTTATTCACCTTCAGTCTGATCTGAGAGGTATCTTTCTCAGTGTTTTTTCAGAAGGGTATTTCAGAACCTCTCAGATGTTTTTTTACTGGTTTACATAATTGAAACAAAATGTTGTACGGAGCAAAAAAATTAGTCTGCGAAAAATAGTTGTGTAAGAACAAGACAATTGCTCAACTGAATGAAGATGCAACGTTTTTGCTGTTCTAGAAAACACATGGTCCTACATATTTGAATTCTTTCCAGCATTTAAAATTTAGTATACAACTGAAACATTGAAGAATTTTAAAGTCAAGCTTATATGAACTTTCCAAACTTGTACACAAAGACTACATGTATGTAGTGATGTCTGCTATATTAGCATATCTCTAATTTCTTTCTTTTTTTTTTCTTCATTTTATTCTAGAATGTTTTGATTCAAGAATCTGAAAGTTTCAGGAAAAATCTGGAAGAGTCCTTACATGACAAGGTACTGTAGAACATTGTGGGTTTATCTGTATTTATCAAAAGATGTATGTTTATTATTTGGAGATATTCATACAATATATTAATTATCTAAATATCATGTAAAATCTTCCTGACATCAATGATAATTCCTCTAATTACCCAGATGCCATAAATAGCCTCAGAAGGTCTCTAATGATTGTTCTGAGCTAAGTTCATGGTTCATATCCTAGCCCCAGGAAGTCAGTACCAAAATTCATATTGATTTCACTGGCTCTGGAGTTTTGGTTCTATCACTTTTAATTCTGAAAAAGTCTTGTTTAACAGAAATGTATGCATAACTGGCTGCACTTTCATAGTGAAGAATATAATTTCTTGATGAAATTCTTCCTAACAGGTGCAGTGGCATTATGCTAAATATAGCTGAAATTGGCCTTTCTTCATTCATTGCAAATTAACCCCTAACATTGTGTAGTGAATCAGTCAAACAGATAAGTATTTGTCCCAATCCCAAATACTAGGATTTTATTTTGAAGTTATTCTTGCCTGAACCATTTATAGGATACTGAAATATGTCTGTATTCAGATTCACAGAAGTGTTTTCACAATGTATCAAATCCATTTAAAAGCAAGTGTATAGAATTTTAGCTATAAAAATATCGCTCCATTTGATAGCAATATAAATCTATGGAATCCAAAATCAAGGCCTTCAAGGTGTTCAAAGAATTGTTTTTTTCATCTACATTAAGGTAATCTGTAAAAAGGCAGCAAGATTAAACAACCTGCTCCAGTGCCTCACAGTAAAGAATTTCTTCCTAATCTCTGAAACCTACCTCCCTCAGTTTAAAGCCATTATCCCTTGTCATATCACTACATATTCTGACCCAGAACTTCTAAATTTTCCACTTTGAAGGGTTTATGTGTTCCACTTTGATGAAGAAACTAATGAAGCAATTTCAAATGGATATAACAGCAGATACTAATAATCTCTAAATAACTGGCAAATGTTACAAGTAGAGTATCTGTCATATCAGTAATTCTGTTCAATCAAGAAATATTATAAAAACACTATAGTAATGTTTCATTATTAATAATAATTCAGTAGCAATAATTACTGAATCTGGTATTACTTTGGTGCAATCTTGCACTCTCATAGAATCATTTAGGTTGGAAAAGATGAGCTTGAAGTTCATCGAGTCCAACCATTAATCTTGTGAATGACAAATGGTGTTTCACACGCTGAACTATGACTGGCACAGTGCACAAATCAGTGCTGGGTTTTTTCCTCACCCTAGCTTCATAAGGGGAAAAAAAAAAGCTTCAAGGACAAACTTACCCTGTCAACACTTCCAGCTAGTGGTTAAACAGTAGAGTGCTGTATCACCTTGTAAAGTAAAACACAGGCAAGTATTCTTCCCAAGAATGCCAAGCCAGCGGAGGGATTAAAAAAAGGGTTTATTTCAGATGCAAGGACTACTTCTTAAGGATGCTGTACATATAAGCCTTCTCCAAGGCTCTTTGTATCTTTTCTCTCACCAACCCCACCCTCTCCAGCCCAAGAAGGCCTTGTACATCTCTCCAAACCTGTTATTTCTCTCTGCATACCAGGAAGAGGGATAGCTTGCTCACAGTCTCTCCCTGCAACTTTCTCTGAAATGCAGAAGGAAAGAAAAAAAATCTAACTCATTTGAGAAGTCACTTCACAGTCTTCCTAAGTGATTAAATGTAGCTTTCCGTTACAAAACCTTGCATGATTGCACCTACCCCTACCAGCTCCTCTTGATGTGTACATCTCATTAGCAGTAACAGGACTCAACTGAGCTCCCTTTTCTTATAATAGTTAGTGTTATGTTCAGTGTATCTTTTCTTACTTGTTTAACTTTATGAGAATAATATCTTGCAAAGTAAATGTATTTTGTATATCTTACTATTCTTATTTCCAGGAAAGACTTGCTGAAGAAATTGAGAAACTGAGATCTGAACTGGATCAAATGAAATTGAGGGCTGGTTCTTTAATCGAACCCACGTTATCAAGGTAATATTTAAAGACAAAAGTTTCCTCATTTTGAGTTGAAATTAAACATAAATATAAGTGTCAAGCTTTTGCAGCAGGGATTTGTTCAAACCACTCATAAATATAGTTATGTATTTCTTTAAAAATGTAAAAAATTGTGCAATGATTATTGCTGTTGCTTTACACTTTTTTGATAGGTAAACAGAGCATAATATCAGTTAGTATCCACTGAAATATTACTGGGATTAAAGAAAGACTTAAATTATGAAATATTTTGAAAGGTATATCCAAATACCCTACTTTTTTCCCACACATTAAAAATAAATTTGAAATTATCATTTTTAATGATGTAATTGATCATATTTAATCAATTATATCTAATTTTTTTTTATTAGTGAGACATAACTCATCTATGCTAAGTGTGTAGCAAAAGGCCACAGAATTTCAGCTAAAGATGAAGGTAGTATTCAGAGAGATCCGAATTATCCCTCTTTTTGGAGTAAAATCAAATTGAAACAAGAGTAAGGCAAATGCCATAAAAAAACCCCCAAACTCTAACAGCTGAAATGAATTTATCACACTAGAAAGTCCTCCTTGCTTAAAAGTAACCCCTGAGATAAAATTGTTACTTTATCAATAATTCTATGCTATGTGCTGTTTTCATAACAAGCAAGATGTGAACTTTTAAAACCTGCCAGCAAACCTGCTAGCCAAAGCTCAGGGACCGAGGCTACATCGGGAGCTCTCTAATCATCTGAAGTTATTCTTGTTCCATGGGTTTTTTCCTCCCTCAGCTATTGTCTGCCGATTGTTGTCCTCAGGTGTCTTGCTCAGTACCTGGATATGATTTTTCCCTCAACCTTTCACTATCTCTTGGAATAACGTTTTTCTATACATGGAAAAGTGTAAATTGATGAAATTCAAAATGTGATGCTTATAATGGTTCAAATTTTTGTTCCTTTGGGAGTGGGACTACAGGCACACAACAATTTTTTGAGAGTGCTTGCAGGGATACATGCTATTGAACTGCTGCAACAAGCAGCAGATCTGATTTTGGAGCAGCCATCCTTGGTGAACAGCAGCCTTTTTTGCTGAGTAGATGAGTATGATTAGCTTGTGCTCTGTAAATAGGAGCTGATTTTCCCTTGTCAAAGGGCTCTTTGAACTTGATAAGCTATCTAAATGTCTTGGGAATCCAGCAGGTTCCACTAAACAGTATACTTTCCCTTCTGTAACCTCACACTCTCAGGCATAGGAAGCTATCAGCATTAAATACTTCTTTTTCTCAGCCCATATTCAGCTCTGCATTGGCCAGAGTTTGTGCTTTCAGTAAAATAACAAAGCTGATCAGCAGGTAAATATCCGCAGCCAGAGACTGGTACCTGGACTGTTTCTTTTGTTCTGCCAACTTGCTCCACAAGTGCCAAATATTATCGATTACCAGAACAAAATTCTATTGAGATAATTACTGTACAGAGAAAGTAAAACCAGATGGGGTCTTTTGGTTAATTTTCTTTTTTTTTTGCTGTGATTATGCTACTCATATATTTTTATGTAGAGATTGCTGATGTGTTAAGAAACAGAAATTGTTCAGGTCTCTACTTTTGAGGTTGAATGCTTAAGTGATGCATACAGCTTTTGCTCCTCTGACTTGGCTACGTGGCCCATGGTTAGGATGCTTCAACTGCACCATGCAGGGGACTTCTGCTGCCACTGTTTGACCAGGGACAGAAAGGCCAAGGAGCATTATTTGCAGCCAAGAAAAGATATACTGAATTCATCCCATATATGCCTCACCAAAATACCCCAAGATCTACCAGGACTATGGGAAAAATTTGGGGTTAAAACTCTGAAAATATCATCAAATAAAGATGAATAATTCCTAACCAATGTTAAGTATTGCAGGACAGTTCGCTAATATTTTCATAATGTAGAACACAGACGTACAGCAGGAAAGCTTTATCGATATGCTCAGTCGTAAATGTAACATGCTTACAATAACCTCAGGCATATTTTATTCAGGAGATAATAGAAGGGAAATATAGCCATTTCTAATTATCCTGAAATTTGCTTTTTTCTTGTTAAAGTTTTGGATGGTAAGCTTTTCTGTGCACATAATTTTTGGGGGGTTTTGGTTTGGTTTGGTTTTTTTTAAACAAAGAAATCTATTCCTAGACTGAAGGTCATTGGATTGTTGTTGTTGTTATTATTCCTATTACTTTCTCAGTCCACTTATGTGATTTTGTTTATAGACCTCACCTTGACACATCAGCAGAGCTGAGGTACTCGGTGGGCTCGCTGGTTGATAGCCAGTCTGACTATCGGTCAGCTAAAGTGATAAGGCGACCTAGAAGAGGCCGGATGGGAGTACGCAGAGATGAACCAAAGGTTAATCCCCAATTTCTTCTCATATATTCCCTGAGAATGTGTTTCAAGCTGTTAAGCTTACAGTTTGTTGGGTTTTTTTTCCCAGAAAAAACAACCCACCGTACTTGACTATCTGTCTTTTCTTGGTGTCTTTTGGTATAAATTTTCATAATAGTAATTGTACACACCATTTGCAGTTATATGAAAATACTTTGTGTCATTTTCAAGCATCGATGGAGAGTTAATCATTGAATAGGTATTTTTAAGTGCTAGTTGCTTTCCTTTCCCATTTTTTAGAAGTTTGACTTTGCAGTTGGTTTCCCTGACATAAGTTATAATACGTCCTAATTCCTTCTCAGGTAAAATCACTTGGAGATCACGAGTGGAATAGGACCCAGCAGATCGGCGTTTTGAGCAGTCATCCATTTGAAAGTGACACTGAGATGTCTGACATCGATGATGATGATAGAGAAACACTTTTCAGCTCCATGGACCTGCTGTCACCAAGTGGCCATTCTGATGCCCAGACTCTGGCCATGATGCTTCAGGAGCAGCTAGATGCAATCAATAAAGAAATCAGGTATGTAGTCTGAACCAGCTGGGATGCACTTATGATTACAGCTTCAGGCTTCCTTTAGTGCTTGAGTTCAGGTGCCATTCAAAACAACTAGGAGACCCCCTGTGCATTTAAAGGATTGATAATGCGTCCACTTTCCAGAGGAGAGTATTGACTGCGTGAAGATAACAATGGCATCTTTCTTTTCTAACCGTAGAAATTTCTTTCAAAAAATGTTCCAAGAGGAGAACTGTTGGCTAATTGAAGAGAAATAAGTTAGAGAAGGCTAGCACATCTCAGATTTAACAGATTGTTGTTCACAGCCCTTTTTTCAAGGTCTTTGTCACTGTTATCCATGGCTCCACATACTCAGTAACAACCTCCTATTAGAAATGTTTGATTTCAGTGCTCTTTGTGCTTTCTTCTGGTAATTATCCCTATGTGACATCCAGTATAAGCAGTGTTTTCCAACACGCGCTTTTGATTTTTCTCTGTAGGTACACAATATTATTTTTCATACTCCAAGTTGGAATATAGTGCTTGGAAATGGGTAGTGAATAGAATATATCTTAATAATTTCTGTGAAAATTTAATTAAGTGATACAGAATCAAATTACATATTTTAAGTGATTTTTTGTATTTTAAATATTTAATATTTAAATAATTAAATATTAAATAATATTTTAGGTTTAAAGCATTCCTATGTGTTTTTCAGGAAGGGTAACTTTAAAAAGCTTGGTGTATGAAAAACATTTTCTGATTAGTGAATATTTTTCTAGGAGGAGATGAAGGAAATGTTGCTAAATTTATTAGGGAGTTTCTGGTAATACTATAAACATAAATATTGTGGTTAAACATATAATCAAAATTAGATTGGTTATCTTTTACCAAATCTGTCTTTCTCTGATCAAGGTTAATTTTAGGGTAGAACTCCATTGGAATATATTGAATTTTAATAACTTTTCTGTTCTGGGGGAAACTTTTTGTTACAAACCTACATATATGCTGGTCCCACAATGTCTTAATTCAGATAGGATTACACTGCTGTTTTCTCAAACTTCTTATTACACCTCTCAAGATAAAGAGTCAAAGAGGTATGGTGTTGGTATCGGTGTTGGGAAGGTAAACTCCTTAAAACAGTGTATATAAAAGAGAGAACCTTATCCATATTTTCTCTTGTTACAAAGAAGTCAGCGCTGTGACCAATTTAGGAAGCTGTAGATGTAAAAACTATATTTGTTTTTAAAAAATACTTTTTTTTCAGTTTAACAAGTAATACAGTAAAGGAGTCCTGCTAGGAATACCTGCAGGTGACATAGTGGGATACTGTTCATGCCACTCTGAATCAGATCATTGTTTTACTTAACTCAGCATTCTTGACTCAGATGTCAAGTACAGTTTTATCTGAAAAAGGAAGCAACAGTGCCCTTCGTATTTGGCCATTTTTACTTGAGGTCTGCTGAGAGTAGTTTATTTCCCCTACTGCTAATCTTATGCTGAAGTATAGGCTTTTATTATCTCCACCATAATTATTAAAGGATCAGGTAAGTAATTTTGTATTCTTTTTTTTGTATATATATGGTTCAGGAAAAATCATTCTACAAGGATAGTCGTATAAACTGTATTGCATTTCATATTTTCTTGGTTTGTGGGTATTTTTTTTCTTGACAAACACGATCAGGGTATATCAAATTATTTGAGTTATCAAAAGATATTAAAAATGTATTTTGTCAGTTTTTTATTGTACAAGATGATTCAGAATTTAAATTACTAAAATGAAAAAAGATTGTTATAATTCCCTTTCAAAATATTATTGTCCTTTATGTTTCTGCCATGTCTTACTTCAAAAAGAACTGTAGACATTTTATACAAATTCTGCAATGGATGTTAGGGAAGGAGATTTATCACAGCACAAGAATATATAGGTTTCTATTTTTAATATATTTTGGTTTTATTTATTGTACTTGCTTCATTTTACTCCAAGAAGCCTGGTTCCCAGGTTCAGCCTCCCCAAACTTTACATTCTCTCATTTAACCTAGATCCCTGATACTTTTTCCTCCTCACTGCAAAAACACACTACTCTTAATATGGGTTTATGGGCTTACAAACAAATGTTTGATTTCAAAGACATTTTTCCATTCTAGGTGCAATCACAATTAAAAAACAAAACTAAGGAACCCAATGGAAGCATCCTAT
>JAWWES010000041.1:38937118-38990871 GCA_035583135.1 Lophotriccus pileatus | reverse complement strand
TATATGTTTAAGAAGCTTACAGGGCTTGTCAGCAAAAGAGATATTTTAATGAAATTCACTTTAAAACACAGTGCGTTAGAAACAGATATAACTTTTTCAGCAAATTGTAGAGATGAAACAATTTATTTTGCAGTTTCTCTTTTTTCATTAATATGGATTATTTTAGCAATTCCCTTCGTAAAGGCCAATTTCATTTGACTTTATGTTTTTGTTTATCAGATGAAGGCAATATAATATTGGAAGTAGTTATCTATGGCAAAAGCAATTGTTAACCTTCCTACCCTATACTGTCTCTTTTGCAAAGGAAACAACCTTACTGAAATGTCACACATCAAATCTTCCTGTTGGCCATATTCTTCAAACAGGTTTTGAGAATGGAGAAGTTAAAAAAATAATTTTATAACTCTGATTATGAAAATACCCTTTTCAATATTATCTTTTAGTTGATCTACGATGTTCATCTTTGTTTTCTCTATTTTCAAATCTCATTTGAAAGGAAACAGTTTTTAGTTTTGCTTTGGGGATGTGAAGAGAGAAATGCAACCACATTCTTCTTTTACTTAATAAGGTTAATCCAAGAAGAGAAAGAATCAACAGAACTGCGTGCTGAAGAGATAGAGAACCGAGTGGCCAGCGTGAGTTTGGAAGGCTTGAATCTAGCCAGAGTCCACCAAGGTACTTCCATTACTGGCTCAGTGACAGCATCATCACTTGCAAGCTCATCTCCTCCCAGCGGACATTCAACTCCTAAACTCACCCCTCGCAGTCCAGCCAGGGAGATGGACAGAATGGGGGTTATGACACTGGTAAGAAACTGTGACAGCAATTTTAGGTGTGATATTTCTCATCTTAAGTACTTGACCTATTCACTGTATGACTGGTTCGTCTCTCTAATTCTTTATTCACCTCTTCATCATACATACGCAGACAGCAAATTCCCTAGCATATGGATGTTTGGGTGATTTGAGTCTTTGCTATAGTGGCTTTGAGCATAATTCATCAGAGACATAATGATATGAGGATCAAGAGCCACTGATCACTGCAATTACTGTAATCAACTTATATGTAAAAAATATTTACCAATGGGTAGCTCTGAAGTGATACAGTTATCACACCGTAGTCTCTGGGACTGCTGTTGAGTTTAAACTTTCAAGAAATATCTAGGAGACATTAAGAGCTTCCACTGCTTTGTATATATGATCATTTGGATATACATTTTGTTATGTGTACTCTTTTATACTTGCAGCATTTTTATGATAGTATATCATGCACTTGAAATAAGTACTTTATAAGTACTAATAATTCATTTAACAGATATATTTCAACATTATAAGCAGCACATACATATATATGAAGCCATGAAATTACCATGCAAAGCATTTCCAACATTATCTTTAAGGATACATTCAAAAATGCCTGGTTTGATTTGAAAAGGGGTTTGCAAATAATTAATTTTGACCCTAGACAAAAAAAAGCAATGCAAGTATGTGAAGATATATGTGTCAACATATTCAAGACATAAAACTCTGATACTGATCAGAGTACAGCCGCAGGGTTCAGTGTTCAGGGTGAGCTACAAACCAGTTTGGAGCCTGGGTGAATTAATACCGTTAAGCACTAGGAGAGAAACAAAGCAGCCCACTCTGTTGATCTGCACATACAGGGAGTAGAACAGGGTATGTGTAAGCCCATTTTTAATTTGATTTTCTCTGATAATCATAATGTCCCCAGTGTCCCCTTGTGGTCCATTCCTGGGAAGAAGCAGCACTGGTTCCCTGTATAACCTCTCATTAGAGGGGAAATGAACTTTGATCTCAATCAGAATAAGGAAATTAACTCTCCTAGCAGAGGAGGTTGCTAAGAGCAGTTGAGAGCCTGGCTGTTCATTCTTCTCAGCTGGGAGTAGGCACTTCTGTCAATGATCATCAAGCCAAGTATTACCTTTTCCTCAGTCATGGCAACTGCTCATACCCAGTTTAACTCCCTCCCCGTTTAGTATGGTGTTTGCTACCTTCTTGGGAACTAAGGAGAGCAGAGAGGAGGTCAGGGCAGGCAGCTGTGACTGATTCTTTTCTGTCGCCAGTTCCCACTTCTGAAAAGCAGAAAGGAAAATATTGGTTGCACAGATCATTATGGAGAAGGTGAGTGTGGAGGCTGCTGTGTTGCCACTTACTTCACCAAAGCAGCACCTTCACAAATATGCAGTTTGGCTCCATTTCCCCAGTCATTTAAACTCAACAGTCTGGCTACAGAAAAATGGCCGTGGTTAAGCTGGTCTTCCAGCAGATATCTGTGTTGCCTGGTTGCCATGATTAGGACAGTGCAGTACTGGGTCAGTAGGTTCATCAGATTCAAATGTAAAATGACAGCATAGCCTCTGTACTTCATGTTACCATGGTCTCACTGGCATCCAGCTCTATCTGTGCTAAAACTCAGATGGATATGTCTGTATGAGTTGCAGTTGAACTCTTGACATACGACAAGCAGTAGAAGCAGCAGCCCATGGCAGGCTCAGCAGCACAGCCTGCAGCTTTGCTCGCCTTCATCAACCGTTTCAAGACACTTCTGCCCTGCACTGTTTCAGCAGGAGTTCAGTGTTGAATATCTTCTTCTTACTGGCTGGGGACAGACACAAGCTTGTCAGGCATCCTCAAAGTGGAAACTTTGAGTTAAGAAGAGTTCTGTAGAGTCCTGATCTCTAGAGCCCAAATTGCCAGATGACCCTGTATCAGTTGTCTGCAGAAGCAGTACTGCATGAATTTCCACAGCCTAGGTCCACACAGTAAATAAATTCTGTACAATATCTTCAGATTTCCTTAAATGAATGAGACATCCACCAAAAATAAAAATATAAAGGGTGTTGAACAAGAAGCATTCTAGAAGATTTCTGTTGCCAAGTAATACTGCAGTACAGAAGATAGGTGAACCTGTATTAATTTTTTTAAAATGCCAGTCGCTTTTTCAGACACGGTATTTGGTGATGATATTTTGTGCTTTTACTTGGTGTGACAGCAATGTATTTGTAAAATGAGATAAAACTTAAATAAAAATCTCTGCTGGGGATAACCTAAATATTTATATGGAACTCAAAAAATAGAAAGTCCTACTATAGACTTCCAATGTCCAACTCTTTGGTGAGTTTATGAAATTGAAGGAATGTGTAACTTTAGGGGGAAAAATTACTACTTTTCCAGAGTAACATATATTTTAGGTATTATGTTATTACTTCAAGTATATAGTATAATTAGTATGTATTATGGATAGTATTACAATAAAGAAATCTCTACTTCTCACTTCTGAATGTGAGAACTACAAAAGTGTGGTATTTTGTTATGCTTCAATATGATTTATTAATCATTCTTTTTTTTTGTTCTTGCTGCTTTTCTTACTGATATAAGCCAAGCGACCTAAGGAAGCATCGGAGAAAGGTATGGTAGTGGGGTTCTTTTTAAGTTTGGGAAAGCATATTTATCATACTCCTCTGCTATTTATAAAACTGGGTCTCTTGCCAACAACAGCATCCCCTCCTCTCCTTTTCATTCAATTTCTGAACATAATCAGTCTAATCCCACCTGGAAAGGCTTGCAGGGATCATAGCTAAGCCACAGAATCAAGGTCCACCAGTGATACATTGGAGTAGTAGGCTCTACAGCATAAACCTGAAAGAAAACTTATTTTAAAAAAATTATGAACACAAAAGAATTACCTTTGAATGTTTTTTGGCCATTCTTCTCAGTGGAGGAACCAAAATCAGACTCCTTGAAATCTTCTGGAGCAATATAAAATTGTTTATACAACTGGTACTGATTATGAGATCTATCTTCACATAACAGAAGATGGTATTTACAATAAATAATTATATGCTATGATAAAATTCCTTTCTGTCTGTGCTTATTTTCAAGCATACTGACTAGTCTGTTAACACACTGTGGAGAGAGTGGTCATGTTTATGCCTGTATTTACATTCTCTCTTACATACCTGAGAAGCTTTGTTGACTTGAATAATCCTGATTAATCCAAGAGACCCATTTACACTGAAAGTTATCTTCATGTTTAGACCTTCACTGTATCAACCTCTTTGGCATTAAGGGAGCCTTCTTCTACAAGCATATTCTCATTTCTTCCAAATATGTACTTTAAGCTGCTGTATTTAGGCATTTGTTCTTACCCTGTAGCATCTTTCAAAAATAAGAATCCTTTCAATTTGCTCAAAAAATTGCACTTGAAACCATACATGCTTCAGTTCATTTGACAAATTAATGCAGCATATGTTGAAATGTTCCTGGAAAGCTAATCGGCTCTCAATGGAGTCTCTGTCCCCCAGATTGCAGTCGTTGAAGAAGATGGCCGTGAAGATAAAGCCACAATCAAATGTGAAACTTCTCCTCCTCCAACACCCCGAGCTATCAGAATGACTCATACCCTTCCTTCTTCATACCACAATGATGCTAGAAGGTAAGATGTTTGTAACATGAATTGGCACTTCACAGTTTTACCATGTAATATTAATTTCAAATCATATTGTTTAACTAGTCCAAAGTGACCCTGTTTCCCATGCCATGAGATAGAAAGCCTTACCCTTTGTCTCTTGTATGACAATATTTGAAAATATTTGTCAGTGCTAAAGTACGTGGTGGGTATTTCTGTTTTTAGGTACAGTTTTGATGACTACTAGAAGTAGTAATACTGCAAATCCTAAAAAGAAAAACAGCAGGCTGATTACTGTATTTTTCATTAATTGTTTTTAGCAAATTAAAAATATCAATTTTCAGTCTTGCCTGATGGATAAAATGTGATCTTGTTGCTCTCTGTGTTGCCAAATAATTTAAGGAAGATGTGATTGTTTCACCTGTTGGGGCATCATTGCTAAATTATAACCAATTAATTTATTTGCAGAGCTGCTCAGAAGAAAGTAAAAAATTACCTGAAAATGTTGGCATGTTATTTATTCCATTTCTTTACTGTCTTTTTGTAGCAGTTTGCCTGCTTCATTGGAGCCAGAAAGCATTGGTCTTGGCAGTGTCAGCAGCAGTCAGGACTCCCTGCACAAAGCTCCCAAGAAGAAAGGAATCAAGTCTTCAATCGGACGTTTGTTTGGTAAAAAAGAGAAGGCTCGACTTGGACAGCTCAGTAAGGAAATAGTGGTAACAAGCTAAGGTCACCATTTCACAGTCATTGTTCCATTTTTAATTTTGCTTTTCAGTTTTCAATTTGCTCATTTTTCTGTTTGGTTTGTTTTTTTTTTTTTTTCTGGCACAAATTTTCCATTAAGCTTCATTGTTATCAGCAATTACATTTGTCAAGAGTTTCTGCTATGACTGTAATGCAAATGAAAGGAGAGTTCTGGCACAAATTACTAGGGTCATCCTCTTCACTGAACCTGCTGCTTCAATAGGCTGTTGAAGAAGGGTAAAAATGCTAACAGGGTATTCTTGAATAACCAAATAAAGAGGAGGTGAGAAAGTAGTAAGTAATAAACCACTATAACAGGTGTACCTATGTGATATGAAAGGTCCTTGCAAATGTAGCTGCTTCTCATATTAAAATATGTCCTTATCACAACAAGCCCATCACTAAAATAGTGCAGAATAGAAAAGGTAATTTTAAGGTCAAAGTGTCAGAGTAAAATCGAATAACTGAGAATTCTTCATTTATACTCCAGCCTTTCCCCTTTCTCCCTGTAAGAGCCTTGTGTTCTTGAAAAAAAACCAACCTAATTTCTAATTGCAATTGGAATTCCCTTTTTTTTTTTCTCACTATGAAAAGAGCAAAACTGATTTATTCAGTCTTTTAAATGAGAATCTATTAAATAAGTCTTTCAAATACACCTGCATGTCAGTGTCTGCATTGATGGACAGAATGGAGAATTGATTAAGAATGATTGATGGAGAATTTTATAACTTTAGATTACAGCTAAAGTTAGACTTTATTAATTTGCATTTACATTCCATAAAACCCTTTTTATTGATACTGATGGTTCATGTGTAATAATCTATGATTTCACAGTAACTCAGGAACATAGAGGACAAAATGTAATAAATGTGCTCATAGTTCCTACAGGTCCTTGCATTGTGGAACAATAATGAAATTAACAACTTTCAAGTTTATCTCAGGAACAATGCAATCTGTCAGTACATTAATTTCTTACTACCCACCGTGATTAATAAAACGTACATAGAATTGGATAAAGTCTATTTGTAACTCCTAAGATTAAATCACAAAATTAATAAAAGATGTTAGTGATTTCCAATTATATGACATTTTTGTGGCTTCCATCCTTTAGCTGAATAGCAAAGATTTCAGTATAGTGCACATTTTAAATAAACAAACCAGGCTTACAAGCATGTATACAATGAACAGTAGAACTGTTAACTAACCAAAAAGTAGGAGCAAAGTATTTCTAGAAATTGAGCAGCTAAATTATAAAGTAGTTTTTTCTGATCTTAATTTTTAACATATCAAAAGAAAACCATATATTCAGTGGCCACTTCCATTCAATGGCAGTATCATAGAATCATAGAATATTGTGAGTGGAAAAGGACAATGAAGTTTAAAAGACAACAATCACTGTAGTATTTGACTCAATTGCATGACAAGTATGCTATCTCTGCAGCTATATAATTAGTAGTTCTATTTATAGCAAGATACTATATTACAGAAATTTGTATAGCAAGTCCTATCACTACTGCACTGCAGGATATCTCTATGGTTTTCATAACCCAAATTTATAATGCAATATCAATAAAGAATGTAGTTTATTTCCTTGCTTAAATAAAACACTCTAATTTGATATAAACAATGCTTCTCTAAATTTTTTTAAATATGGAAAATACTTTTTCAGTTGCTTGTGTTAATATACAGTTATTTAAGAAACAATGTTGGAACCTCCAGAGTTGTATCACTACCTTCAACAGAGACAGGCTGTCTCCCATAATATTTCCTTACCCTGTGTTCCTTGCAAAACTCTGAAATTATTAGTTTTCAACGACTAAACTTGCTAGAGTTTTGTTGGTTTATTATTTGTTTCTTTCTTCCTTTATTAACTTGATTTTAAACTTATCCAGTCTTCTCTCACTTTGCAAACACCACACTAGACGCTTATGTATTCTTCTCATGTTACATTTTAAATATTCTAGACCTAAACCAAACAATACATTCCAAGCATTTTTAGACGTGCCCAGGCAAGCTGATCTGCGTGGTGTATGAAAGGTCAGCTTGTTAGAAAACCTTTACTGTGGCCACATCCAATACAAAGTACACTCAGTTGTTCAAAGGGCCAGATGTATTTGTCTTACAGAGAAATGTATTAGGCCTCAAGTAAGGTGTGATATATTGATAGAGCAGTTTGCTGAATCAAAAACTTACTCCAGAGTCAGAATGAGCATTTACTGAGATTCTGTAAAACTTGGGAAAAAAGCAGATGAAGTAAAGAAAAGCATATGTTCATGTTCTCTGCATTTGTGAGATGCATTTACATCATTCTCATCATGAGACTTGCAGAAGTAGTGTCCTCTTTTAATAAAGAAAAATTCTGTCTATACAAAAAGGAGGGCTAAAGCAGCAGTTTCTTTAAAAGAGCAGCTTAAAACCAAGCTTTTCCAAATTAATGTCATAAATAAACATGATGCAGCAGTGGGGTTTGTTCTCACTTGACTGAGGTGCATATAAATTTGACTTGTAATAGGCTGTGATGCTATTTCACTACATAACATTTATGCATTATTTTATGGCTAAAATCAGTGAATCAGAACACAATATTTTAATTTTGTGCTTTGTTATTATGCCAGTGTCCACACTACAATTATGCACTATCCATTAGTTGAGAAATAAGAAATTGCCATTTTCAAATGGAATCAAGCACCCATATATTACCATACTGTTGTCTTCCTTCCTGTGCCAGTCATACACCCTGTGAAGAGGAGCACAGGAGGAAAGCAGCCTTCAAAGAAGTACTGCAGCACCTCTGTCTGTACACGTGCATGTGGGAATGAGAGGACAGTATGAAGCCAGAGCCAGGAGATTGTACTGGCAGATCTCTTAATTCTTCCTTGAATCCAGGCAGTGATAAAAAAGCCAGAGCAACTTTCCTCTTCTGCTATAAGAAAGTCATGTTAGTGGACATACTGTATGATCAGCATGGATCATAAGTCATATTCTTAGTTTATAATACGATTTTATTTTGGCCCATGTGTCCTTGCTTACTGCAAGCTTCCCTTGTCACTCTGAGTAAGTTATTCAAGTTCCCATGACTTTGACAGGATTTAGGTGCCTACAAGAAACCTCCAGGGAGATGTAGGAGGCTTTTTGCTTCTCTGACAGAGTCTTTGTGTCATCTCTGAGTTTGCAGGGATAACAACATCAAAGACTCTAAGACTCTCTATAAAAGCAAAATGAAGACTTTAGCACTACTACATTAAGTGATGCTGGTATTATGGCAATAGTAATGAGACAGTTCTTGAGAACACACTTTCATTTGTACATTTATCAACTAAGATGAAAAAATGGTGAGAGCATTGCTTACTTAGCACCATGAGGCTGAGCATTAGGAGGCAAAGAAAACTAGGCAAAGGAGATCAGGGTGCTTTTCTCATCAATTTCTACTAAACACAAGGGGGAAGAAACAATTTTTGTCCTCTACTTCTACTCTTTTTCATGTATTAAACACTTGTCAGAATTTATTTCTGTAGGTGATAAATGTTTTCCACAAACACCAGATGTCATGGCTTAAGGAAGCAAACTTAGGTGATGGTTGTAGGTGGGAGGGGAATTGAAGGGCTGAGGAGGGGAACAACTGGGAAAGAGCTATGGGAAGATACAGTGGAGGTTCAATTTGTTTCTTTTTCCAGGAGGTTACATGGAAACAGAGGCAGCAGCTCAGGAATCTCTGGGATTAAGCAAACTTGGAACCCAAGCAGAAAAGGACAGAAGACTGAAAAAAAAGTGAGTACCTTTTTTATGTGACTTGGTTTCACTCAAACTTGATTAAAATGTCAGGATTTGTGCTGGTTTTATGCAGATACGTAAGGAGAAGCAAGACCATCTACTATGGCATTTTAGCATTAAGAGTGGGGTTTTTTCCCAGTGTAAAAGTTTTAAAGCTGGATGTAAAATACAGGGGGAAATATTCAGAGTCTACCAATTGCAATATTATTTCATTTGTGAATGAGCATAGGTTTATGAGAAAGAGACATTTTTCTATTTCTCATTGTCATTAATTCTATGCCTTTTGCCTACTCTGCAATTCTTAAAATATTAGTTGTGTATTTAATGACTCACTAGGTAGATTTTTTTTTTTCAGAAGGTTAAAAAAGGCTTTTTTGTTTTATCTATTGAACATAATGTTATTTCTGTTTATAGAGGTCAAAGGTTCCCCATAAACCCTAGCAGCTTCACTCTCTTTTTGCCTAACAGCAAATAGCAACCTATCTTTTTGTTTGCATGGATTATATAATAATTTAATGCTGTCTTTGATGCAAATCCTTGTAAAAACAGTAAACTGACTCATAGCAGCTGCCAGGAGCTATGGAGAACTAGTAAAATAAGGCTACAAAGACAAAAGAAATCTCTTGTCAGCACTGGAGTTCCAATGTAATTAGACGGTGTCAGGGAAAAAAGATGGTATTTAAAAATGACTTTGCAAATTCATTATGTAAACAAGCAGGTTTATTTTTCATCTGTAACCATTTACTTTACAGCTATTATTTGGATTCTGAAAGCCTCATTTTTAAATTTTCCAGTTTTTCATGTCTCTTTCAGTCTTTTAAGATTCTTTTGCAGAGTTTCAAGAGAATTTGCAAGTCTAATCCAAAGAATCTCGGGATAATGTTTGAACTTATCTTTAAATTTTTATATAGAATATTTTTAATCACTACTTTTGTGTCAAGCCCTTGATAAAATATGACTTTAAGTTTGCACAGCCACATAATATACAAATGTATGCCTTAATATACAAATTATCAGCCTCAAGTTAGCAATTAAAGATAGAGAAGTAGTCATTGTGCTAGCTGAGAGAGAAGAAACATTTTAAATTCAATTAAGAAACTCACAATGATATTCAAAGGGATATTGCAGTTGATGAGTCTTGTCCCTCTATTTATCTATACGTTTTTAACACTAATCAGTAATTTAGATATATATGGATGTAGAGTGTGCTACTATGCTTATTTTACTAAATCTAAAAAGTATCTTTTGAGGCCATCATTACCATTCATAAACGATACAATTCAATTTTTGCAGCCTTTTTTTAAGTCCCTATGTATCTTCCAGCTCTGAGGACTGAATGTACCACAAGGGACAGATGTGTTCTCTTTGTTCACTTTCTTATGTGTTAGTTCTTTAAACTGGGTAAAATAACATAAGACTTGACACATACAACTGCATATATGACACAACTACTTTATATGTGAAATTGCCTACCAAGTTTTGGGTCTAGAAAAAATAGGTATACAGGTAATCTGTTATTAATGTTCTGTCTAATCTCACACAGCCTTTCCCATGCTTTCTGCTTTTCAAGTCTTTCCTTTTTTTCTCCTGTGTCTGTCTGTCCTTGGTTCTTTATGGATTAGGTATAATCACAATGTTCTCTGCCAGAAGGAAAGAAATTTTTCCTTTGTGACTATGACTATTCAATTAGTCTGAACTGTGTATTGTTTATTCTAAGTCTATGTTCTGTAAATATGTTGTGAAGATATTTAATTTTTTTCCCCGTTCCTTTAAGATTGGCCTGTCTTCTTAGTTTCTCACTTTAGGATCCTCAGAACTGCTTTTAAAATTCCTCTTAATTTACTATTACAGAAAGGCTAACATACATTGCTAATTTATGTATATATAAATATATATATATATATATTATATAGTTGTAGAGGAACCATAATATTGTATTAGAGATATACATGAGATTCTACTGAATTATGGTAGTCATTAGACTGCCAAGCTATCTATAGAATGTAAGAGAATTAACACCTCCTTTTAAGAAATAAAGTCACAGAATCACAGAATGGTTCAGGTTGGAAGGGACCACAGTGGGTCATCTGGCCTGACCTCTCTGCTCAAGCAGAGTCATCCCAGAGCACATGGCATGGGATTGCATCCAGACAGTTCTTGAATATCAGTCATGTATTTGCATGTCTTTTCTTAGAAACTATTAGGTTGAAACAGTCCAGAAGTCATTTAAATGAAAAGTTTGTCTATGTAGGTCAGATTCCTTTCTGCCAACATTTACCAATGCATAATCCCCTCTGGAAGTAGCCTTCCCATACATGCAGTAGCTGCAAGATTGCTGTACTGTGTAGTGCAAATGAGAGTACTACACTGTGTAACATTAATGGTGGTGGAGATGTGTATGAGGTCTTTTAAGAAGTAATAAAAGAAGTCTGAGAATCGTTTCCTATCTTGTGCTGCAGCAGTAAGATTTAAGTCCAAATGGTTGATTCCTTTTTACTGCTAAACAAAAGTACTGGGCAGAGTACTGGAACACAGAGAAAAGCAATTCACCTTGTAAGGATTTCTGTGGCTAATTTAGATTAGGACATAAATCTCCAAAAAACTCAGACCCACCAGTAGGATAGTTAAAGGATAGGCTAAAGCAGGGACACACTACTTTGTATTACGTTTCAGGTCTGAGAGAGTTTCACTTATGCTGCCTTTGTCACTTCATTTAAGAAATGAAAACCAAAACCACTACCAAAAAAAGAAAAACCACCAAAAACTCCAAACAACCAAAACCCTCCCCAAAACCAAAACCAAATACAAAAAACTCAAAATGTTGATGCCAGAGCCAATTCTTTTTTCCATAAAACAGGTAAAATATCATGTACTGTAATTGTTTTTTCTCTTTTACACATGCAAGTTAGGTGTACACAGCCCTGTTAATAGCTCAGCAAATATCCCTTTCAGTTCAGTGGTAGTTCTGGTGCAGGAAAGAAGGGATTCTCCCCTTGATATGAAACAAAGGTCTAATTCATCACTGTAATCAACACAGGAGTACTGTGACTGTAATCATGAGCTTCGCCAGACTTTGCTATTAGCTCTGATTTAGTTTTGATAGAAGTTATTACAAAATGACAGATTCCTGTTTAAATTATTTCTGTGGTATGTCTTTCAGTTTAATTAATCTCTTAAGTGAGAAATACTTGAAATTCTGAATATCTAATTTTGCATTTTTGAATGTATTCAACTTAATCAGTAATTCCACAAGGATGCCTCTATCCCAGGGATGAAAATGCATGACATTTCAAATTGTCAGCTCCTGCAGGCAGTAGGTACTAATGGTCCATCAGGTGTCCTGGCTACCTGCTCCCTCAGTAGCAAACATGTGCATTGATTCTGCTTTGACCTCATGGAGTTACGAACACACTGCAGTGTGTTACAGTATTTTAGCACAATTTCCAGGCATAGAATAGGGTACCGAATAATACATTTCACTCTCAAGAATTTAGTGAGAGAATATGGTAATTCTGAAGACCAATTCTCTCTCTGGTGATTATAGTGTCATTAACCAACATTTCAAAGTTTCCCTGCTTCTTGCTTAGAAGATGTTATTTAGATGTAAAATTTCTTTCAGTTTCAATTGCCTACTTAGACATCTTTAAAACGTAATTACAGTTTGTCTCAATGATATGCTAGACATTTAAAACCTCAAACAAGAGTCTCTTTTCATCCAAGATTTTGTTATTACAGTAGATTTATTAGAAATAAGTCTTATTCCTAAGGCATTAAAGAGAAATTAGGGAAGCTGTGTAGAATTTTTAAATTATACCCAACATATCCTTACAATTATCTGAAAAGATGAACTTAAGTTGCCTGACTCATCTGTAGATGTTTATCCTCAGACATTGAATATATGACAACTCTAACTAATATTGAATTTTTTTATGTCTTGCTATTTGTAAATTGAGCATACAGCCCTAGGAAACAAAAGATGAAGGTAAGGGGTTTAGGGTGTTATTCCATTATTTGGTGAAAATAAGTGATATTGGGTTGTGACAAAGAGTAATGCACTTCATTTTTATTATTTAAGTTAGCCTTCCCTTGTTCTATATAAAAGCTGTTAATATTTTGTATATAATATCTTCTGCCTTTTGGCTGACTCTCAGAGCCTGTTTGCCTAATGGGTAACTACTTCAAGAAAACTCAGAGTTTAGAGGTATTAATGGCACAAATACCCTTGTTATGATCTGATTAGTGAGAGATGCCTCTGCCCAAATTAAGGTTCAAATGAGACCATATGCCTTAGCAACTTTATTTAGCAGTAAATGTGACATAGAGAGATAGAAAGAAATAGGAAAGGAGGCAGGAGAGAAGTGGGTGGACAAGAAGGAGAGAAAGGCAGAGTGTTCATGCAGAAGGTAGTCATCACCCATGCATCTGGCAACACCCTGTTGGTCCTTCTTCACTGTGGGCTTCTCAGTGGCGTGGGTCCCAGAGTCAGTCTTTGGGGTGTACCACCTTTGTAGAGTCCAAGTTCCAGGTATCCACGAAGTGGTCACAGATGTTCCCATAACTTGAGTGGCATGTGTGTCAGTTGCTTCCTTTCCCACAGTGGGAATTTTTGTCCAGATGCATTAACAAGATGTTCTAAACAGATCCCACCTCTACTAGGCTTGGAATTAGTGCCTAAGTGATTGCAAATTTCTCCCACTTGTGCTTATCTCAAGTTCCCACTGTGGCCTCGACAGAGTTTTGAGACAGGCAGTTGTGATCTTTAAGTCCTTATAACCCTCTGTCACCATTACAATCATTTGAATCCCCTAATGATTAAAATAATTTACACTCATCTAGGCCATACATTTTGATTAAGATATGCTCTGCAGAAGGCATCCATCACAAAATGAAGAAGAGCTTTTCTCTTAGTATTTTTTTCCTAGTGATTAACCAGTCTCTCTGTGGAAAACAGTCACCTAATTTCCAATTCTGTATTTTGTTGTTGACTCCAGCTACCAGTTCTCTATGACTGTGTACACAGATGTTCATAGTATCATCCTTTGTGGGTGTTGTGCAAACTGTGTACAATAACTTTGCCTTGGTATTCACTTAGGTTTGGTATGATAACCCAAGGCAGGACCCAACATAGGAAGTTTGGGTCAATCCAGTTTCTATTGCAACTCATAAGGGTTTGCAGAGGGTTCAGGTAGAGTCACAGTGTCTCCTGGAACAGCATAAGTTGATCAATGTGTGTCCCACAAGAAAATTTCATACCTCAGAAAATGAGTAGATAACACTCGCCCAAAATTAAATAAACTGCATTCCCTTAAAAATGCACATCTCCACTGACCTAATTTCAGGTAACAAATTAAGATACTTAAGAGAAGCTGTATAAATGTTTTACTGTCCTTTTCACTAAAATACCATACATTGGACTCTTGATGAAAATAATCTTTAACAATGAACTCAGCCAAACTTAAAATATTATCAACAAATAGAGTTGTGTTTGCTTCCCTTTTTGCTATAACTGTCCTGATGAACATCATTTGTTTTCTCCTTGTCCATAGTTTTGCTTAGACATGATATCAAATTGCCCTTATCCAAAAACCTCACTGGCAGCAAATACAGCTCTTAAAGCGTCTTGCTTTGTCTCTGTATGCTGTAGTATAGCTCTGAGTGCCAGGAGTATATATCCTTTTCAATTTTAATTTTTTATTTGATCTTCAACAATAGGTAAAGAGGCAGCAAGTAAGTATCTGTCTGAAGAAAGGAGAAAGCTGAAGAAAGAAAAGACTATAGGTGTTGTATGTTGCATAAAGTGTGTAACAATTGGTCATAATCCCTGACATTTCTCGGGATGTGTTTATTTTATCCTGTCCAAGGCACCAACATAAGGCAAGGTTTGAGAGACATTTAAGTGCTGTGTAGCCCTAGATTGCCACACAGAGGGGATTTTGACCTATTGCTAATAGTACAGTGAAAGATTAGCCTAAGAAATCGTTTCTGCAGCAATCCCAAATACAAATCTTCATGAAAAAGAATTTACAAGCAAGACAGTTATTCTGGATCTTGCTGGCAGGATTCCAGTCCAGAAACTGATAAATCCTCTGGTTTAATAATATGAGTCAAATGCAGAGCTTTAGCTTCACTTTTTTCTTCAGTTTTGTTTGATTTGACTCTGGACAAGAATCGATTAATTCCATATTTCCAAAACAAGCTTATATTTTCCAAGCAAAATCAAAGTAAACCATTCTTTCCCACGAACCTCTTTTTGGTGAGATTTACTCCACAGCTACATGCTTCTGTTTGCCTTCTGCCTTCAGGTTCATTGCAGGAAAACCTTGATGTGCCAGGACACGTGTGCTTGCATACATGGTTAAAGACTTGTAAAATCAAGACCTAAGTAATTCTCCCATATAGAATGGTGTGGTAAAAATAAATTCTTATTATTGATAGCCTTACAGTTAACCTTGCTGAGAGAACTGCAGCACTGTTAGGTCTCAGCTGACTACAACAATGTACATATTAAACAGCAGGAACATCCATATGAACAGAAGAACATGTTGGATTAATTGACTCCCTTTCTGCTCAGACAAAAAAAAAATAGAATGATAAATATTGATAAATTCATTTCATGAACAGGAGGCTGGGACTTTGATTTTTTTATGGGTAAATCCAAGTTTTAGAACCTTGTCATCAGGCAACTTGAAAAAATGTCTAGGTAGAACATTTTGTGGAATTAAAGTTTGAAATACCGTAGTTATCATTTAGTTGCTTTTGAATCCACATGATGCCCCTATAATTAAGTTAACTAATTAGGTTTCATGTGTGCAATTGCAATTAGGATTTGATGTAGTGTATTTGTGACTACAAAGAATTTCTGTCTTCTGCAGTATGCAAATTGCTCTTTCTAATGGTTTTCTTAATTGCATACATTTTGGAAAAATTAATCCAATTGGATTAATTAAGGTCTTTTTCTGTGCCATCCATGTAATGTTCCTCTATACTTGACCCTTATTAAAAACTATTATATCCTAAACATATGGTACTTTTTTTTTACAGTAGCTCTTAAGAATATGATGCCTTTTTCACCATCCAGTCTTTCATTTTCTAAATCAGGAAAATTCGAGTTTTGCGTTTAATTTGTTTCCTTCCAGCTTCATCTATGAGAAACTCCCTGATGTTGTTAGCAGTTGTCAGACTTATCATCAGTTCTTCTTCCCTTTCTAGCAAACAATACAGTGTTCAGTAGCTATTGTTTTCTATTTTCTCATTGCAGTGGAGGAAGGAAAGGTATGCAGTGTTCTGATATGCAGTTTAGGATTGTCTGCTGTGTGCAATGTGGTTTTGTCTTGTCTGGATCAGTGTCTAGTCTTTGATACATACATAAAGATGAATTTTCTTTTTAAACTGAGTTCCTTTAGCAAACATTTTAACACTTCCTAGAACACTGGAACACTTCAAATCATTACTCAGTCAGAGCTTTTACAATGTTAAAAATCCTGCTCTTGCATTAATATTTGGAGCCTTTTTAGCATTAGAAATGTAAAGATTAATGGATATTTATTTTTCAGAGGTTATTAAACCTTACTTGGAGTATTCTGACAATGAAAAGAACGATACAACATATTTTATTCTATAAATCATATTTTAAAAAATTAATATTTTAAGCTGTCGTCAGGTTTTTTAAATTCTTTTCCTCATAAAAGATAAGAATATTTGTATCAGAAGATTGCAAATTTTATCTACATGTAGAAGCTTATCTTTTGCAATTTGGAATTTCTGGATAAAATAAACATATACCCTAATGCATGCAGCTGGCTCTCTAAACAATGATCTCCAGCAGGTGCAAATATCCCATCCAGTTAACTGTAGAATTGAGATTTAAAGGAAGAATGGATAAAACAGCAGACGAGAAAAAAAAAATCTACACAACCTTTAAATTGTTTAAGGAAATGTTTAAGGAAAATGGTGTTCCTTTAATAAAATGGTGATATGTTTGTTGTCTTTTTAAAAAAAGCAAACCCCAGAATTAAATATCCATTTTTCTCTGCTGTATTTTATTATTTTCACACAAGATGGCCAGGAAGTAATGGAATGTCCCTTGATCCTCTGCTTCTATAATGGCCTTCAGGTCCCATAAGTTATCCTCAAGTGACCGCAAACTGCCAACTCATTGAAGCTCCAAGAAAATTATTTATATTCAAATTAATCCCCCTGTTTATTTCTCTCTACCCATACCCAAAGGAGAACTCAGAGGAAGATGAAATGAGTGGGAGTTCTGGTTCAGTATACTCCAGCAGGTTCAAAGTTAAAAGCTTTTTCATCAAAGGTGTTCAAGTCAGTCTTTACAATTAGCTTAGTAGAAAATCAGCATGAATCCATGTTCGATTGTAGTGCTACTTCCATCCAATTTGGTAACCTTTTGAACAGTTCTCTAGTTCTTTACTTATATTGCATACCGTCATTGTCCTTCCCTTCCTTAATTTTCCTTTCTTAAACTTTCTGTGTATGTTTGTCATTTGTTTCCATCTACTTTTCTGTATGTTACTTTCTGTCCTGTCTCCCAGCTCTTCTGCTGAGCTCACATACATGAAAACAGAATTTAAGTTTTCAAACCTCCTGAACTGACTGATATGTCTGCAACTTCTTCTTAGTCAGAGTACAGACTTTTCACCCCAAGTTTTCTACTGCTATACCTACCAAGTGTTTTTATATCTCTATAAATCAGCTGTTAATAGAAATACAATATTTTGAGATGTCTGGGTTTCATTCAGGAATACATATTTCTTTTTATGATGGCAATTAAAGGATGCCGAAGAAATTTTATTATCAGTGATGGCATCCTATTTTCTCCTACTTATACTATACGCATTATATTGACAGTAATAAGTTACCTAGAGGGCAAATCATTCATACTAATTTTGCTACTGATCTAGTGTTAATATGACTGCCAAAATTAAAACACTGCCTGGCATAAATAGTGATTGCAAATGTTAGTCACCAATGTACATCAAATCTGCATACAAAAAACCAAACAGACTAACAAAAAAACAACCAAGTTTAGGTCATTTATGATTTATGAGATATTTTGCTGAAATATTATTAAAGTGCACATAGAAAAGTAAACCTTGGTTTCTAGTCCACTCAATTTTATTGTGTGTCTGTAATTTGCTTAAATCCACAGGTTTGTGATTTTCAAGATTTTTGAGGTTACAGAAAAATCCTTATGAAATTATTCAAATCAAAGCAAAAAGCTTTGATTTGAAAATCTATGCCACATTCACTGTTTTTACAGTTCTTTGCCATGAATATGTATTTTAGATGGAAGATGTGCTTTGCTAACAAATAGCCATTATGAGTTTAATGAAAATCTCATTTTGACAGATACATCTGTTTTCCACAAGAACTCTTAAGTTCTTTGAAGCATTAAAGACCAGTTAGAAAGATTTCTATAGTTATAATGGTGGTGTTATTTTATCTATCATATTATTTTTTTTATGGACTACTATATGTTCATTAACATTTATGTGCTTTTTTTCCATTCATCTCTCTTCATGTCATGAAAAGCATATCTGGGTAAGTTAAAACACCATGGCTGCTGAACATATCAATCTTCAGCACCATGTTTATTTTCTATGTTTTATTCTTATTTCTTTTGCTTTTCTGTGAAGCTTATGTAAGAAATCCATGCAGAAAACTGACCTAAATGAAAACTTTCAAAACATTCAAAATAATGGTAAACCTTGAAAGCATACACAAATTTAGAGCACAAATGCTCCTGAATTACTTAACAGAATAGATTAACTACTTGGAGATAACTTCTGTCACTTTCTAAAAATAAATATGCTTTGGAAAGTCTATTTTTTAAAAAATAAACACATATCGGGAGGTCTAAAGTTCATAATCACAAAAACATTTGAAAGTTAAACCAGTGGAAAAATTGTGAGAGTGAAGGCCTAGTTTTACAAATGCTGTTAATGCATAAATCCTGTTTAATTAAATCACAGAAGACTCACAGAGTACACAATTTCTTTTTTTATTCTGTTTGAGCCCTCATCTGTTTCAGCAAAAACATATATGCAAAAATGTTTTATTTGTGCATAACATTTTGCTATTTTCTTTTTCATCAGTTCATGTTTTTGTTTGCTTTGGGTTTTGTAATTGTTACCCTGATATCAACTTTGAATTTTCATCTCCTTTGGTCTCCTGTATAAATGCTATTTAGTCTTGAACAAGAATTTGGAACTTAGGGAGGAAATTTCCTCTGTTCAAAGCTACAGCTTTCTAGAGGTGTAAGGGTACAAAACCTAAGGAGAACAGGGCTTACCATGTTCATTAAGAATATGTGATTAAGAAATGGCTTTATAAAAATAGATTTGATAACATTTGATCAAACTGGGAACACTGAGGATCTATAATGTTGTACAATACATACAAGATTGCAAGACTATGCATTATGCAAGCCTTTATTTTATGGAGGGGTTGTTTAGCTGTTTCTGCAGCTCTAATTTTTTAGGGTATGTCTTAAGCATTCTTGAATGTCCTTCACTTAGTTTAAGATACATATTTTCAGAAAAAAAAAAAAGGAATTCTGCCCTTTAACTTGCTTACAGTTCAAATGTACACCTATAATTATAGCATTGTTAATCCGTGTTATCTGGAATACTGTGAAATTTATACTGCCTTATTTTTATAGATTTAAAACCTTTTGTTTATTAATTGCATCTTGATTTCTGTATTTCAGTCATTTCTTCCAAGAACTTCTTAAAATTTAATACAAAATATTTCATAAATTATATTCATAAATATTTCAAATATTTCATAAAAAGTGGAAATTGAATTTTGGCCATTGTTTCAGTCTGAATATTATATCAGGTATCAAAAAGGAGAAAGAATGAGGATTTCAAATTATTCAAAAACCATATTACTTAAGTGTCAAAGTTAAAACAAGACCTGACCCAGGTTTTAATTAGTGCAGTCTTTAAGTCAGTTGGATCATTTCAGATTAAATGAAATCAGCATTGTGAGGCAATATGAAGTCTTGAGACTACCTCTACTTTCTACTTTAAAACCATTTATAGTATTGTTGAAAATATGTAAAGTGTAGCTTGTTATTTTTTTTGTTAGATATTTAATATCATTACTAATTTATACAAATTCAACTACCTTATTTTTTAATACAATGTCCTAAGCTACAGGATTCTAGCCTGTCTTAAGTATTTAGCAAAAGATAATAGAAAGGATAAAATCCAAATCCAGCTTAATTCATTAGAAATCCTCTCTTCTGATTTTTACAATCTTTGAATGTATGTTAGATTTCAAGCGACAGATGTGTTTAATCTTAACTTGGAATCACAGGATTACTCAAACAAATACAGCCTATGTGGTCTATTGTCTCTGTCTATTTCTCTTTTAGAAACCAGTGATGTATAGCATTTTGTTATAAACTACACATTTAGCGTCAGTGATAATAATAAACATAATAATGTCAGTTAATAATAATAATTGTCGGAGGACCTGCAAGGTAAAAGCTTCAATCTGTTTTCTTTTTAAGCAAATGTCCATGAGCAAAGACCATTTTGCAATCAAAATTGCCCATTAGCCGAATTTTTAAATAAATTCTGCTTGTGTCTTACAAACATGATTTATCTCTTGACTTAACCATGCCTTCTTTTAAATTTATCTCACATTTATTATTACATTTTAACTAAGAGACATTATATAATGTCTGCTGTATAATATCCTGGAGGACTTCTCACGTAAACCCTACTAGAACTACCAGAGTAAATCCTATTATTCGTAGGAATATGAAGATCTGTGTTCAAACACTGTTCAGGTTTCATCAAGAGGGTGTGGACTTTGTGTATTGCAAAGTGTTTGCATTATGTGTATTAGAAAGTTCTTGTTTGCTTGAGGAGGGAGCCTCATCTTCATGAAGAAAATTGGGTGTTACTGAATTGACACCCTCTAAGTCAAGATATCACTGACTTCTTACTCAAATTATATGTAAAGAATATTAATATTTTTAATAAAGTTCATTGAGTTTTATGCAATAATTGATGACAGCTGCTGATACAGACCTAGAATTTTTCTGGTGCAGGGGAAGTATATACATGAAATAGAAGATTTGCAGGATAACAGTTTCATTCTAATAATTTCCCTCTTCCTTCTGCCCCCCCTTACCTCTCCTGTCCAAAGGAATATTGAAGTATTCATAAGTCTCCATTTTATGAGACAATTTTGCTGTCAGATTTGTAGGTTGATCTGGGAAATTGTGCCTGGCTCTTAGAAAGGTGGTGAAGAAAATGGCCAAGTGTAGCAGTGTCTTTAGGAAGTAATTTTGGGGAGGATTAGACATCAGAAGTCAATGTTAGGGAGGTAATCCTGCTTCCTCAACACACAACTCCACAGTTGAGATCACCTGACATGTGATTTTTATTTTGATGTCTTTGATAAAAGTGTGAAAACAGCCCATTTTATGAGGCACTCTCTAAAACACACAAATACAAGTATTTCTCAAATCTTGGATGAATGTTGAACAGTTGATTTTAATGAAATTTCCTCACTTTACAAAACCAGGAACAGGGTAATGATATATTTTAAATAGCAAATTCCAGTTACTCCTATAATGTCTCCAGGAAGGGAATTTTATTCTTGAGCAGTAATAATGTTAACTTTAAAAATATAGCTTTAATTTGGAATTCATTCCAGGGGTAGAAAGTGGTTTGAAGCTCTATCTTCAAAATAGTAGCATTTCTAGTAATGCCCAATTAATGTTAATTTTTTCTTTATCAGCTTGTTTTCATATGTTGCCAACAAAATAAACGAGCATGGAAGTAATTGCATTTTAATTCCCAGCTCCTTACTAATGCAATGTGGACACATTTTAACATGTAATACTGTTCTGACAAAGTCTGAGAAGAAAATCCCCATGTTCCCCTGCAAAGCATCTTCTAAGTTAGACAAGCTGTATAATGCTTTTCGTGATCCCCAAACCCTATCTTTGTAATGAAGGGAAGAGGGAGTGTTGAGCTTTAGGGTATTCATCTCTTCTTCCCTGTGATCAGTTGTATGTTTCTGTTTTCAGGAAGCCAGTAACTATCCCATAATGACAACAGCAGACAACATTCTGTCCATTCTGAAATACTTGGTTTGCATTCCAAGATAGGCAGATGACCGGAATCTTTTTTTCTGGTGATTTGCACTATTGATCAAAAGAATATATGTGTTTTCCTGCATGATACTTACTGAAAGAATGGAGTTTTTTCCTATAGTACTAGTTCATATTAAAAGAAGTCAAAACCTCACCACTAGATTTTCCATTGACTTCTAATTAAAGAATATCTCTCTTAAAAAATAGAAAGTCTGAATTTAGTTTTGACTTATAAATTGAAGATTCAGGTGTTACAGATCTCCTAGTCTGTATTAAGTAGTCAAAGACTAATGTTCAAAAAGTAAAATATAATTTAAATAAACTTTAATATTAGAGTGGGCTTTAAAAGAAACATCTGAGGAAGGAAGTATAAGTTTTGGAGCATAAAATTCTTTTTAAGAGAACAAAATATTATAAAAATCCTTTTAGGATTCCTCCACATCAATAAGTGAGGTGCTGGCCTTACGATGGCTGTATTTCTTGTGCATTTCCAAGTACAGGATTTTTAACTTTTCACTAAAAAGTATTTTCAACCCAAAACAATTTCCTTCCATATGCCAAGACCATTCGGATTCTGTTTATCAAACAGTAGGCTTTGACTATAGCGCATATATTTAGGGCATCTTATTTCTGGCCCTATTTTCTTCAGCCAGTCAATAACCACAACTATATTTTCCTTTAGCTCTGTGAGGCAGACTGACTCGGAAGTAAGAGAGGTGCTTTCCTGCTCTTGGGAGAGTGTATCGGTTTGAGGATCACGGGAATAATTCTAAACCTCCAGACCAAGCCTCAGGCTGGTTCAAATGTTGCAAAATCACAGAAGACTCTCTAGAAATATATACTTTGTAATTCCAGTAAAAAGCAATCAAGTTTTTTGTACAAGTGAGACCTTAAAGTGCCAATGCCTCTGATGGCATCTCAGTTCCTGAGGACACACAGAGGTTTAACACCAAATCAAAGAAGGAGGCCAAAACTTCCTCCCCATCTCCTTGTCGACCAGGTGCTGCTGCTCTCCTGCTTTAAGCAGGAGTCAACACAAGCAAGGAAGGCCAGTGACCCTCAAAGCCATTATCTCCTTTTTTACTTAGCATGTTAGTCAACCCTGCTCTTTCAGCTGGGATAATTGTGAAGAGAATAGCCCAGATAAAGAAAAATCTGGGATCAGTTTCCTCCAAGGATAGTGTCTCCATGGGACACTAGCAGGGGCTGCTGTAGGGGCTGCTCCCTGGGCTTGGGCTGGCTCTGGGGAAGGTGTGCATTGTACAGGGTTTTGTGGACTGTATCCATGGGATACTGAGACCAGATGAGGAAGGGGCATTCCTGAAAGTTTGTCTCTCCCTAAGGATGGCCATGCAAGCTCACGGAGCGTGTAGCAACAGGAGTTGTGCAGCCTTGTTGTGGTATCTGAGGGAGGTACAGCACTGCTGTAGCACCCTGCAGAACCAATTCTGACAGAAGGCTGCAACCTAAATACCTCATCCACTGCTGGGCTGTGGCCAAGTCTGGCCATGCCTTAATTCTGCTCTCCTAAGCAGGCAAGTATGTATTTCTATTGGCCTTCACCACTTGTCTCCTTGGGAGTATGATGTTCCTGAACCTCCATCAGCTATTGAAGGTAATACGGTGTTTGTATACCCAGAAAGCAACTTCTCATTTTAGTGAGGATTATGCTTTCAAAGAAAGCAAGGATAGTTCTAGAGTGTCTTGGGACATCTGAATAACAAAGGGTAAGTTATATTGTAAAGGATGTGTGGGAGGAGAGGCTAGATCAACTTCAGTAATGCTGCCAAGTATTTGTAATGTTGCATATTACTAAAGCATAAACGCAGAAAGTAGCTTTCCTGCTATTAATATTCAGAGCCAGAGATTTAAACCTGTATGCAAAATTGCTTGTTTGAGTTTCATTTTCTACTAAAGTGAAATTTTCTCAGTCTGGCCTCTTAGCAGTGCAAAAATTCCCAAAAGACTACTTCTTGCAAGTAACATCACTCCATTGCTTTTATCTGCTATGATTTTGTGGTACATATATTTGAAAGGCTGCTAAGGCAGTGAAGAATTGCCAAGGGATAAGTGAACCACAAAGACTGTAGTAATAAAGGAAAACAGTGCAAAATTGAGGCTATAATTTCAAGATTTTCTTGTTATGGGGGAATGTAAGCAAATTTTAATACCGCATTAGCATAGTCATTGTCTAATTTGTTTTTCACTACAGCTTGTTGCTGAGAGCATTCTTTTGTGTTTCACTCAGTAGGAGGCAGCTGAAAACATATTGTTAAATACCAGAAAAAAGAAGTTTTGAAGGACTGCTTTTTCTATTCCATAACCACAGTGGATTCTTTATTCCTTTTCCAGGATTAAAAATGTCTGCTGAAATAGTTGAATGATTAAAATATAATTAAAACATAGAGCATTTTCCTGATAGTCTGGCTGAGTAGTCTATTCATAACTATACCAAATATTTAATACTGTCATATTAAAAGTATATTTTAAGCTTTGATAATGATGTTTTACATACACACTGATTGTAGTCCAGAAAAATTGCAGATGTGGGAGTCGGATTGGTAGCTGATCAACTCAGTAGAAATATATCTATATACACGTATAAAATCAAGATACCACAGCAATTCTCTAACTACAAAAATATATACATCAGTAAACCCTGTAGATTTCTTTTATATGTAGTCAATAATTAAAAAATCCAAACATGGAACTATTAAAGGTACAACCAACTCTTAAAGAGCCACAGATAGCGTATTTCAGGTGTAGAATAGCTGTACTCCAGACCCTAGCATTGTGCATAGCTTGTCCAACTGGTTAGTGTTTCAAACACACATCTCTCAGATCCATCTGCATTTCATCCATGCTTAATTCAGGTCTAGAAGTTGCCAATTCTGGGCTTTTCCAGAGCTAAGTTAGACTCAGGAGGAATCCCTCAGTTTTCTCTTCGCTAATGTCTTTATTGATATGGGTGATTCTTTAAAATATAGGGTATATCAATTCTTTATTGCTTTGGCTAAGAAGAAACAGAAACCTCACCTTTTGTATGTTAAGTGTTTAAAAGGATATTGGGGGGGGGGGGGGAGGAAGCAGTGGGAATGGATTAAGGAGTGCATTCAGCAGGGGAAGGAGCTGTATTGTTCACCGGTGTCTTCTGTGCTTTTTCTATGCCTGTCATTGTGCTTCACTGTTGTTACCCTTAACAAAAAGGCACAGTTACATCTATATGTCCCTACACATACCTCCACATATTTAACATTTCTTGCTCTATTTTTAGACATGAACTTCTGGAGGAGGCTCGGAGAAAAGGTTTGCCTTTTGCACAGTGGGATGGACCAACAGTGGTTGCGTGGTTGGAGGTAAGTGTTGGCCATGACTTGGAAATGTGAGTCATGTTTGTAGACTGCTTCTGTGTGCTGGTCCTCACAAATTTTCAAAGAGACTGTTACAGTCTCCTTCTCTCCTGTGGTGTAAATCAGAGACTGAAAGAGGCAGAAAGTAAGAATGTTCTTATACAAATACACAGTCGCTTTTACATAACAAGGCTGTAACACTTCAGTGGTGATACAAGCTCTTTGCTGGCTCAAGGAACAAGTGTCTATTCCTTGCTATATCAAGCACCACTACATATTCCCACCTTTTCTCCTGTCTGCTGTGGGTATCATCCACTGATCATGAGAGCTCGTAGAGTTTTTCCCTTCAATTGAAAAAAAGTCCCTCTCCAAAGTTTTAACGGGAATATGCTAGTGAATAAATGAAAGATGAGAAATGAAAGTAGCTAAGGTCTTCAAAATTTCTGCTTCACACTGAAATTGCTGAAAGTATCTAACAAAAAAGATGAAATGAAAACTGCAGAAAGCCAGTTCAAGCTTTTGCAGACATTTGGAAAATGGGATGATATCTTCCTTCCCCAAATTCATTCCTTCCCAAACAATCCTTGATTTGGCCACTACTTGACTTTTTCGTAGGACTGTGGGAGTTCTGTAACCAGATTTGTATCAGAAATATTCAGTATTACAGTAAAAAATGATTTGCTGGAAAAGTGAACATAGAAAGGTCTATACATTTCTAAATACCAAGAAAGATCTGCCCTTGGCGTCATTCAGGGCAATTCACAATTTGAATTAGTTTTTGACAAGTTAAATCCTCAGAATTTTTGCCTTGATTTGTAGCTGAAAAATAAGATACGCTTCTCACTGTCTCAGAGACGGGCTGTAAAGAGAAATTAAGAGGAACTTCTTGGGAAATATGATGCCAGTGGCATGGGAGAGCACGTGAGGAAGTTCATGTTGCAATATTCAATGGAGATTGAATACTGATGATAAAAAGATAGGAGGACAGCAATACTGTGTTTATTCAGTGAGCATCAGTGCATTCAGTCAGCAGATGGACGCTGTGCATTTCACAGTGTCCTGAGGAAAAATTTAATATGTGACACTTTGACTAAAGAATGAAATAAATATCAAAGAAGACAAAGGTTCAAATTTAAGAAGTATGTGTGATGATAGTTGTGAAATTTTCAAACTTTTCAGGGCTTAACTTTTCAACCTTAGTATTTCTTCTAGTTGCTTGTATGTAGCACAAACATAGTTTAGATATATTTTAAGAATTTGGAGTTTTCTTAATTAATTCAGGAAAAGTATATCAATCTTGCTATCTGGGTTCTGTGCCTAAAACAATTACTGTATCCTCTTTTTAGAGATTGATCTAACATTATTTTCTGATGGAAACAGTTATTTGCTGAAGAATTTACTTGTTAAAGAAGTAGTTTACCTGTTGAGCAGCAAACATTTGAATCTTTTTCTGCAGGATGAATGATTCCCAGTATTTATGTTTTTCTGCTTTTCAAGTGCATATCTGAAAAATAAAATGTCAAAGTAAATTAGATTATTAAATACATTTTAAAGCTATGCATAGTTTTCTCATGGCCCTTTGTTTAAGTGCAGCTGGTACTTAATTTTTGTTTTAATTTTTTTTTTTTGCCTTCATGAAACTTTGTATTTTGTTACAGTCTTTTGGAGTTAGATCATGTTTTTAAGGTTCAGACTATCATTGGAGGAAGGTAGAGGCTAATACCATCAGTGGGAAGGACTTTTTGAAACACCATGCACTCATTTCTCAAACTCTTTGATGCATCAGGACTCAGTACAGAAAAGCTTGATTGAGCTCTTTTGGAATATGACAGTCAAGTCTGTTTTCTGTGTGACATAAAAGTGATCTAATAGCTGTCTTTTAAGGAAATATTTCCCATATGAGGTATGACTTCTTAATAACCACGCAATGATTCTCTGTACTGTGTCAAATGAAATGAAAATCCTTTCAATTTGTCACTGCTTTCTGGATTTGTTGGTGATTTTACTGATGGAATATTTTGACTCATTTCCTCAACCTCTTGTTCTCTTTTAGTAAGCCATTATTAAGATAAAACCAAAAAAAAAAAAAAAATGAAATCAGCTAATTCTGGTGGTCTGTTTGAGATGCACCTCGCTAGATCTTTGTTTTCTGTTGTATTATCCCTAAAATATCCGTGATTATGGCATTCACTGCTTATGTTTTTCTCACAGGCTTCACTAAGCATAATGTACTTCATACTGTGATAAAAACTTCTCACAATTATGTATCTCTGATATAGAATTACCTCCTTTGGAAGAAAGAGCTGTAGACACTGACAGTCATTAATGGGCCATCGCAAAATGACAAAGCTGAGTAAATCAGGAATAATTCATACTCAGTAGGTCCCAGAGAAGTCTGCTAAGAGCAGAGTGTACCTCTTACAAGGAAAGACTAAAGTAGTGAAGCAAGGGGCTGTTGCTGATCTGAGCCAGTAAGATTAATATAAGGAGAAGGAAAGCATGCAAATACATATCTGCTAAATCCACAGGTGATGTAGCTGAGCTCACACTTTGCTGCAACTTCTAACCAGTATTTCTGTTGGGGATAGCCTAGAGCCGGGAGCTGAGTTTGAGCTGTGGAGGGATGGCCTTGCAGCACAAGAGACCAAGATTTAGGTCTCTGTGACTCCCTGAAGCAGCTGGCTGTTAACAGGCAAACAGACAAGACAACTTGGCAGATTTAATGACCCCTATAACCCAATAGAATTATCTTTACTTATCAGTAGTTCTAACCCTAATTTTGTGTGTACCCTATCCCCTAGAAGGGTTTTAAATAACCATACCTTATTTCTAGGTTTTTCCTTAGAGACCCCTATAAAATGCTGTACTTTTCCTTATTAAAACTAGTTCACCATTGTTCCAGCAAACCTGTGTGTCTCCTCATTCTATCAAGCTGCAGCCCCTGCCCCCGCCACGGGCAGGGCCTGCTCTTCGGAGGAGCACCGAGGGTTTCCCCGGTGGACTCGAGTGACCCTTGAACCCCAAACCGGGTCATATTTCTAGCTAAGATGTGACACCATATCAGACTGTACCCAGATTTACTGTAAGCTCTGTCCCTGCTAGGTTAGTTATTTGAACTGTGCTTGTTTTATTTCTAATAAGAAAATAAAAGCTGAGAAATGTAAGACTGTGCCCCATGAGTACACCATGGGGGGCTTACATTGGAAAAAAAAAAAAAAAAAAAAAAAGTCATTTTTGTGCAAAAGTGAAAAAATTACTTAATTTCTCTTAGATGATTTTCTGTAGGTAGTAAGATTATCAAATGGGCAGTAACACTGACTTGTGCCACTACTTGATCATTAAAAGCCTGGGAAAGGAGTAGCCCAGGGGATGAAGGCACACAGCTCTAAAGCTACTCCAAAGCATGCCTTGCTTTAAAATTCTGGTTACAGTAAAAGCAACAAAATGAACTCACATGAAGCCATGGTAATTTCAAATGTTCTGAAACAATTTTATTTTATTAACGACTGTGATGTGCATGCTTATTTTCGTGTGTTACCATGCTTATTCAGATTGATAGGTGTCCTGATGATTAATTTAATTATTTAATATTGGTCCTTAATTAATTGATTGATAGTGGCCACAGCACCAAGCCTGACAGAGTTTAAGAAGTGTTTGGACAACACTTCTAGGCACATGGTGTGATTCTTGGGGTTGTTCTGTGCAGAGACAGGAGCTGGACTCAGTGATTCTAGTCCAGTGACTTCCAGCTTGGGATATTCTGTGACTCTCATTTCATTTGAGAAATGAAGTGTTGTGTTGCATGAAATGTGTCCTTTCTCTCGACAGCTGTGGCTAGGTATGCCAGCCTGGTATGTCGCTGCCTGCCGAGCCAATGTGAAGAGCGGAGCCATTATGTCTGCTTTGTCCGATACTGAGATTCAAAGAGAAATTGGAATCAGCAATCCTCTTCATCGTTTAAAACTCCGATTAGCAATCCAGGAGATGGTATCACTGACAAGTCCATCAGCACCTCCAACATCCAGAACAGTGAGTCCTGTTCAGCTAACTTTTTCTTCTCTTCTTCCCACCGCAGGAGTCTGCAGAAAAACTCTGGTAATACCTGAGTGGCTCTGTGGTAATACACACTTCGCAATCACTGGGAACGATCTAATAGGGACTCAGAACGACCTGTTCATCACTTGATTGATTGTTGATTGCTGGTGTTTTTCCTTTATCAGATATTATTGATTGTTGATTGCTGGTGTTTTTCCTTTATCAGATATTCTTATTTTTTTAAACTATACTTTTGATTATCCCTGATGTTATCTAAATGATCACTATTGAGCATCTTGTTTGTAATTTTGCCTGTATTTTTGCCTTTCTCTTCCTTCAAGTCATCTGTACCAGCCTAATCAGGTTGTGTTTCTCTTTTTTGTTTGTTTGTTTCTCTTTTTTTATTTCTTTTTTTGGGGTGGAGGGTAGGCAGGAGCTGTGAGAGGTTATGTAGGAACATGGCTCTTTTGAATCTTGCTCCTCTTCCCCTTTTTTGCACCCTTTCCAATGTTATCTAATCTGAGTGAGCTGGCTTTAGGCTCTTCATGCTTTTAGGCGAAAGCGGTGATTGGAGGTGTGAGGGGAGCCATCTGGAAGGTAGAAGTGGAGTGTGTGCATTCAGTGAGCAAAGGAAAGAGAGTGGCAGCAGATGGGAGAGAAGCAAGTAAAGAAGACACATGGAGATACAAGTCAGGAGGAAATGGGGAATATACCAAAAAGAGCAAGGAAATAGGATAGGGGAGCATAAGAATCAATATGCTATAGATAAAAAAGCACCTTTCAGTTGAAAATGAAGAAACCCAGGCCAAATGGATGAGGAGAAAAAAAGAAGCAAGATAACAAAAGGGGAGCTTCATGATGGGATATGGTGATGGTGATGGCTATGAAAGAAGTAATGGAGATGGAAAAAAAAAAGAGGCTTGATCAGATGCAAAAGATGGCATAGAAGTGAGGGACATAGACCACTACTCATGTAATGTAGCTCAGATTTCTACTAGGAAGATAATAATGTTAATAATAATAATATTTATACTTTGCAATATCATGTCTTCAGGAAATTCCTGGAGAATCATTTGGTGGAAATTAGAATTCAGATATATTAGAGAGGTACCAGATCCACATAAGCAACCACGCAACAGGACTCTAATGTTGCTATTGATTGGTCTTTTATATTCATGTTGCTAGTGTTCTTTAGATTTTGTACTTCCACATCTGACACTTTCTCCTCTGAGAATAGTTTTATGTGTCACAACCATGGTAATACTATGAATTGTAATGGATTTTACTGAAGTAAGGCAGAATAGACTCAACATGTTGAATTACTACACAAAATTAATTTTGATTTTAAAAGCAAAAAAGCATATTTCAAAGCATTAAAGTATTTAGACATACGAAGTGAGAGAACATTACATTCAAGCTAAAACCATTAGGAATATTTTTGCCTTGTTCTTTTTAATTCTCCCTGAGTAACTGTCAACACAAAGCTGTCCTGCCCTGGAATGCGCGTTTCTGAGTCCCAAGTCTTTCTGCCTCCCCTCTTTCTCAGCAAAGGAGTTAATTTACCTCAGCTCTCCCGAAAACACAGCAGCCATCCATGCCCCCTCCCTGCCTCATCTCATTGTCCTAGTAATATTCTGATGCCAAACAATAGGATGAGGAAAAATAGTTTTACAAGTGAATTATCTTGACATTTTTGATTTAAAGAAACACGGTGAAAGCAATAATTATTTAGATTACAATATAAGCATGTGATGTGTGCAGAATATTTAGGCTGGAAAATCTTTGGGAACTGAAGCTTACCTCCAGAGAGAGCTGTGAGCTAAAAGTTTATTTGCCAGTTGTTTATGAAATGCAGCTTTAATTATTATTCTTTCCTTTGTGGCGGTGCTCTGCCGGATTTCATCCATCAGTTCTAGTTGAAATACTCCATCACATCTGTTCAGAATCCACTAATGGAAGATACAAAAACAAGTTGTCTAAAGTTGTCTCTAGTTGCAGCTTGGTAGAGGCAAGAACGTGGTTGTGCTGATGGTGATGCTATGCGCTGTTAACTTACAGTGGTGCTGCCTTTCTTCTTTACCACTGCTTACCTAATGTGGATCCCACCTGCCTTCCTGCGGGCCTTGTCCATAGCCCTCAGGCAATGTTTGGGTGACCCATGAAGAAATGGAAAATCTTGCTGCTCCAGCTAAAACGGTTAGTCTTTCCATTTCCATTTAGAATGCTTTTAGTGCTCAAAAAAGAATTGGGCTGTATCTGCTTTAACACAAATGCCTTATCTTCTGTAGGATGCTTCCCAAGTGTGCTATTAGAAAGTTGCAGGGAGTAATGAAATTGAATGTAAAGAACAGTTACATAATCTGTCAGCAAAAGAACTTACAAACTATATAGCCATCACAAAAATTGTGTGACCCTAAAACCAGTATTGGAGTTTTAGAGTACATAATACTTTCAGTGCCAGTGTGAAACACCATTTAATGAAATGAAATTGTCATGGTTACATGTGCAACATTTCCACTGTACTCTACTCCTTAATACCTCTTCTAAATATAGTTTTATATACGGTGACACAGAAAGAAATAAGAAAAGGCTTGAGAATGGTGCATTACACAACTTCTTGTTTTCATCAGTGCTGTGTCTTGCTTTTTAATTTTGGGTGCATGGAGAGTGTAATTGACTGATTGATTTTTGTCAAACCTCTCCCTAAATACTAAAATAGTTCCGATTATTTTTTTTTTTAACTTGGAACATATCTATAAGGGTGCTTATAAAACATGATACAATCATACAATGAGACCTCTGAAAAACTGAACTTCAATTTGGAAAACTTTATAGTCAGACCAATCCGTAAATGGTGGGAGAGATACTGGAGCCGAATTTTGGTGCAATAAAGACTTATCTCTCAGAAGTTTATGTTTGTTATAGTATTTAAAATGTTATTATCAGCACTAATGAAGCCAATTCTAATCAATAATTTCTTTTTTTTTACAACTGAATTAATTTCCAATTTTATAATTGTTGGTAAAGATAAATGCAAATATAACAATGAACTGACCAGAAGTAGAGTTGATCCTGTTTACCTGACCAGTCAGAAAAATAGTTTTGCTATAAAAAATGTTATGTAAAAAGCTCCTTTATAATACATTCTCAAAAAGGCAGGTTTTTATTATGAATATTTTAAAATCTAACTAGAAACAAAAAGTGACATCTTAATGCCCAAATTATAAGTAAATGGTTGTGTTTTGATTGTGAAACCATGAAGTGTTTTAAATAATGCTTTAAAATTTCACTCAGATATAATGATTTTATACTGTGAAAATTCAGATAGATTTGCCCTATTAAGATTTTATGGGTTTGGTCTTGTAGTTTAGTCCAGGATGCTTCCACTGGCTGGAGTTATTTTATCAGGTCATTTTATGTGTATTTTTTTTCATTTTTATTAACAAACATATGAAAACTGCATATTTTTATAACTGATTTTTATTGTCTTTTTACTTGCTTTACTAATTGCTTCCTGCTGATAATACAGAAAGAGTCTGAAGAAGGCAGTTGGGCTCAGGTATGACCTTTCATATGATTTTTTTTAAATTGAAAGTTAATAATAGTGTACATCAATATGAATATAGTATATGTTGTGACAGCATCTCAGTGGTTAAATTATGACATGCATTTTAGAGTTCTTCTAATACAAAGAATATATTTTGTTAAAGTAGAAAGAGGTACATATGCACTAAAAAAATTACTACATTCCAGAGACATATTTTACCTCCCACTTAAAACTAGTAGAAGTATTTTCCTCATTTTTGAAAACAGGATAATAAAATATGCCAAGGGTTGGAGACCTAACTTTTCTAAAATTACTCTTTTTTTTTAGAACAATTGTATAAATCACACCCAAGTATCAGTCTACAAATAGTCTTGCATAACTTAGACTACTAACTAGCTACATTTTTAAAACTTCTTTCTAACATATACTCATTCTTACACAACCTTGCTGTCTTTACTGATGGCATTCCTTTTCTCTTCAAAATCTTACAAGAGTGGGAGATGAGCGGACTACATTTTCCCCCACAGAAAAGGCTTGAACTGTGTTATTCATTTGTGTATAACGGCATTAAAAGCAAAAGCAAAAAGTTAGGCTTGAAAGTGATGCTCAAAGCTAAGCATGATCCCGTTGAGGAAGTGTTAACCTTGCAATTTATGAGTTCTCTGTATTGTTAAGATTTGTAGTACAAAATAATTGACAACAATGAGATGTAAAAATCTATTTTGTGTCTTAATAGTGCAACTCATGTAAAAATAGCTCAACGTGCATGTTTTATCATAACTCTTCCTCACCCTATTGAAATTGCAGCTGAACAATGAAGCCTGAATACCAGCTTCTAGGAGGAAGCTGATTTGCTCCTATCTCAATTTACTGACCTCTACATATGATGCACTTAGGTTTAAGCTGTTCACAGCTGAAAAATATCTAATTAAAATGTAAGTTTGAGTGTCAAACAACTGAAGTTAACTTTTACTCTCAAAAGGACTACAAGTGTGCAACCATAAAGTTTCATTAGATCGTATTTAGAAAATCATCACTAAACAGTGACACAAACCTCAGTTGATTCCCTGGAGCCATGTTTGCATTACCAGGTTCACTGTAGGATTTGCCTGACATAAATATTCTAGAAGGCCAGTTGAAAGCAAGTAAGATTATGAAACACACATGCTTTGATTGTGTAACAAGTTTGCTTGCATTTAAAACTCAAAACTGAAAAAAAAAATCCTTAATATTTACAGAGTTAGAAACAAAACACAATGGGCTATCAATTTCACAGTGGCTCCCTCTTCCAATGTTAAATGTTAAAAGAGAATTTATTTTTTTTTTAGATAGAATTACTCTGAGCTAGGAAGTCTCACAAGAAATGAGCAGAGCAGACATATTCTGTCTTTAATCTGTGCTGCAATCTTGAACAGACTCAAGAATTTATTCCTTCTCTCAATTTTCTTTTCTCTGTAGACCCTGGCTTATGGCGATATGAACCACGAATGGATAGGTAACGAATGGCTCCCCAGTCTGGGTTTACCTCAGTACCGAAGCTACTTTATGGAATGCCTGGTGGATGCGAGGATGTTAGATCACCTGACAAAGAAAGACCTGCGTGTGCACCTAAAAATGGTGGATAGTTTTCATCGGTATGTTGGCATTAACAACTACACCTGCAAAAATGCTTATGTGTCTGCTGTAGTGCTCAGGGCTGCACAGAATAAAAACACTTTCTGTTGTTCTGGTGCAGAAAGCCACACACAAAAGTGAGGGCTGACTGTCAGAAATCTGAACTGAGAGAGATTTGTTTAGTAATAGCAAGCGCATTGCAATTACGTCTCTCAAAACCAAGATGCTGATACAGATAAATTTCATAATGAGCAGGGAACCATTAATATATCAATAAACCCTTGACAATAGTAACAATTTAAGTGGTTTGAAGTATGAGAAAATGTTAGACTAAGATTCAAAGTCCTGAGATCTCATAATAATGAAAAGCTATTGTAGTGTAGCACATAAAAGCTGTTAACAGCACACGCAAATTGACAGTTGTTCGGATTACCTAGGGATATGCCAGGAAGCTAAACTGGAAATATGGGAATAAAGGTTATTTAGACTTTAAGGTGAATGATGTTTATATGACAAGAAGTAGATTTCTTTTTACTAAACTGTCTGATTTGTCTTTTTTTTTTTGAGGCCTGGTTTGAGCCATTTTGTGGCTCTCAAGGGCTGACCTTTTCTGAATACAACTTTTAATGCTTTGGGTTTCTTACACTAGAATATTTATTCAAACATACTCATTTTGGTTTTGTACATTTCATTCCTGAAGTCTGTGAAATTTTTGTAATGGTTTTACTCTCTCCTCTGTTCTCAAGACTTGCTACATGAGCATCATGAAACACCTCATGTAAAATGCAGGAAACACATCCTACATATGTTCCTATCCTCAAAATTATCTTTATTAACTCTGTAAATGTTTCTCTTTAAATAACAGAACAAGCTTGCAATATGGAATCATGTGTTTAAAGAGGTTGAATTATGATAGAAAAGAACTGGAAAAGCGAAGAGAAATGAGTCAGCATGAAATAAAAGGTGATAGTTCCTGGGAATGAATACTGGGAATGGTTTTTCTTTTGAAGCTTGATACCTTGTCATTCCATTTTAGCAAAGCATTTAAGCACGTGCTTTGAGCAAAACTAATGTAAGTCCATCTGTTTTCAGAACACATCCTAGGTCCTTAAATTAGGCACAGTTAAGTACTTTTCTAAAGTGGGGCTGCAGTTCCTAATGGCTGTTTGATACATACATTTTGCTAAATTGGATTTTGGAGACAGATTTTATCTGAGCCTCTTTCAGGGTCAGAAGCAGAAGAGCAAACAGCCTGCAGCTCAGTGGGATGTGCTGGGGACAATGCTGGAAAATGGGAGTACTCAGGACTCTCTCACTGTGCTCTGGCTTTTGAAAACATTTGCCTTTGATTTCTCACATCAGAATGTATCATAGCAAATGTTTCTTGGAGGGTTGACCACTGAGGCAGTTGGTTGGTATATAAGAATAGTTCCTAATAAAACTGGCCTTATTAGAAGATTTAACAGCTGATTCTAAAGATTTTTTCCATGTAAAGCTCTCTAGAGCAGTTGCAGGCTCACTTCATGGTTCCTTTAATATATAACAATTAGGGTGGTTGGCTTTTTTCATTTTTCAGAAATGAATTTTTTGATTCTTTTGAGCATTTCTAGCTTTAGTGACTACAGCAGTTAGCACTTCTCAAGCACAATGCTGATTAGAAGAGCTAAAAAAAAGAATGGAATTAGAAGGGGGAATGGCTACAGTGACAGCGTGCTAGTGCTCAAGACAGATGATGGCATGCACCAATGCAAAGACTGCCTTGGATGTGCAGGCATCAGTGCCAGTCACTCTGAGTGTGTCTCACTTTAGGCTGACATAGGGGAATTGCATACTGGTCTCAAATTCTGGTGTGGCTTCAATGCTAGTCACTGCTAGGGCAAGGGGAATAACCCATAGCCTCCTTCACCCTGTCGGTCAGTTATTCATGGTCCCAGCAGCGATTTGGTCTCTGCCTGCCACCGTGTTTTAGTCGATCCTGACCCCAAAGTCTGGGATGCTCTTGGCCAAGTGATGGAGAATACTGGCTCCCAGAACAGCTACATTAGCTTGACCTGTAAGTGTTCAGGAAAAAGTCTCATCACTTAGTAACAGAAAACTCAGTATTATGTTTCCCACTCACAACTATAAAGATCAGCATAAGTAAATTTTTTTTTTTTAATCTTACAAGCAGAGTAGTCTATTTCTTAGAATAGCAAATCCTCAAAAATGGTTTTCTAGCTCATTTCTTGCCTCAGCTTTATAACTGGCATGGACCTTAACAACTCTACCAGCTTTCTGAACTAAATATAGTTTTAGTCTCTAAAATTGTGAACTCATCATTTGCTTTATGACATGTTATAAAATAGTAGGTGCTGACACAACTCTCAAAATGTTTAATACAAAACTCTCCAGTGAAGCCCTGAAAAATAGATATTTCTCCTGTGGCCTTGCACTGTTGAACTGCAAAAACTTGCCTAAGGATGGAAAAAGGTATATATAGGAAGTGGAAGTAATTGAATTCTAGAAATGCCCTTTGGAAGCATATTTCTCTTTTGGAAACATTATTTAGAATAAACATTTAACTTAAAGATAGCTAAAATCACAGAGAGTCTTTGAATAGGAGATATTAAAGCTGTATGAATGGTTTGTTGCAATTCCTCTTTTAAGAAATAAAGCAGTATGACATCCACAGTGCATGCACAGCTACATGCATGCGCCTGTACAGTTTGGAAGTTATCAGGTATCAGGAGACTGACCTGGTGTTATGTCCTTACAGATGTGCTGGTATGGAGCAACGATCGAGTCATACGCTGGATACAAGCCATTGGCCTCCGAGAATATGCAAATAATATTCTAGAAAGTGGTGTACATGGTTCACTTATAGCACTGGATGAAAATTTTGACTACAGCAGTTTAGCTTTATTATTACAGATTCCAACACAAAACACCCAGGCAAGTTTGCTTATGCTACTTATTATTAATCTGTACCCATTATTGTCTTTTATTCATCTTCAACCATTTTAATTGTTTACTTTGGTATCTCTAGGCACGGCAGATCCTTGAGAGAGAATACAACAACCTTTTAGCACTAGGAACTGAAAGACGACTTGAGGAAGTAATTAATTTTATTTTAAGTATTTATAAAATATCACAGTGAAACATTAAAATTAAACTGAATGCATGAAGACATGTTAATTCTCACATTGTTAAAAATTAGTCAGTTAAAGCTTTAAGAAAAAAATAGGAATGTCCATCAAGGGCCAGTGTGGCTACATATTTGTATCACCTTTGATGCTAAATTTGGCACTGCACTCTTACCTTAAGATGAGCACTTTCTAGAGAGGAAACATGCAGAACATGCAGAATGGAAATTCTACTGGCCATGGCAAGTGGCGGAAGATGTGTGTGGGTTGGATGCCTGTGCAATCTATTCTTTAGGCTACTTACATCTTTTATTTAAAAATAAAGAAGAAAGAAGAAAAATAGATGTTCTGTTTGTTTCTTTTTTGTTTTTTGAAGTTAATGTTAATCAAGTGCATTTTGGGGCAGTTATCTGGGATCAAGAACCTCAAATCCAATTATGGAAATTATTCATATTAATGTAAGAGTCCAGTGCAAAAGTGTTCAAGTCTTGGACTTTTGCATATAAGGAGAAATAAAACTTTTAAAGACTTGCTGATAATGTGAGATGCCCATGAATTCTGTGCATGCATATGAGTGTTTAATCCTTTATTAGCACTTTATGTAAGCCTTCTAATGCAGTAGACACTGCACTGTCACTGTATAAGAAAGTTTTACTTTAGCTGATACTAAACCCCTCAATTATTTCGAGCCAGAGATTTAAGAAGAGTTTTGCACCCTTTTATTTCCACCATTCAATATTTTAAAGCATTTACTTTTGCAAGTGTGTCTTGAACACATTACAGTAACTGGATGCAGTGCAACAGAGCAGGGTAATTATTGTGGAATACATTTAACAGTGGGAGAGGCAGCACACAGCAGGATAATCAATCAAAACATTTCCTTTTGCTTTATCAACTACAACTCTTGTGTTGACAGAGCGATGACAAGAACTTCAGACGTGGCCCCTCCTGGCGACGACAGTTTCCTCCGCGCGAGGTTCATGGGATCAGCATGATGCCGGGCGCTTCGGAAACACTGCCAGCTGGGTTCAGACTAACCACAACATCAGGGCAGTCACGGAAGATGGCAACTGATGGTATGCAGTCACTTCTGCACTTCCTGTCGAAAAGCAAGAGGCTTATCCTAGCATGCTAAATTGACTTTTAATGCATGTCTGTCTTGCACCACAACTGTGTTCACTGAACTGGGATGAACAGTCTGGGAGAGTTGAATTAGGGAATAGAAAAGCACTGAACTGGCATACTATTGATTTTTTCAGGTTTGCTTTAGACTGTCAGTGTTTATTTAAAATACAAAAAAAAAGGCCATGTCACCATCCTATGTCTGCAAAGGAAACATTTGGAAAGACAAGAATTAATTTACTAACTTTCAACTAACACTACATATAATATTTAAGCAAGTTTTTCAACTTATTAGGCTTTCAGCAGATGGAGTGTATTTTAGAGAATGAACTTAGAATGGGCTATCACCCCTATTTTCCTATCTGGCTTTCAAATTAGGTAGCTTAGCCTTGACCATCAAATAATTAAGTTGCTAGCAGATAATTACCATCTGATGGGTAGTTAGAAAATGCTGAATTTCTGGCATTAATTGAGTTATTGTATACCCATCTTAATTTTCTCTGGAAATCTTTTAATTTCTGAAAGATGCATGAACTCAGCAATGATTGGGAAAGTAACAACCATACATAATGCAACAAAAAATATAATTAAAAATAAATAAAAATTAAAAATCATTGTAGGAGAGCAAGGAGAAAGGACAAGTCCCATCACAGCTATTCCTCCAGATATATGGAAGATAAAGCCAAGTATGCCTGCTTAAAGTTCTGAGAAGTATTACTACAAAGATTGGCCCATTTAAAATACTGCCATTTATTTCATGAGAGGATTTAGGTCTATGGGTAGACTTGTCCCAAAGTAATTTAATGCACTGCTTGTAGTGATTACATTCTGTAACTCTTGGATGAACTTGGATGACAGCATTGCCACCTAAATTCCATTAAAGCCATCTAAATTCCATTAAGGTTTCACCTTTAAAAAAAATACTTTATAGTTGCAGTTACAGAACAAATAATTTACTGACTGCATCACTGAATTCCATTGGTTCCTAGCTCTCATGGCATTTCCATGGCCCAAATTACTGTAGCAGCTAACAACCTTACAGACATTCATGGATTTCATCTTCTAGCCACGGTATGATGTAGAAGATGATATTCCCATTTTACAGAAGGGGAACTAAGGCATAAGGGAGATTTAGTGATTTACTTGAGGTGTTCCAGACAGTTTATTCTTGAGCTGGGTACTGAATTTAGTAGACTTAAAAGTAAGTAATTTTGAAGACCTACATCTTTATGCAGGATTTGGCTTCCTATCTCAAAGCACTAAGAATTCAATAGCATTTAAACACCATGATAGGTAAGAGCATTAGGACTTACAACCAAATAAAGACAAAATTGAGTTTTAAACTGTATTCACTTAATACAGATTCCAGTAGCACATCAGACTTAAAGAAACACTGAGTTCTGAACTAGACTATGCCCAGATCATTTCACAGAAAGCCACAGACCAATTTAACAGCCGCCCTTCCAGTGGGAAACAGATTGATTTATTTTCCTCATGATCTTACAGAGGTTCTGGTTTGTTTCTTTTTTTCTTTTTGTCTTTTTTTGCAATTTCCAGTTGCTTCATCACGACTACAGAGGTTAGACAGCTCAACAGTTCGTACATACTCATGCTGACAAGACCTAGCAAAGAAGCCAGCACTGAATTGTGAGTATTCATAAGGGACCATCATGAAAGCTCTTTGTAACCATACACTACAACCCACATTATCCAAGCAAGAGCCAGCATGGAGCAGAGGACATAACTAAAGACTCACTAGTGTGGTCATTTCATCATGACAATAGTCTTAAGCTCAGTCCAACTGATGCTGCCAACCATAACATTTTGAGGAGATAGCAGTGGGCACAGGGAATGAATTTACTTTATGAGAACTCTTTCAAGTTCTACCACAAGCTGGGATGGGTGGCAAAACTACTAAAGCAGAAGATATTTACTATCTTCTTTTTTTCTTCTTCTTTTTTTTTTTTTTTTTTTAATTAAAGCTATGACTCCATTTAGAACAGGTAGCTGCATAACACTAGAACAAAACTTCCCCATACAGAAAATTTTGCTAAGTCATCTATTGCAGAGATTTTTGCACTTCTCAAATAATTCAGAATTGACAAGGAAGGGCTATTCTGAGCTGATCCAACTTTGAATCAAATTTAGTACTGGAATTCATGTTGCATTTTTCACCATTTATCTTTTGAATATGGCTATGAATATCACAGATTAAATGTTCCAAAGTTCTGTGGAAATATAGTTTTCTACTTCATCATAAGTTTTGCAAAAAATCCCAACATGATGAGCATTTTCATCAATATGGCACCATTTCATGGTAGTATTTTCTCAGTAAAACAGTTTTCCGTTTAGTTACATGAGGACTTGTAAGGGAGCTGGAAAGAATATTTGAATAGCACCAAAACCTCACCAGGCATCAAACATGGTTCAATAGCTGTTGCACATTGAAGGCAAGACATATCAGGATCTGCAAAAAAGTAGGAGATTTTTTGTTTGGTTGTTGTTGTTGGGTTTTTTTTAGATTCCCAAGACTGAGACAGGATTGGGGCCATCAAGATCTTATGAACTCTACATAGGTTCAAAAAGTGCTTAGGAATAGTAGATGTTAATAGTGGGAACAGTAGATTGCTCAGGATCCTACTGACGACAGGAGCCCTAGTTCACAGATCTTCAGGAGGCTGCAAGAATATAAAACCTTAATCTTAAAAAAAGAGAACTTTCCATGCCACCACTGAAAAAATAAGCACCAGGGGTGGGGTTTTTTGGGGTTTTGGTTTTTTTTCTTAAAAAGACAAGTTCAGTAGCTGGTCCTACAAAGATGATGACGAAGCACATAAATTATAGAAATCTTTTTCTGTGTGTGTATGTATGTATAGATTAGAGTGTGGTGTTATGTCAGCCAAGTCAATGACAGGACTTTCACTGGGTTCAGTGGTGACAGAAACTGACAGCAGAGGTGCGTACCTTTTCTCCTGTGTGCTTCAGAATTGTGTGCTGAAAGCAATAAAGTATGACCAAGAAATTAAGTTTAAACACCAAGCTATATATTAGGCTAACAGTAATGGGTGAGGTTTGAAGAGTGCAACAAAGGCAGAAACTGAAATTTGATATGCTAACAGAAATTAAGATTATCCAGACTGTTTATTCCCACTATATTGAAAATCATCTAAAAAGTAGCAAATGAAAACCAGAAGTAAAGTAACAAACTTTTCTGGCACTATCATATCAAACTTCAAAATTTAAAGAAATGCCTGCATCTCAAAGATGAATGCATAAACAGGAACTGCTCATATGGGGGATGTGAGCTTAAAGGACAACAGAAGAGTTTTCAGAATTTTGTGATAACAGTCCCTGGATAACAGTTTCTTCATGGAAGGAACTGATTGATACTTGGACAAAAGGGAAGATTATTCATACTTCTTGAAATTTTCCAGATCCAGCTTAGACTGAGACCACACTTGTAACAGCTTGCACCATCAGCAGCTGTGTTACTCTCGTGACTAACATATCTGCATGCACAGAACCAGGGACTGATTCTAGCTGAGCAGCAGAGGGCAGGGACAGCTGGATGAGCTGCCACACAATAAAGATATAAAAAAATTTTTAACATAATAAAGAGGAATATGCATACAAAGAACAAGCCAAAAAAAGAGCTGCAAACAGACTGCATGTGGAAAAAATGTTCATGGTCTATGATCACAGCAGGCTGCAGATTCTTGCATTCTGCTACTCTTACAGAGATATTCCCTTACAGAGAATGTCAAAGCCTTGTATGTCACAATAATTTATGCCAACAATACCAATTGGATACAACCTTACAGTGTCTTACAATGTTTCTTCACAGCAGCTGTGTCTCACTCATATGCTTTCAAATTGCATTTCAGGTGGGATTTTATAAGCATTTGTTGAAACCACGACAGGCTGCCAGAAACCACGAACAGACATTCTCAGAACAATAACATGAGCATATTGTGAGCAACCCTGTTCCAGTGCACCCTCAGTATCAGAAATTTAAGAACAGTTAAGACTGCTGGTGCTGGCCATTTAATGTTGCAAAGTTTACCACAGAACACAGAGCAGAAAGCTCTCTGCTGTGGTGGCTGTATGTTGCCCTGTTGAACATTTGCAATGCCACACAGCCACTGTATTTGACACTCACACTGTCCAAGCTTTCCCAAGGCTATTTCTTATAAACACTTGTCATCACGAAGTCAGAAGGCTCAGTCAGGACAGTTTTGTTGCCACTGGCTGGGACAATAGACCATATCAGTTTCACTTCTATTCTAATGAAATAGGGGATTTGGCAAAATCAACCATGTACTTTACAAATCCTCTCTGGAACTCTTCATTGGTAAAGACAAATGGGGAAGCAGCATTCCAAAAAGATGTGAATGATAATCTGGAAGCAGCTGGTCCATAACAAAGAAATCATCAGGGTAAAAAATGTAAATGCTAAAACTAAACCCAGTGCTGAATTAAGACAGCAAGAAAACAACTATAAAATGAATATAAGCAGCAGTCTATTTTGATCTAGGACAAAAATCAGTATACATTAGTAAAATATTAAAATGCAATATTAATAGGTCTATGTTGCAGATCTAAAATTAAACAAATGCATGCTTCCCACAGATAATCAAAGCCCATGTTTAAGTAAAACATGCAATAGTGTAGTTAATGATATATTTTCTGTTGTCATTGCATCCTAGACCAAATTAGAATCAAAGAATCTCACTAATTAATGTTTATTTTTTTTCCCTTAGATGTCATCTCTTTCTTCTACTTTACTTGAAGTGCACTATCACTACTTAGGAAAAGAGCATTAAAACTCTCTGCAAGAACAGGGTAATAAGGAAGAAAATACACAAGGTTTATCAGACAAACACATATGATGTTCCTTTCATGTACTGGTTAACTTAAAACAAGAATAAAAAATACCTAAATTACTATTAAAAAAAAAAAAAAGGAAAAACAAAACAACCTCCCTTTTTTTCTCTCAGCATCTCTGTCATCAAAAATTTGGCAGTAGTGCACATCCGAAGCTTTTATCAAATGGAGCCACTCATCTTTACATTGTTCCATCTGTTTTATTGTAAAATACTAGAAATTTACGTATTTACTGTGTATGTATTTCTTTTAAAATGTGTAAGTCTTATGTAAATGGATATAAATATGATTTTTTAAAAATAAAATCTATGGTACATGGGGTCTCAGTGCAAACATTTGACAATACAGTGTCAATAATACTGTTTGTATCTTTCCATTCCACCATTTTTACGGTTTTTGGATTGTAACAGTCAAATGAATATGTTTAGCAGAATTAGAAGCTTCAACTGAGAAAAATCTGTCAATATTAAAAGCTGAACACCTGCCTCTGATGATGTATAATAGAATGACATAACCTGGAACTGGAGCCAAAATGGACCTCTAAACACAAAATGGAAATGTCAGATATCTATAGAGAAGTACCATGATGGCTCACCTCTTAAAAACAAAAAAACAAACCCAGGAGAACTGTTTATAAAAAAAAAAAAAAAAAGCAATTTAATAAAACGTGATTTATACAAAAAACCAAAAACTTTCTTCTATGTTACCTGCGGACCAAGAAGAATCTTGCTTTACCAAGAGCCACCTTTTTTGTTCCAGGATCTTGAAACACCAGCCAGCATTGGAAAAGTAAATTTAATATTTGCATAGAATCAGATTCTCATTTCCAGATATATTCAACACAGAAAAACAAGAGAAGCCAAACCCCACCATTTCTTCATTCCAACAGGACATTAGGCTCCTGTCTAATGTTATGCTTTTAGCCAAGATGGCCTTGCTGAGACTTCACAGAAGTCAGTTTTATCAGAGGAAATAACTGAAAGACAGAGTGATTAATATATAATGTATAAAAGTTTAGAAGAGCAACTATTACCTGCTGTGGCTTTATTTGGTGGTGTTATTGTTGTTTATTCTTTGTTTAAATGGGAAGTTTCAAAGTAAGACCTACTTAATAGTCATTTACCTACCTGCTATTTTTCTGCTGCTTGATCTTAGCTCAAGACCTGTCTTTTAGTTATTTCTTTTAGCAGTTTGATCTGCAATGTTTGCACGTACATAAACATTTGTTTTGTCTATTTTCATTTGGCAAACTTCGGTCAATCAGATGGTGAAAAATTTTTCTCCCCCAATGTCAATAAAAAAAAGAATTCAGTGCTATTTGTGTTTATAAGTCTATTAAGCTTGGTACGTAGGACAATTAAATTTGGAAACCAGATGCTTCTCATAGCTAAGCATAAGCACGTTTTGACATGAACAGGTACGAGTCACGATGGAGTTACTGATCAGAATCCGCCACGAGAGGGAGCACTGACCTTGCTGATGGGTGCGATATGATGGCAGGGTCATAACTCTATGAAGCCAGGGCTCTTGTAAGTACAGTTCCTCAGGCTTGACCGACATCGTTGCTGATGTTCTTTCTCCCCCTCCTCCGTCAGCCTCCTTCTGGATTAGTGTAGTGTAGAATATCACAAAGTAGATCAATGCAAACATCATTGGCAGTGGTTGCAGTATCATATGAATACACATCCCTTGTAAACACCCGATCACACTTTACAGAATTTTTTTTGTAGCCCACATTGTCACAGCCCACAATAAAATTTAGGGGATGGGGTTAAATGAGATGTGTTGGGGAAACGAATGAGCCAGATCTTGTGACCAAAGCTGAAGTTATCCTGCCCCAGAAGTACAGCACTGTTAGCAAAGCACCCTGCTGATTCTTAGAGCCATTAGCATTAACAGTTCAGCCTCTCACAACATGTTTTACTCTCTGTTCAGATTGAGATTTGCAATTAAAATTGAATAACTGAACTGAGGCGGTGGGTTGGGGAGGGCCCTACCTTATACAATGATTTGGCAAAAAATAAGTACAGCACAGACTCAAACTAGTCTGTTTTATAATATGACTTTAGGACCTGGTTCAACATGACTGGCTGTGCTGTATGCAGTACCCAGTGAAAAAACACAGGGACATTGTATGTAGTTCTTACGTAACTGGTAGAGCTTACCAACTCTGCAAAAGATCACGGGCACCATCAGGGTATGGCTCACAGTAAGTAGCACCTATCTATCACCTTTTATTTCCTACATCAGTCTGTTGGTTTGTTTCATCACTTTACAGGGATATCATCCTTAACTCTATCCACCAGCACACAACATTATTTCTGGACTCTTTTGAGGACATCTCATATACCAACATCATCTGAATTTATATATTGCTTCTTGTTTCTTCCTCTGGAAAGCACTGCTGAGTTTGAGTAACTTCTCTGCTTTTAAATTTTCTGTATACACATATTTTTTTAAAGCATTTTCACATTTATTGTTCAATTAAAAACCTGCAGCTTGAGAAGTATGTAAAGAGTGTATCCTCCATCCCCTGGATTGTTAAGAACTCCGTAACTATTCTGAAATAGCATATAAATTCCAGGATAAGCTGCTTAGTATCTGTATTTACTAAAATTCTTGGTTATATATACCTGATCAAAAGTACGTTCTGGTTATCCTTATCATAAGGGATACAAACCACAACAAAAAAATTATCAGAAAATGCAAAGAGTAAATGCCTGCCTTTATTTAAAATATTTGTGTATTATTGACTATTACTGTGGACAAATCAAGATTTCCACAGATTTGAAAGCCAGAAAATATTTATCATACTACAAAATGACACTTCAGAAAGTTAATAATTATAGGAATCTAATTTATAGCAGAAAGTCTTAGGGGAAAAAGAAATCAGTGGAATCAAGAAAATTAATTTTAAAATTCTTAACTTTAGAAAAATTTAAAAGACATAAAGGCTTCTAATTTACAAATGAGAACAATTTATGACTTCAACAATTTTCACAATAGAATTCCTACTTATTGCTGTCCTCAGTTCATGACTTACATTTTGTAAGCTGTTGTAGCCAAACTCAAGTTACTGGTCACATTATACCAAAACGGATTGAAACGAAAGGTTACATGACATCATGTAGATAATCCCATAACTCCTCCCCTTTAAGACTATAGAAATGTTTGAATTCTATGTGCAATTCTCAGCCATCTTAGTAACCAGCATATATTCATGACATGCAGAGACTTTACTATGTGTCATTGGCTGTGACAAGATGGTAAAGAACACAGTAATGTTTCTGCAGTAAAAACATTTTGTCCCAAATCACGACTAGTTTTTAAAATGTGGCAATCTTAACAGAAAGTCTCTCTGTATATTTCTGGAACTAAAATGTTTGTTATTGATGTATTAACCCATTTAATTTTTCTTTAGCAGTCCTTCAATGTGTTTAAACACGCTAGCATCTTCAATGGTTGGTGTTATCTGAAAAAGAAGAATATATAGAAGGATGTGAGAATAGATTGAATTTCATTCAGAGATTCTTCTAAATCTAGCTTTCAAAAGCAATCAACAAAAAAGTATCTGGAAAGCTCTGCAGCATAAAAACCTTTTTGGGTAAGCCACAGTAGAAATAAAATATAACATACTACCTTAAATCATGGACCAGTTACAGAACGGTCACTAGAATCAAAACCATAATGTTGTGCCTTTGGGTGTGCACGTGTCCCTAATTCATTAAAGCACACATCTCCAACTTGCCTTGTATGGCTTTCCACTGACAAGTGCGGAAAGAGCCGAACGTGGTATCTTGCCAGAGCGTGTTTTTGGTAGCTGCTTCACAAACATCCCCTTCTGGAAAGCTGCTACAGGGCCAATGTTAGTGCGAACTCGCTCAACAATCTCGTTCAAAATCTTATTCTCTTCTGTCTTTATACCTGGTGAAGAAAGTTTTTTTTTCTTTACCTTTTCTGAGATTTTTGCAAGTCTTAGTGACATCAGTATCAGTGAGCTCTCACCTTGTCTCAGTACACACAGCGCAAATGGAACATGTCCTTTTAAAGGATCCTCCTGGCCCACAACAGCACAGTCTGCCACAGCAGGATGGAAGAGAATACACTGAGGGATAGAAAACAGAACTAAACTGAACTAATAATATAATAGATGAACATTTCAGTGAAAAAAAATTCCACAGTCATGGACATTTAACATAGTTACTTTACATTTTGACAGCAAAAGGTATTTAGTCAGTACACCTCAAGTTTCCAATTACATGCGTTGCAGATGTATATGTGTGTATATTTTCATACACACAATTACATGTATTTCTCAAACAAACACAAGAAGTAAGAACTACAGAAGCACATTATAGAAATCTAGAACAAACCAAAGGTAATTTCTTTGGGAGAGTATCCCATCTTCGGTTTTTGAGTGAGATCTTTGCTGGAACAAATAGTCTAACATTATAATTAACCCGCAGTTAAATGCATAGAGTAAGGACCAAAACCACAGAAGCACTCCTACTACAGAGCTTTAAAGTCATATTCGTTTATTCTCTCTGACTCTTTTATCTTTTTTATTCTTTGCTGCTGTAAAGGCATAGTTTCAACCAAAACCAAATACAGGTCCAGCCTCAGCTTGCAGCCAGCCTAGCTCAGCTCACTCTCTTGGAAGCATTAGGTCTCAGCCTCCTGAGACAAAAAAGGCAATTAAACTAGAGCCTCCCTCCTTCTCAACACACATTACGCAACAGCACATTGACCAAAATACCCCAAATTCTCTTTTAGTTAAAAAAAGTAAGATGTTCTCTCTTCTTACCAATTAGCTACATGATGTTCTCACTTCCTGGAAAACAGTCACCATGATGTCTCAGTACATACCAAGATGTGTGTCACTAAATCTGGGACAAAGCTGGGATTACGATGTCAAGAATTGTGAATCCTCTTCCAAAGTAAATGGCTATTTTCACGTAGCTATCAGTGTGCCTTTGGTCTTGCTGTCACCAGTGCTTTTAGCACTTTTCAGTCCTCTGGACTCAACTACAAAGAGAAACTAAATATGACCCTACACAGAGGCCACATCACGTGACTATGCAAACAAGGGCTATGTTCTTGCTAACAACTGAACTTCACATATTGTGTTGTCAAAATCAAAGGCAGTGGGATGACTAACTAAATTTTAAGAATAATGGCCTTTTTTTGGTTGCTTTTATTAAGTAGGAATACCACATTTCCACTAGCTACTCATACAACGGCATGAGAATGAGGAAGACAGGAGAAGTACACAGAAGACAGAGAAAAAAACCCGCAAAAATGAAAGCTGAATCAAAATGAAAGCTGTTTTTCCACTTAACAAAAGGAAGGCTCTTGTTGACCTGTTTGTGACACCAACAGGAAAGGAACAATTCAAAGGGTTTCCTATAACATATCCTTGAAATAGATTTCACCATCCTTGGGCATTATATTCACTAAGGAGGAACTGGCTCTGTGTGTCATGGTCACTACAACATACACCAAGATCAAAGTGTTTCTATCACACTTTGCTTATCAGAAGCTATACTCTTCATAAACTATGATCCTAGAAATATCCCATACTAGGAAAAGTGCAAATGGAAAACACTGACCTTAACAGTAGATGCATAGTCTATCAAAGTACAAAAGCATGACCATTTATGCACAGCTTTTGAAACTGTATATTTCTCACAGGAATTAAATAGAATGTGCACCAGTTACATACAAGAGTGGGCTGGGGTTACCCAAGAATTACAAGGGCAGAGGAGCCTGCTAAAATAAAAGCTGAAGCTAAATATATACCTATACATTTGAATTCAGGTGCAGCCTACTTTTTCCAGAAGTCATTGTTACCACACTGACAAATCATACAGGAATGAATATTACTCAACTCTAAATCTCTATGGTATTTCAATGCATCACATACACTTAACGCACTTTGGTCACTTCTAGGCCACAGCCTCAATAATGCATTTCTTTCCTGTTCTGCCCTCTTGACCCCGGCCACAGAAACTTGAGAGCCATATATAACAACAACAAAAGGAAAGGGGAAAGGGGAAAAAAAAAAAGAAGGGAAAGGGGGGAAAAAAGAAGAGAAAGGGAAAAGGAGAAAGGGGAAAAAAGAAGAGAAAAGGAAAAGGGGAAAGGGGAAAGGCAATGAAAGGAAAGGCAAGGAAAGGAAACGCAAAGAAAGGCAAGGAAAGGAAAACCCAATGAACTATGGAAACGTAAGGTCTACAAGAGTATTGTTTTCCATAGGAACACAGGAAAAAGGTCTGCAATAACCTCACATTACCGTTAAATACCACAATTACCTGCCAGGCATCAAGAGGACCCCTAAGGCAGAGACTTAAGTATTGACAGCTTGTTTTGGCCGTTCCAGACTGTCACTTATTCATAAGAATCTGATGGTTAGCTGGAATATTGCAGTTACTGTAGTATTTTTCCTCAGTCTATCCAAAAATTCTATCAACGTGCCTTTGCCTTTTCAAATGCTAACTTCATATAACTGAAATTAGTAATTAGGAACTACTAAAAAATTAGTAAATACTAATTTGAAAATTATAAAGCTTTGTAAAACAACTGAAAATAACAGAATCAGCACTAGACATCTAAAAATTGTTTAAAAGTAATAAAAAACTTGAAGTGAAATGGCTTTCCTGGAATGATCACTGGGCAAATGAGGCAAATGAGGAGCAGACAGAAACACCATGATCAGGAAAGGGACTTCTCATGCTAAATTCCTCAATTTCAAGTCTGTTGCCTAAGATAGTCAAGATTCAATTTAGGTGTTTTTCAGAAAGAGGCAGGGAGGGACACCATAGATTTACAGACAAGAGTCAGATGGACCAAGACAAGCTGAGGCTGCCATAATGGCTACCCTTCACTCATGGGCAAGGTAACCCGACACCCACTGCATTGCGTAAACATGGAGCTCCAATGGATACCTTAATTAATGGATACCTTAGACAAAGAAACTAATTGTTTAGAACATAATAAAGCTGAAATACTCAGTCAAAGCATTAACAAAAAACTTTTTATGCTTGTAATGCAGCTAAAATGTAAATGCAGGTAATATACTTGCTCGACAAGGTGACTGTCATTTAATTAGATGGCGATTCAGTGAACCTCTAATTCTGTATTTACTGATCTTACTGAGAAGCTAATTGTGGTCTTCTTAATGCTTTCCCATTTAACTATGCTGGGCATACATTAACACGACTATTGGTTTTTAGCTTTGTTCAGAAGGTGAATAGAAAAGCTTCCAGAATGTCAGAGTGATGAAACACTTTTTTGTTTCTAGGGGAAAGACCTAACTAGCAGGCAGACAAACAGACACTGAGCTCAGTATGATGAATACAAAGGTAATACAGCAGAGGAGGTGATTCAGTTAATCATTTGTTATAGTAGTTTCAGATTCAGTCTGAAGCAAAGAAACAATGCCCAGTTCAGCCCCTGAGGGGCTGAGATTCCCTGCTGCACTTTAGTAGGGCAACAAAAAACTGACTTCTAAGGGAAAGAGGCTTAAGCAGACTAAAAGCCACCTTCATGTGAGTCAGGGCAGCAGCTCATTCAGCTCCCTGGCTGACCGATTCTCAGTGGATTGACTATATTTTTCTGAATTTGTTCACTTCTGTGTAATCAGAATATCTTCTGTTCTAAGTTTCCTAGCATTTAAAAAACAGAGTCACTAGCCTAACAGACATTACAAACAAAAAAATTACTAGTTTTTGATTCAGTGAACAGTTAAATTCAGAGTTCTTATAATTTTTCCTTGTACATGCCCAGCACACCTTTTCCTATACTCCCTGAATAAGCAATTGATATGTCATCGGGGAAATTTGTAACTGGCAATCAACCACAGCAGTTCCAGAGAGATGAGTGAACAATGATATGAAATTCAGACAGTATTATGAACTTCACTATTTTCAACTTCTTTGAGTTGCGTGGGTATGACATTAATGACTTCCAATTTAACAGCAGTTCTTTTACAGAAATTTTCATTGTTCATTTAGCACCACTCATACAGCAAGAGACAAAACAATTGTCAAGAAACTGTGAAAGAAAAGTCTTCAAATCAAGAAATGTGAGTCTATGCGAAAAGAATTCAGCCAACACTGAGCACTACATTTTAGGAATAAAAGTTTCTACTCCTCAGTAACTACAGTAGTTGGGGAAACTACTTGGCATACTGATTCTATATTACCATAACATATTCCCCCAAAAAATATGTTATCAGAGCTAACAGCTATGCTTCCCATATGCCTGTCTTATCAATCCCATAGTACAAACTGCTTATTACTGACTAAAATTATTGTGTTCTGGAAAGCACCTTAACAGGAAGAACCTTTAATACGAAATGTTTTGGTTAAAATACCAATGGAAATGGAAACACAATGAGCAGAAAGAAACAGGGAGACTTTTGTGAGATTTTCAGTCTCAGCTTGTTCTATTCATCTTTCATTCTTCTATTTTGCTGTCAGGCAATGCTAACCTCTTCAATCGCACCTGCTGAAATTCTGTGTCCGGCAACATTGATCACATCATCAGCTCGAGACAGGACATATAAATAGCCATCTTCATCCATATAGCCAGCATCCATAGTATCATAATATCCCTAAACATGACACAATAAAAAATAAATTCAAAAAGAGTACTAGGAATACCCACTAAATTACCATAAAACCACCACCAACAACAAAAATCAACCCCTTTTCACATTAAAGACGCTTTTGGTGCTTGAAAGGTTTAATTCTGTAATATTTTTCACTATTTTTATGTCATAATATGCCATGCAGCTCCCTTTCCAGAAGGGTTTTGTAGTCTTTGTTAATAGAGAACAGAAGACAATAGATAAACCTGGATTTCTTTCCAACTCTGCTTACTTTGATCCCTGACAGCTTGGAGGAGGATGTTGCCTGGATCCATACAACAGGGAATGGAATTGTTATAATATAATGATAGTTGTCAAACTGTCCTAAAGATATTCCTGTTTGCTGTATCCAAACATACATAATCATCATGAAGCAACTGCATGCAGGAAACAATTCGTCTGACCAATTCACTCATTTACTTTTATTGATTCAAACCTTCCAGTCTGAACATTTGTACAGGGGCAATCTAGTTATTTCTACAAGGAAAGTAGGAAGCCAATCCTTGGATGGTTCATCTGACAAGGAAACATAACTAATGAAGTAAGGAGTCTCCAACATATTTAGGTGCACAGCACACAAGTGTGTATTTTGGACTGACACCAAGCTAGAATGACTGCATGTCAACAGGAGTAGTATATTTGAAGCTATGCTAGTCTAAGGTTGCAAGCTTATATCTTTTATTATATCAAATGACATAAAATGACTTTTTGGCTCAGAAACTTGAGGTTTACTTCTTCCGTTTCAGATCTTAAAAAAACCCACAGTATGCCCACAGGCTTAAATTATAGATGAAAAAAAGTTTTATCTTGAAATGCTCTTAATTGTATACACATGTATCAAATATCTCAAATTAAACTAAGATACGACAATTTATGATAAACTGTTATCCAGGTTAAATCTATTATCATTCAGTTCTGCAAGATTACCAGAAATTTACGTAATTTATTTCACAATTCTTACTGGAAATTTTTGGAAATATAACTTCTGGAATGTTTCCTCATTTTCCCAAAGACCTAAGAATGCTCCAGGAGGCAAAGGCAACCTTAAATTGAAGAGAGCAGAGGAAGTAGTAAGAAATACAGATATAACAAGTACAAGTCATGCTCTCCATTCACACTTGATATTCAGATAAATAATCATCATTTATACAATCAGAAAACTGTTCAGCTTAATAATATGCTGATAACATAAAAAGACCATATATTACTGTGAACATATGCATATAGCTCTGTACTGTATCCAGATCTTACCTTTTATATTACGTAAGCACCTCAGTAAAATAATGTTTGATCTAGTAAGCACCATATACTGCACTATAAATATGTCAACAACATTCAGCTTTCAACATTT
>JAWWES010000041.1:38896327-38937018 GCA_035583135.1 Lophotriccus pileatus | reverse complement strand
GAATCTTTTTCTCTAACACCCATCACAATTCACTCGTGCACAGACAGATGGATTATCAAATAAACAAATATTTTGTTTCTGTAAAAAGATGTAGCTCTAAGGACTTCAACCATTAGAATATGGCTAAAAATGCTTTTATCCTGAAACTGTGTTCAATATTATTGGAAATAATTAGAGGAGTTCTTTGAAAGTATATTGATTAAGAAGTGAAGCTGCAAAAATTCTGGATTGCTTTATTTGTTAATTTTTGAATGCACACTATACATCCCTTCATCAGTCAACAATATGGGCATGAGAGAATATGGGACGCTTTATATACGTATCTGTTAGAAGAAGAGAAGCTGCAGAAGCCTCAGCTAACAAATAAATGGTTGTTTCTTCTTTCAAATCTTTGACAGAATTAAACACAGATTTCTTCAACTGCCTAAGAGATATACATTCATGTGTGATAAAACACAAGTTTTATCAAGTTTACCCCTAATGACAGAGAGAGAATGATCATGTAAGCAAACATATTTATTTAGATAAAATCATAAACACCCCATACAGATTTTACTAGCATATGCCTGCAATTCCTAACTAGCAAATATTTAGTTAGGGGTATTATATTTTCTATTGATAGTGTCCCTGAAGGCAACATCTCTTAACAGTGAAACACTTTTGTAGCATAGCAACACTGGTATCATTACAAGTCTCCAGTGATGTTCAGGCCACAAGAACAGGTGCCACCAGCTCTGTGACATGTACATTTCTAACATTATATTTACAACAAGAAAAGTTATCTATCTATCTATATACACACTAATCCTAAAATGGCATAAATATAAACATGGTATAAAAAGTACAATCTACATTGAAAAGGTCGTATCATCCACTAATGATTCAAATACTTGATTTTTTACAATCCTAGTTTTTTCAGCTTAATTCAGCTCAGTTAGAATAACAGAATATACTACTATAAATACTACTTTCTCTGAGGGCTCTGGCTCAACATGTCCCATAAATCACATTCCTTAAAAGTATGGTTAAGAAAGTATGGCCAGAAATGCCAAGACACTTCCCAGGTAGTCACGCAGGGTTCAGGAAGACGGCTTGGCTTCTGCCCATCTGGAAGGAATTCACTGCCCTATTTTAAGCTTTTCAAGCTTAGCAAGCATCTCTGTGATATACAAACATGACCTACAGAATGTTTGCCTTGAAAAAAAAAAATTAGAAAAACGATATATTGATCCTGATGTTTATGTATTTATGAGTTTAAAAGAAAAAAATCTCTTTCTTAGATTCAAAAGAAACCACTAGAGAATGGCAGTTGCTATGGTTGTTGCCTGGTTGCTAATAGCATAGCAATTCATAACAGCCTCAGCCATCGCAAATTTTGCACTTTAAATTTCTTTAGTGGTTTGAAACATCCTTGTGATGGGAGAGAATGGACAATTCATATTGATAAAGTCCTTAATTTCCCCACAGCTCTATTCAGTACTTTGCAGTTAGTGACTCAATAGGAAAAAAAAATTACTGCTGAAATCAGAAAAGCATTTTCCTTTCTGTAATTGTTTAGAAATCTAAATACCATAGTGCGTAACATATCATCAAAAATATAATGCTTGCTCCCACCATTTCATTTTGTTTTGTTTGTTCAGATTTTACTTTTTTTGGGAGGAGTGGGGATTGGGTAGAGGAGGGTGGGAGGTGTCTTATGTTTGATTGTGGGTTTTGTGTTTGGTTTGTTGTCTTTTTTTTTTTTTTTTTTAGGAAAATTGAATTGATAAGTACGTTGACAGAACATATTTCCTGAGTCTGTGGAAAACAGATTGCTAAACTAGTCGCTACCACAGGTATCTCTACAGTGCATATCATGGCACAATACAGACAACATCAGAAAATGTGCTTCCATAGCTTTTTGTGAAAGATTACTTGCAATTAAGACTCCATTCATCCTCTAAGCAAAAAGTGAATGCCATCTTCCATGTGTCCATCTTCCAGGCAAAATAACTCCAGAGCAATGGGCTCATACAATTCTTTCATGAGAGTAAGGTTCTTAGCATCATGACTGACTAGAATTCCTAGTTTCTGTGCAAACACAAATAATTATTAAAACTAATAAAAGCAGAATTCAGTTTGCTGGAACATAATTACATGTATTGGAATTTTGTCAGGACATTAGAACTAAAATGTCCAGAGCCAAAAATACCTCCAACCCACTGCTGTCACAGAGAAGGCTGCCATAAATTCCAAAGGGAGCAGAACTGGATCACAATTACATGCAGGAAGCCAGAAGAGATAAAATGAGACAGTCAGAAAATAACAGCAACTCCAGAGCAAACATCCCTGCCTTGTTTTATCCAGGCTAAACAACCACAGCTCTCTCAGCTGCTCCTTGTGCTCCAGACTCTTCACCAGCCTCGCTGCCCTTCTCTGGACCCACTCCAACAGTTTGTGTCTGTTCTCCCTAGGAAATATAACACATGCCTACAAGAATTCAATATTTTAAAACTGTTGCCTCTTTGACCAAATGCTGAGTTGATACTCAAGACATTTCGGGGTTATTTTTACTAAGAGGGTATATTAACCAAAAAATTCCAGGTATGCATAAGTAAGCATGATTGCACCACAGATGGTCCTGCTTTCCTTTCACAAGGGAGAGGACCATAGAAGACCAAGACAGGAGGAAAGAGATTCCTTCGCTATCATTTCCACAATATACAATGAAGTTGCTTTGCAAGGTTTTCCTCTGGGACATATTCACTGTATTTCTCTAGCTATCTGTTAACACTCTCCCACTCTCCCACTCTGCATGCCAAGCCACAAAGCAGCCAGTGCTCAGTTTGAAGACGGACTCTCCCTTACACTAGTCTTGCTTTGATTTTTTATATAGTCCTAACTGCGGTAGCGTCTTCTGTCTTATCATAGCTTCTTCCTTCTGCAGAAGACAGTCACAAGCTTCAACAAATATAAATTCAAGACAAGCTTGCTAGTTTTTTTCTAAAACATGAATGTGTTCAGCAGTTTTATTGGATCAGCTAACTAGAGTCAACTCATCCCATTTAACTAGCAAAGAGGAGGCACAGTTTCAAATCCAAGTGGAGGTTCAAGCCCAACTTCTACACTGATATAAATAAAAACATTGAATGAAAAAGTTTACCTTTGGATTTCAAACCTCAAAGAGTATGTATAGGTCTGAATTTTGATCTCACTTATGCCAGTTTTTCACTAGTACAATTACAGCAGTACAGTTATGCCAGTCTCCATTTACTCCAATGAAATCAAGATTAAAATTGTAGAACTACAAGAATATAGATCCAGGCCCATTTCTCATTTCAAGGTTGAATACATTTAGAACAGCATTAGGAAAACCAGGTAAACTGTGTAAATTAATGATATAAAATATAGGGGTTCATTTAACAAAGATTCACTCTGGTTACACTTTACAAAGATAAGAAAGTAATTTAATTATAAATTGGATAAACTAAGACGGATAGATAAGCTCAACAGCATCACAAAAAATCCTCTGAAGTACTTTAACAGGAACTGTTTTCTGTTAGAGAATTTTAAATTATAATCATTATTTGTTTTTTAAGCATTGTTTCAAAATTCATTTAGTTTTCATACAACAGTGGCTGACCTTTCACAAAACAGTCTACCCTTCAGTTTAGCCCAAGAAAATCAGACTCCCATGTATCACGCCCTTTCAAAATGCCACTCATTGCAATGGTGTAAGATTCCTTGTTAATGGAACTAAGCAATTATAGACAGAGCTCTCAAAAAATCATTTACACAGAAAATCAGATTTCTGGAAGTAAAAATGAAAGTCAAAAAAACTACTGGAAAGGCTACCTTGCTGAAATTCAGAAAAGACAACCTTTTATTTTATAGTAGACAATGGCACAGGCTGTTCATTACAGCCAGTCAAAGCAAGTATAAGTCACTGTAAATGAGTCTGGGCTTGTGAATGCAACTAAATCATCTTGACTGGCAGCTATAATTATTACTCAGCTTTTATGTAGTGCTGTGCATAAACATCACTCTTACAGAAATTTTTGATTGCAAGTTTGAAAGGCATTTGGAAGGTTTTTCAGACACCAGGAACAACACATGAAAAAGGGTAGAGAAGAGGATCTCAAATGTTCCAGTCTGCATGAAATGCTACTTTAGTTAGCTGAAGAGGGTCACAAAAGTAGCTGGTCTCAGTGAGGATTTTGCAGAAAAAATAGAAAAAAATACAGTTTAGTGGGGAAGAGAGAAAGCCATCAAAAACTAGTGGAAGTGGCTGGAAGAAGTTCAAAATAAAGAAAGTTCAAATGCTATTTACATGTACTCAGCCAGAGATTGGCTAGAAAACCCATCTTTGGACAAATTGCTCTCACATTGGAAGTCCTACTTGCAAAGGAAAAAGACACAGCTGATAAATATGTAGAAGGCTGCCAGGGAGATAAATCTCTTTCTTGTGAACAGATTCTTTACCTGAACTGACCTCCCATACAGCACAGGCTAAAAAAGATGCCATTTACTAAATCCTGCCTGAACCCTACAGTTTTTAAAATAGATATCTAGCCTTGACCTAGAAAACGTCAAAGTAAACCACCACACTCCCAAGAATTTGTTCCAATGGTTTAATACCTTCACTTTCAAAATGGTGTTTTACTTTTCATCTGAATACATCCAGCTTCAGCTTCTGATCTCTTTATGCTAGATTAAACAGCCATCTCTCAGAGATTTTTCTGTCCTCTGGGTATTTCCTGGCTTTGACAAACTTACCATTTTACCGATCATGGATGAACCACATACCACAGGTGTTCATACCACAAGCATTCCAGCACTATAATTCATATTTTCCCTAAAATCCAGTCACTTTCTCAATAGCCTTTTGAAATATGAACATAAGAATCAAACACAGTGCATTAACAGATTCATTAACATCATATCCATAGATAATATTGTTGGCTCCTTTTCAGCCTCCCTATTGAATAACAAGGAGTCATATTGCCTGCTTAGTTGCAGTAGCAGCTACCTTTCATTCAAAGATCTTGTGTATTCAGAGGTTCATCCCCTGTAACATAAAAAAGTCCTTTGAAAGGTACTACTTTCTAGGGTCCCTCATCTTATAAATCTAGCAAATTTTCACTTTGCATAGCTGTATAGCCTTTACTAACAAGATGATATTGCCATTGCCTCCTGGTCTCCTTTTCTTCCTGGGCAGCAGGAGAATACAAACAAGAACTGTGACCTTTCTCATGGGCATATCACAAGTTAGAATGCCCAAATGTTAACCCATCGAATCTTACAAGATTTTTCTTTGTTTTTCTTTTTTAAATGTGATACCAAGATACTATAGTGTGCTGCAAAAGATCACATCTTTTTCTTTCCCTTTTCTTTCATTTAAGCTCTCTTGGTTAGCATTATTGTGCATTTTAAGAATTGCACTCCTGGCCTCAGGTTGCTTCACATTTCCACATGGACATTGATTATCTTTTTTAATGCATTGTAAGAAATACTGAATGAGTAAGCTTTTTATTCAACATTTATTTGCTCGTTAAATACCATATAAAGATTGAACACCATACCACAAATAGGGAAACTGTAAATGGGTTGCTTAGCTCTGAACAACATCTCTTCCACCAAAGGATATTCACTTTAAGGTATTTGCTTCAAAAGTACTGTCATGTTTCTGTTTGGCTAACTTGAAATCTACAATCATAAGAAGCTGTAAATTTACCATTATCATTTCTTTATAAATATTGACTATTAAAATTTATCATTAATAAATATTATTTTTATATACTTTACATTTTTACAGTACTGTACATAAAGTTATGCATGATTTTACTCTATATAATGGAGTAATCATTTGAATCATTCTAACTCTTGATAGAACATTTTATTTTTCTTCCTCTTCCTCCAGTAATCCCAAATTCACAAAAAAAAAACCACAATAATACAGAGCCTCTCACACAGTCACTATTCTTAAATACAACCTAACCAACGCAACCAAAGCATTTCAGAATCACTGCATGATGCAACTACATTGTCTCACCTCCTGCTAAATATGGAACATATTTGCATGATGGAGTGGAGATCAGTAAAGCAAACTTGTGAATACTTATCCTGCAAATCTCCACTATTTTTATTTTTATTTTTCTTACTTTACCACAATATTTCCCAAAGTCTTGGCCTTCACTGGTTTCTTATTTTCATCCAGAATCATCACTGTAAAAAAAAGTAATATAGGAAGAAAACTCAAGGTTAGTAGTGTATTTTTAGGTGGAGGAAAGAGTCTTTCTTTAGGGATATCACTTATGTCACACTTCAGAGTGGTAATACACCAAACAACAAAAGGAATTAAGTAATTTGGGAGTGCCAAACTGGATAATGTCATGGTCTTATTAACATTCAGCCTTAAGCACAAAAACACAAACAGTCATGCTTTGGCAGCAGAAGTAGGGAAACAAAGTCTGAAAAGGGAAAACCAGAGAACTGAAATTTAAAAGCAACCTTCATACTGGAAAATCTAAACTTCCAAATAGCAAAGGACCATTAAGATACACAAGAAATATAAAAAAAACCTACGTCGGTAACATGAGCAAGAAATAACAACTCAGATTACTGAAGGTTAGCCCAGTTAATTTACTATTGGCAATAAATAAGTATACCTGCTTTTCAAAGGCTCTCAGGAGTCTCAGAAAGATGCCCCCCAGCTAACAAAGTTTATTGTAATCTAGCACAAAGAGATAAAGTACCTTGTGAACTACCCAAATCTGCAGAGCTGGGTAATGCTCAAGTACAGCACAGAATCCAGACCACCCAAGTGAAGCCTTTTCCCTGGATGACGCTGGCCCACCACCTTCAGCGAAAGCATCATATCCTGATACTGAAATTTATGAGGAAAAACACCTGAAATAGCCTCTTCCGTGCAGTCATCTGGGAAATGAAGATACTATAACCACTCATTCCATCTAATGGTGTGGGTATAAGAAAGGAATGACAAATACCAAGTTGGCCTCTGATAAATGAAGTTAAATAAAGTGAAACAACTCAACCATAGAAGAAGAGGAGGGAAGATTTTTGACAGATTGGGCTGATAAGGATTTAAAAACATGCCTTTTGAAGCCTCCTGAAGCAAAGAAAGCAATGTTCAGCTGAATCTAAAGTACTACAACTAATCTTACATTATATATGAAAAGGTCACAGAGGAAATGGGGAAAAGAAAATTACAGACTTCTGACTAAACTCTGCTAAGGCTTGTATGAATAATATCATATCCTATCTGTCCAAAAAATGCCAACATTGGTCATTTACTATTTCTGGCTGAAGCTATTCCTTCAAAGAAGATGGTAATTTTTAAGTAACTGAAGAGAGCCTCCTGAAAGCAATGGCTCAGCACATAGACACAAGCAAGTACACAAGACCAGTTCTACAAATCAGTGACTTGGTGTAACTGGGACATAATCTGCAAACACCTTTTGAATTTATTTATTGTTAGATGGTCTAAGAACATGGTAGATTTGTTCATGATATATTTGGAGAATTTAGGTTCAGAACACACAATGAAAAGATCCGCTTATACGTAGTTTTCAATGTTTTCTCTCCTATTTTTATGATATTAGAGTAAAATATAATTTTTTTTTTGTAATTAACTGATTCATCAAGGTACTAATCTCAGTCTTCAGTCTCCTCCTTGCAAGCTGCTTATTTGAATGTAAAAAAATCTGGAGAATGGAGATAGTATACTGTTCACTCATGAATTACTGAAGAACTGGCTTATTTCATCCAAATGTGGAACTTGCTTCAGTCTGAAAATGCAATTAAATTATCTGGAAAGGATTGAAGTAGATCAAAGGAAAATCACAACAAAATCTCTGATTTAAGGCAATAGACCTAGAAATTAAAATGGTACCTTGAATCACTTATAAATGTAATTTGTGCCACTGCACTTTGATATCATAACTCTTATTCTCTGTGTTCTTAAAAATCAGCAAAGAATCACTTCACTTTTAGCAATATGTAACAGAAAAGAATTTGTCTGCATTAAAAAAAAGTGGATCTTGTAACTTTGTATTTATATTTCAGTATAAATACAACATGACTTATCAACCATTTGCCTGCATGTATAATCCAAGAATACAGAATCGATCATCTAAATGGTTTAAGTATCTCCTCTAATCAATACAATAACAGCAGGAAAATGACATCAAAACAGAAGCAGATGACACCAGTGGCCACTATAGAGTAATTTCAAAAAATCATTATTTTATGAATGGCTGCATTACAGGACATAATTGGTCAGAGACTGAAAGAAGTAAAGTTATACCATAAATCCTTAGTCAATTTTAGTGCTTATTTTTTGTTTCCCTTATAAGGTATGCTAAAGACGTTGCCTTTATTCTACTTGAAGAAATTCTTTAATTACACTAGTCCCAATGTTCCAAAATATTAATTGGAAATTTTTATACTCCTGCTACTCATACTTCTTTCTCAACCTGACTATCACTGACAGCATGTGTGATAAAATTACATTCCTCCACTCTTTCCTATTTATTATACAACTCTGGACAAAGTCATTGGCATTGTTTTAAAGTTGTTTCTAATCTACAGCTCGTCCTCATGCCATACCTGTAAACGCCAAAACCAAGAGCTGCTGAAAATTTTGTATTTTCTTTAATGCTCACTACCAATTATATGTATTAGAAGAAAAAAAAACCAACAGCTTAGTTACTGTTTTCTGCTTTCTGCCCAATTATGTGAGAACTCCTCCTGAAGACCATCTGATCTTCAATGTAATTAGTTTTCAGACTTCAAGTAATTATTAAAACTGTGTTAAAATCAGGGTTCCCAGGTATTAAAATATTTTTGCACCCTTCCAGACAATGAGCGCTCATCCTTTTCATATTGGTCCAAAGCCTACAATTTCTCCCAGCTGGAAATAAAAATGCTCCACAAATACTGAAAGATAATGTGCTTAACAACTTTCTCAAGTTATGATAAAGTACAGAAGCATTGTGGAGAAGTCTAAACAAGTATTGTATCACAGTATGTGCTATCCCTTTCATATTATAAAGGCAGGAGTAGTTGATCAGTTTTCTTGAACATAACTCTGAATTTCTTATTCACAATCACATTCCAAAACACACAAAGAAGCAGAGTTTCCTGTTTCAGGAAGAAGGAAAATGCATAAGTAACAGTGTAACTTGCTCTCACTACAATTAAGGCTCGCTTACTGAGGAATACAAGCAATGTCCTTTTCTAGTAACATTTTTAGCATAGTATTACCATTATATCCTGGCACGGGTTTTCCTGCCTGTCCGGGTGGAGGTGTTGTAGGGTTTCCCAAACCAATACAGGAAGCAGTAATTGGAGAACCAGATTCTGTTAAGAGAATACAAATATCATCACTTAAGGTTGTTCTTGGTTTCCTTAAGTATTTATTGGTTCTAAGTTTTTCGATGCTTAGCACATCAAAATAAAAAAAAAAAAAATTCCTAGACAAGCAATAAAGATTTAGAATTCAGCAAATCATGGAATATCCTGAGATGGAAGGGACCCAAAGGGATCATAGAAGTCCAACTCCTTGCCCTGCATAGGAGAGACCCAAGAATCACACCATGTGCCTGAGAGTACTGTCCAAACACCTGTTGAACTCTGTCAGTCTTGGTGCTGAGACCACTTACATGGGGAGCCTATTCCAGTGGCCAGTCATCCTCTGGGTGAAGAACCTTCTAATATCCAACCTAATCCATCCCTGACACAGCTTCATGACAATCCCTTGGGTCCACTGGTCACCAGAGAGTCGGTGGTTCTTGGGAATTTTCTCCTTATCAGTTGGTCTAACCCAATTTTATCAGTATTGTTATCAGCATTCCTCTTGGTAAAGAGTTATCTTTTCTCTTATATCCAGGTGTATTTGGTCTCTCTCTCTGCGTATTGGAGAAATCACGGATATTGAATCTAAGGGAGAAGACTTCTGTCCGAGGTCACTGCCACTCCAAATGGTCTCAAACCAAGACATTTTTAAATGCTGCTGTAACTCTGAGCCACAGAAAACAAAGTGTAGGTGGTTTAAAATATTAGCAGGAACACAGGATGAGACTATTACTTTAAAAACACAGCTTTATCATTCTGGATATGTTCCAAGTCTCAGGTCACTTGGCCTGAAATTCATGGTCCATGCCACCCTCAAGTGCCAACAAACAAATCAGATTTGTTTCCAGCTCTATATGTATATCTGATCAGTATGGTCAAATCTATTTTCAGATCTCCTGCATTAGGAAATTAGAGTTACTTTTGTTGAGAATTTTCTCAGCCTCCACAGCATTTATCTGCCACTTCAGAAGTTGTTATATGACTACTCAAGTGCTTAAAGAAATAAGAAAAAGAACAAAATTACAGACTCTTGTGAAGATTTTACAGTAGGTGTTAGTAAGAAGCTGAAAATTTAGCTTTAACAGTATGGTTAAGCTAAGGCCTAAATCCAGTTGTGGGACACAAAATAAGAATTATCAACCCTCTACACTAATAAAGACAGGCTAAAAAGTTTGCTTAATTTTTTTCCCAATCTTTCCCTGTACCTTCTTCTACATAATGCATATTCTCTGCACAATCATGGGTGGAATTTTTTCTTCCAACAAGCAGAACACCCAAGCTACAATTACAGTGGTGGCACAATATCAAAAGGATCTACTATAGCCCATTTGTGATCACACTGAAAAGTTGCAGGAAGAGAAAAATACAATTTACTCAACAGTTTAGGAGCTTCATTTTCTGCACAGTATTTATACTGAAGACTTTTTTCCTCTTTTACTTGAAACAAAATGAACCGTGAATTGGAAAAGACAGTAGAAGGGACAGTTTCTTTTTTGATTGTGTTAGAAAAGAAGTGGTAGCAATCTGTATATCTTGCACAGTGAGAACTAAAAACCATACAGTAACAGATGAGGCAAGAAAGGTATTCTCTTATTACCAAAACATAGACATTATGTTTGCTCCTAAGAGGTAGGGAATATGACATCCCTGTTAGCCTGATGTGCCAGTAATACTGGCATGAACTGGGAATTGATAAACATTTCTAATCAAGAGCTCTCAATACAAAAACCCTAAACGGAGGCAGATAACCTGAAATTCCTGAAAATTAGTTTGTGTTTGACTCTCTAGTATACTGCTAATGAAATCAACAGAAACTTCATTACACTAATCTGCCTGTATTTGTCCCTGCTTTTTGGACAACAATGAATACAACGGAATGAAAGTCCACTTATTCTAAAGAATCATAAGTTCTAAAACTATGTGAAAAAGTCATTATAATTGTTGCTATTTCTTCTATTGTCTTCTCAATTATCAATGGATATACCATTTTCATATTTACCCAATGCTCTAATCTCTAAGCCTATATACATTCAGTTCTCAGGGGTCAATAAAACTTTTCATATACATGAAAATAATACTGGTGTTTGGTGCTTTGATCAGATATTAATTCAGAAAGGGAATCCCCAAAGCATCTGCTCCTTGTGTTAGGTTAACTGTTCCTGAATGTTAAAGATTCCCTTACAATATAGAATCACAAAGGAGTACTGTCAAAGGACAGCGTGAAGCTTTATGCTGTACATTTCTTGGGAAATCAACACAGATCTTCCAAATGGGATGCTGGATTGAAATATCTATTTCCCAAATCTATCAGAAAACAACAGCCTCTTTCTAGGACAGCATTTTTTATAACAAAGAGAACAGTCTGAGGTTAAAGGGGAATTCCATTCAAAAGTATCCTGAAAAGAAATCATAAGTATTCAGAAGAACATAGAAAAATAGGTACTGCTAAGATACTTTCCTTAACAATGAGGTGTAATACAAGGACTGTGTGGCCCTTTCATGGATTTCCAATAAATAAAGTTGCTTAGGAATCTTTGGTTTCAATTAAGGTTGGTTTCTCTACAATTCAAGTCAGGACCTATGTGCAGGTTACAAGATTTAGGTCTGAAAAGTTAAAACAGCAAGTTTGAAGAAGGATAATGTTTGTCAAGTGTACATTGGATCTCTTCTATCCCTTGCATCAGGTTTCTGAATTTATGAACAGACATCCCTTACCTCATTTAATGACACTCATTTATCATTGCAGGTTATGTGAAATTAATGTACAGCACCTAGAGAGATTCCTAATTCTTAAGTCTTTAGGAACTTTCATATTTTTAATGTAAGAAACAGAACAACAGGTCTGTCTAACAGTCAGTCTCTTCTGCAAACATTTAGGCACTAACTGTCCACTTACTATTCTAGCAAGTTAGCTCACCCTGTGGCTCTGGAAGGCTTTTCAGGGACAACTGGATCACAAAAACAATTTCCTTTCTGCATAACACCTTACAATGTGACAATGAAAAAGTTATTTAGGAGAGCAATGTATTACACTGGAAGAGCAATGTTTCACAACTAGTCTGGTAAATGCACTCAACATCTGCTCAGGAGATGAGCAGATTTACCTCTGAGAATAACAAAGAGCACTTCACTGAGACAGGGAAGAAAGAGTCAGTGAGAGACTGTCTTAAAATCAAGGCTGTTCAAGTGTCCCAAGTCCCTCCTTATGCTCTTTCCTTTCAGGAGAAGGGCTAATGTAAAGAAATAGCCCTCAGTACTCACAGATGTGACATTCTTTGGTTTGTCTTGCTCTACAAGTAGGTGGAAGACACTATTATAAAGATATTTCAATACTATTGAAATAGCCAATATAAATTGAACAGACTACATAAGTAGTCTGTTGCAGATATTTTTGCTGCATTTGTGCCTGAGAAAACAATTCTTGTATCAGAGAAGGTACTGCTGACCCAGAAGCAAAAAGTGCATTCTCCTAAAAGTAGCAAGGGGAGTCTATAAGCGTATGCCTGACTTTATTCATCAGAAAGATTCCACCTACCCATGTGCCTGACTTGCAGAAGCTGTGCTCTGCCAAACAACGCAAAGCAACAGCTAGTAAGTTCTATGCTCAAAACTGTCTTGCTCATTCACAGTCAACAGTCAAGTTCAATTAAAATAAACAGATATGAAATAACTCAGAATTTTAAAGATGAAAAATATACTGTTTACCCTGTACCACTTATATTCCTAATACATTATAATTTCTAGACGATGTCTCACATTCCTCAGCCATAACAGATCGTCACACTGCTGAAATACATTGGGGTTTTTTGGTAGGAAGTACTTAAGGAAAACACACTGCATTTTGACAATAATATTGAAGTTTGGGCTGCGCTAAGTGGGTAATGTAAAGCTGCCTGCTTAGAGTTTCTTAGGATGCAATGGAGAGACACTGAATGCATGCAAAATAGGTAGGAAGTTGTTATGTAGCAGGAGAGAAAAAGAAGAAAAAGGAGAAATTGTCACACATTAACATACTAATGAATGCAATAAATTTAATGCACTAAATTCTCACTGTGGCAGTGCTGTTTTGAGTCACTCTTCCATCAAGGCTGTCATTTTTGTTGCGAGGAATTAAAGGAATTAATATAGTAGAAGACAGCACTGATAAAATGGAAAGGAGAGTCTATGAAGGCAGAAAGCTTAGGCAGCAACAGATAACAAATCAATTCACACTGCAAGAATGCATCTCTAAAGAGACTCCTTGCACACTCTCCCTCCACAAAGTGACATATTAATTATGCCAGAAAGGGTGCAATGAAGAATTCAATAAAGTTACAGCAAAATGCTCTCTGGTATGGCAACTACTGGCCATCCCAGAACAGAATACCACACTACCAGATGAATTATAGGACTTAAAATCACAGTATACCATACTGCTTCCTTATAATAAAGCCAAATCTAACACATCACAGAAATGATAGGCACTGGCAGTGTCCTGAAGATTCAGGGGCCAGATCATCAAGTATTCATACAGACCTCGATTCCTTAATCCTTCAGCATATGACTGTGCAGAGCAAGGAATCCAGTTTCTCAGTCAGTCCTTCACTAATACCCAAGTAAGCTTCTAAGTCTCTAACTGCAGTAGCAGTAGGTGGTCTCACACAATTTGGATTTAGCACTGATAACCCTGCCAAATTCTGTCTAGATAGTTATGCCGCAGGCTGGTAGTCCAAGCATCATTTTAGTCTTATTTTTACCGATCTTGGAAAATAACGTCAAATAATTGTCTTAGCCTCTGTATAGTACAGCTCAGCCATGCCTTTAGCAAGGCCTAAAAAATATCCACTGTATAATTTTGCCAAGATGTTTTCTTTACCACTTCCCTGGAAGAGATCTATACCATGTTGGTACACAAAACATGTTATATTGTTAATGTGTAGAAAGACTAAGTAGATCCTGCTAGTGCTGCATGTTTAACTACAAACAGTCTGATGCTAATTGTTCATTAACACTAAAACAAGAAGTTGACATCTGGCCACTATTATCCTGGAGCACTAAAGTGCACAGAGGAGATCAGTTTGGATGATCCCAATACAACGTGATGTGTGATACTGCCACAAAAATCCACCGCATAGCTGCACCCACATTGTTAGTATATGTTGCTTTGCCATGATTTTTACTACCTTCTAAGAGTAAAGGCTAGTGAAAATTACTTTCAGAGCTATGATAATTATATCATGAACTATCCCATCCATTTTACTCATTTCCTCTCTGTGGGATGATGGCTAGGGCTAAAATTTAGAGAAGACTAAGAATTCTGCAGTAAAACACAGCTGCTACTCCTTGGATGGAATGCAGTCAACATGCTTCCCATACAGTGATAAGCATCTGCTCAGAGGGATGGAGCAGAGTGTGGAACAAAGTGGAGACTATGTGGCTTCCTCCATCGAAATCCTGTCAGAAACGGGGAACATTGTGGTACTGTTGAAGTTCATGAGACCCTACAGTACCTGTCAGCCAAGGCAGATGGATCAAGGTGTTTTGCTGCTGAGCCACCAACCATGTCAAATCCCCTCTTCAGGTGCCAAGCCACGACCACCCTCCCTCCCCATTAGGTATGGCAAGAGAACTTTACAACAATCAGAAACAGAAAGTATTTATGACCAAAGCCACTCAAGCTCCACCTAAACATAAAGAAATAGTATAGACATAAGTTGGGGATAAGGGGAAAATCAGAGAAGACTCCACTGAACTGCTGGGGTCAGTCAACGGGCTGAGTCCACCTTCTCCCCCCAGAGGGACACCTTGGGTAAGAATTGTACTGTAGATGCACTGAACGCTGCTTTCAGACTAGAGGTTGTGTTTGTTCTTGCTCCATAATATATTAGTAGATTTCTTCATATTAGAGCTTGTGCTTGCTTGATATATCAGTAGATTGCTCTAAAACATATTTTTGCAGTCAGACACTATTGCCAACAACCTTCAAACCTTATTAATGTCACAATTTGTATAAATAAAGAATGTTATTCTGTAAACTATTAGAGCAAGTCAGGGTCTGCTGAGGGGTCTCCACACTTTTGAACCCCACTGACAAGGGCAGTCAAATCACCCTTCCATCTTGTGAATCTATAGGTGAAGGGTCTCATTACGAGACACTGACAGACCTGGATGAGCACAAGGGTCTCAACTTTCCTGAGGGCACGCCTTTTGTGTGATTTTCTTAATTTTATTTAAACTTGTCATCAAATTAAGTGAAATTTAATGAAAGAGCTTATATTTACTGAAATTCTCATGTTGCAATTTATTTATGAGGCACTACGGCAAACTATAGCAAAGAAGTGAGAGAAGCCACAGGGAGACAGCAATGACTAAAGAATTTGAAGAACCGTAAATTCTTAAGGATTCCCTGATTCAGTTTTATCAACTGTGAGAAAGAAGTGTAAAATTAAATCCAGTTCACACATTATGTGCAATTAGGTTAGATTAAAGACAGTCCACCATCCTAAACTATAAAAGGTTTTGCTGGCTAACAGTGAAACTTCAAGAGCTCTTTCATGCATTATTTGGATTTTCATTTCACTCCTTACTCCCAAGGATTATGACAGATACAGCAGAAAAAAATCTTAAACAGTGCTCATAATTATAATTTATTTTTCTTCCATCTGACTGCATTCTTAACTTATTTCTCTTGTGAATTAAGCCAGCAGGTGCATAAAGCTGCATAAGGAGTGACAAATATGGTAAGTAGCAGGGGTCTATCTTAAAGAGCCTTCAAGAAGTATCAACTTTTAGGTGAGTTTTGCAAGTTGAATGATTTGCAATCAAGATTTTCATAGTTGCCTGACAAGATGTTTCTCAACTGCTTACAAACCTAAGTAAAGCTAGAATATCACTTCTAAAGCGTTACCTTGTCCATCAGGCTGCTTACAATTCAGGTTATGTTCACTTGGCAGCAGATCAGAACAACTTGTTACCTTGAGGTGGGACGGCTGCAAAATATGTTTGTTCATCCCACTAGCACTCTATAAAACAGTGTGTAAAACCTTTACAAGTTAAATGAAAGTGTCATGGAAAATCAACAGTGTTTTTTACCTATTCTTCACATCCAAGTAAAATTAGAGTTGACCTTTCTCACTTGGTTAAATTGTACATAGAGACTTAAAAAAGGTCTTCTTAACTGCTTAACTTTGTCTACTCAGAAACGGTCATGTAGAAACTTCACTCAGAAAACATGGAAAAGAGATATAAATAGAAAATGAAACAATCCATTTTTTTTAGAAGGTGACTAAGGAAAGTAAAAGATCCATGAATTATACAGACAATTCAGAGCAGATACATTTGTACAATAGAACCAGTACATTGGCTTTTTTCCTGTTGTGACTACTTGCTGTTCAGTATTTTCACTTGAAGTTCCCTTATTCTCTACATTCTTTATTGTACAAGAGTACCAAGTGTGCTCAATCAACAGGGCCATACACTACAGACACTTATTTCCAGTGTTTAAAAGGACATACTGCAGTATATTCAGTGTTGAGCTAATTAAAGCATATTCTTAAGTAATTGGGCAAGCCTTCCCATATTATAGCACTGAGAATGACTGCTTCAAGCCTTCTTGCACAATCTAGAAATTGTGATGTTAGTATTAACCTGACTGTGGAGCCATATTTATATATGTACATCAACGGCTGTGTACAGCTATCTGGAAACAGAGTATTTCCCTCATTTCTTGCAAATGTACCAACGCATGAGATAAAAAAGATGACAAAATAATCTAAAGGTACTTGAAAATATGAAGCCCATTTCTCAAAGAAAAATCTGATTTGTTTAAAAAGTAATATATTTTCTGAAAGTACCTGAATTTCTATGCTTATTCTTAGAATTGAAGAGAAGAATCAGCATGAGGAGAAACCAACAATTCTTTTTCTAAATGCTTCAAAGCACTTGTAGTCATAATGCATCTATTACCATGAAAACATTACACTTGTGAAGGCCAAATACTTCTTGTATAACAGTTCTATTTCTGTATTCAATTCACTTATTTGAAAACAAAATCAACTCACAAACCCATAATAATTCACGCAAGGCTCCCTTTCACAATCTTATCCAGCCACAGAATGTATTCACAAACTGTGCTGTTTTTTGGTATCATACGCATACACAAGGCCTCTGAGGATTTCAAAGCACATCCAAGTAAAATCTCCACAATTAACATACAAATCTAACTAGCTTAGCTAAAGGTTGGTGGGCCATGACAAATATTAAAACCAAAGCAGGAAATAATTCAGTTATCAGAAGTAAGCTAGTAATGAAGCACCAGAAGTTTATGCATTCATTTTGTAAGTGCACCAAGCTCCTTTGTCTCCAAACGGTGTATTATAATGTACATCTTATAAGTTGTCTACAGCAAAATGACAGCCAAGATTAGAGGAGAATAGAAAGCTTTTTGGTCATATTTGGAAGATCTCAGATGGTATGTTTAAAGTCAGGTGATGCATTGAATTAGAACATATTTTCAGACCAAAATTAATTTCAAATTATTTTCCTCCTACTGTGACATCATAACTGACACGTGATAAAATACTAAGAGAGAAATGGAGAATATAAAAAGTAATTACACTTCTCAGTGCTAAATGTTTACTGTTTAATCATTTTGGGGAACCTGAATATATGTATGCATAGTAATACTGCCAAGATGGAAAATACAGGTAAAATTACTGCAGTGCAACTCAAATATCTTTATCGGGTCTTTATCAGGATCTCATATCTTAGAAGCACACTCTTTCTACCCTCACTGAGCAGCCCTCAATCCTGCAAAGGATCATTCCATCCACACACTAGATCCATGCAGCTTACTGTTCTTAAATCATCAGGCAAATGATCTACTTTATCTTACTGAGGTCTTTATTCTCTGAGCAACACGAAAAAGGAGTTGCCATGCGACAAGAGATCAGCAACCTGTAACATCTTCACACTCATACAAACTAGAGGTGCTGTCACAGCTCATCTCTTTCAGGCAGATGAGACTCCACTATTCTATTTTAACATATCCATATCCAAAACATGTCCTCTCTTCTTTTTCATTTCCCTATTCAGTGCACACTAAATATTGTTCATGGCTCAACTCCATAACTTAAGACTGCTTTACAGTTCCTTTATTTTCAATCATCTAAACCACAACAATAAAATTATAAAAAGGAGGAAAACATTTATAATACTTCATCCATATTAATGTACGTCCCTGGCTGCATGTGGAAAGACAATTAGAAAAGATTAAAATTAATAAGCACTAAGAAAGTGAAGCCAAATGGGAACAGAAAAGCTCAATACATACTTTCCATCAGTTCTAAGTCAGAAAATATCAGAGCAAATGAGACAGAGTAGCAATGGCACAGCTGATAATGAATTTGTATCAACAAAGGGGAGTTGCTGACCAGTGGTAAAAAAAACAGAATGTAAGAGCGGAAAAAAGAACCTTCCCAGAAATTTAAAGCACAGAGGTACATGCTACTTCTTTTTTTTTTTTTTTTTTTTTTTTACCAGAAGGACCTAGTACATTTACTGATTTAACCACGTCCAAACTGCAATAAATCCAGTAAGTAAAGATAAAAAGATACCATGGGTTTTTTTCAAGCCATAACACCCCTGCCCAGCATCTTTGCAATGAGGCACATCTCCCACAATGGGTGGGACAACTTAAAGCCATGTGAAATGCCCATCTGAAATTACCTTCAAATGTGAAACACTTTGGGAGGAGAAAACACACTTTGTGAAATGGGCAAGACAGTGAACAACACCAAATACCATAATCAACCTATGAAGCTGTAATAATTTATTCAAACCAAAAACACTTTAGAGAATATGTATATAATCCAGACATACCTTCTTTGATGTCCAACACACACATAAGCAGAACATAGTGGTAAACAAGACATTTTTGCAATAAAATTTCTCAGCTAAGTGAATACAGCCTAAGCTACTGAAGGAGAATGCTCTTCACTTGGATTCCTCAGAGAAAACTCATCAAAAATTAAGACTGGAAGATGAGCATAGATGACTGTAGTACTGAAATGTTACAGAAGGCAACACAATCAGGGAAGCAACATCACCCATTTTACTAAGGCATGTCATGAATCATATATGATGGAGATGCTGAACTGTGTTAGCATGAGCAGAGATTCAGTATTTTACCATTTGATGAACAAGGATTAAGGATTACATCAATAAAATGTCCAGTTCTGAGCACCATCAGCCTTCAACACCTAACTCTTCTCAACCCACCGGAAGCAGGTTGCTTCAAGGTAAGGTTTTCTCAACTAAGCAATATAATCATATTTTCAAATGAAGAAACTTCTGTAATTCTATTATTCCATGTGACTGCCCAAGTAGTTTACATCATAATGAAATACCTTTAACAACAAAAACAAGGTGAGGTGGAAGGAGAGTGAGGCTAAGGAAATTTTGTCTCTGCACTTACAGGACACTTCTGGAATGTATGCACAGATTGAGGACTCTGACATCCCGCACTGAGGAGGAGCAGGTTTCCCCACTCTTCCTTCACATCACTGGAATATTGTAACAGAGAGGCACAAGTTCTCTTCACAGGTTTAAGCGACAGGTTGGCTTCCTCAAAGCAATTTAGCACAAATTACTTGGCTCATTAGAAAACAAGAGTGTCAAACACTAATTAAATCCATTTCAGTCCTTTAGGTTACGCTAAATTATCATAAGATAAAAATTGCAAAAACTATGAATGCTCCAATCTCAAGAGAGAAGCAAATAATCAGGATGAGTTAGGAACAGTTCCTTGGTTTTGACAAAGGCTGATCAGACAGACACAGAAAAAAAAAATTATACAAGTTCTGTTCCTTTTCCTTTCTCTGAAGCTAATGGTAAAGACAACTATACAAAATGAGACAGCCACACAGAACCGAAAGGTCAGTCTCTGCCTTGGCAACGCCCCTTAAAATATCTCTTTCCTCTCTCTCCTTCAATAAGGGGAACCAAAAACCTATTTGAACTGGGTATCCTAAGATGACATTGAAGGAATGATGACCTACTGTTACTAGTGATATGCAGTTCACATCCGATTATTGAACAAACTGAAATGGTTGAAACAATCTCTATTTTCATACTCTTAAAGGACAGAATTCAAGTCTCCAGGTGGAGACATGATGAACTCTTATTAGTTCAGTTATCCAGAAGATAATGCTCAGAGAACTCTCTAATTCAGGGCTGCATAGCTGCAGAAATTTCTGAAGGGTAATTCCAACTTCTGTAGAACTGTTTTGCAGGACATCAGCTTCCACTAAAAAATATGATTCCGATCTTGACAGGATACATACATCTTTAAAAAGCATGAACTGCATCTACATTGAAGCACCTGATAACTTCAACCAGTAACCTGGACTTGGGAAGAAATTTGTTTCGTCTCAGCTCCACATTCCTAATCCCCATAAACCTAGAACTGAATTTCTGTCGCTCAAAACAAAATTTCCAAGAATTAACTCTCTTGTTGCAAATTAAATAGCCATCCTTTCTTTAGTTTACCTTTTCTGCTGCCTTTGGGTCTGAAAATTTCACAATATTAAACAAATGCACTGATCTGCACAGTTTTGAATGGGGCAAAGCAGGAGATGACTGAAGAGAAGAACAAAATCAGGAATCCAATTGTTAGTTGTGGGGAGATGGAGGTCTTAGTCTGACAAGGTAATTGACCTAACGAACAGTTCTGTAGTATAAACCTGGAAAGATTAGCTAACAGAATTTAGTTGCAAAACCCATCTTTCTGCATATTCATATGAAAGAGATTCTGCATAATACTGCCAAGACTGCACAGTGGAAACTGAAGAATGCTGCTTGGGGACCACATTGGTAAACTCTTCCCCATACATGATTGTAGTAGGAAGTAGCTCATTGAAATATATTACAGTGAGTACACTTAACCATGATTCATATTTTTTACACTGAATTCAATGATACAGTTGTTTTGTTTGTATAGTCCTAATAAAAGATCTGTATAACTATTACTCCTATGTTTAATTACTTAATAAAAGTATGTCCTAATAAAAATATTACCAAGATAGCATTTGCATGTTTTAGAGGTAAGACACAGAGAAAGAAAATTTTAAAAGTGATAGAGTACAGTATCAATTATAGTACAGAACTTGGGGAATTCCTACCAGTAAATTTAATCACACTATGTGCAAAATGTGCACAAAATGTGCACTATCTTTTCATAGTTCTGCCTGCTGATACTCAGGGCAACAGTGGATAACTCCAGTTTGAACATACCACACTTGCACACTCTGTAACTTTGATTTCCATAGTACACAACAAAGAAAGTTCTATGGAAACATGTCTCTTGACAGAGACTTTATGCAACTCAGATTTTATCATCGAATTTTCAGCTACAGTTCCATTTCATCTGAATTTTCCTTCACATCCCCAAAGAGTCTCAAAATGTTTTTATTTAAAAATATCAAGAGAAAAAAACTCTTTACATCCTATACTTATTATGAAGAAACGGAAATCTAACAACATTTTTTCAAAATGTCAAAAGTGATGTAGCAGTTTAATTTTATTTCTTTTTAGTACAAAATGCTGAATAGCTAACATGAGATCAGCTGAGGATATTTAACACAAACGTTCAGAGCCTTTGTGCTTCCACAGCTTGTCACAACCTCCTGGCTGTTACCCCTTTTTTCTTCTAGAACTCAAAGCTAGCTTCAAAACCAAGGTAACCCAAACTCACATTTCTTTGTATATTGAGGGTTATCCCTCAGGATGAGGGATGTGACATAGCAGGTACAACCCAAAAACTGTTTAGATTACTTCAAACAGATTTGGCAAGGTGCGTTGTAATTTATTACCTGAACACTGAAACAGAGCTACTATATCATTTCCTTAAAACGTAACTGCACAGAGAGAGAGAAAATAAAGTCCAAAGTGCATTCCTGTTCCCTTTCAGACAAAGTATCACAAAACATGTGTAAATATTAAAAGAAAATTTATCTCTGAGCAGAAAAAAAAGCCATTTTCAGAAACTGAATTTAAGGCCTCCTGGATAGCTTGGGGCAAGATACCTGTCTTTCTTAATTTAACATCTGCAAGACTGGAATAACTGTACTTACTTCATAGGGGTGTTAAAAGAATTAATTGCTTGTGTTTGTACAATTACTTTCAAGATGAAAACTGCTATTTTAGAGCTGAGTGTCAATTCATATAAATAAGCAGAAACTAAACACCTGCACAAATCCAAAAGAAGACTATCCTCTCTCCATGTACAGCTGAGTACAGGATCTGAAAATACCATTCTTTCATCCATTGCCATATCTCTGAAGAAAACAAGTTCTTAGTGGTCCTTACTTCCTCAAATCCTATTTGCCTCATTGATCCTGTGACTTTATTTCACAGCTTGTAAGATGTGCTTACTATACTCGTAATACAAATATGAATATTTAAAATTAGGGTTATTGGTGAAGGTGTACTGACACAAATAACACAATGCCTGACACAATCACGTTTTCCAGGTGTAGTTGCTTTGAAGTCCCTTAATGAAAGCTTTCCTCTGTTTTAAAGTACTGTTTCAACTCACAGTGATTTCACATACTCCATAAATCTACCAAGGACAAAATGAAAGAAATCATTATGGACATTTCTTTGTGCATACTAATTTATTTCTAGTTTCAATATATGGCAAAGGGGACAAAAGCTTTGAGGATACGTTACTAAACCTGAAGAAGGAAGTGGTTCACACTCCTTTTTCTATTTTACAATACTTTTTTTGGTGAGTCTTTTGTTTCCCCACAGTGATACTCATGTCCATCTCCAAATGATGACTCAGTCTCTTCTCATCTCTACAAAGCTTATCTTTTCCTTCCTTTTCTCAGTCATTAACAGGGGAACAGAAGTTACCCTGTCATTCAAGAAACACTCATTACCCAGATACTGGATTACCATCCTCCTCCATCTTCTCAGTTGAAAGAGTGAACAACTAAGACATAACTGCATAAATAAGATCTACAGTATTCGGGCAAAATTAAGATGCCAACATTTCTCACAGTTTTGCAATGCTCTTTTTTGGAAGAATGCAGACAAATATCAGTTTGGGGAATAAGTACCAATTTGTCAGACTATCAAAGGTCAAAAGCATTTTCATGTGTAGAAGTGAGTCAGAAGTTTTCAATCTCAAACCCCCACAATTTATAAGTTCAGTTGCAATTTAACTGCAAAAAAAAGGTAATTTCTTTTAAGATGTATTTTAAAAACTTATTAATTCTACATGCAATAGCTAGCAGTCTTGCCTTCTTCTTGCCAGAAGTGATTAGGGGGTTTTATTCTCTGATTTTAGTTGTCATTTTTTATTTTAGAGATAATAGTTCAAAAAACTGTTATTACTGAATTTGTGGATCCTCTACTCTATCACCAGTCACTAACCTTGCATATTTCTTATGAAGTGAAACAGCTACGTATCTACTCTGAAAATATTTCACATTCAGTACATACATCTTTAACCTCATGTACTGAAATCCAGTACTGTTAGATTGAAAAGGCTTTTCCAGCACAGAAATCCACTTTCAACTTTTGCCAAGTGACAGACACGGGGGAATGTGACAGAACTGCTTATTTTTTCACAGTTAATGGGATACATTTTGTATTCTGCTGAAAAAGGGGTGAGTGAACAGCAGATGGGAGGGCTGCTTTTCCCTGCTGTCCTGGCTGCTGTGCCCCAGGATAAGAGAAGCATTTCAGAGGGAGGAGGACAACCTTCTCCCCCCCCAGCATTTGAGCATGTTAATCTCTAGGGAAGTCTAGGAAAACATGACAGTGTGGGCAGAGGCATTTCTAATTCATCTCACTTACCAGACCTGACTGTTCTCTATTTTAAAAATTACACAGATCTAGTTTCTTAGCTTGTATTCTATTAAGCACTTTTTCCTATGTAAGGGTCATTTCCCAAAGCTCAATAAAAGTCCACCCTGACAAATCAAAGGCAGAAGGCCCAAACTGATGAGCAGGGAGTTTCTGATTGAGCTCACACACAGAAAGGAAGTCACAAGAGGTGGAAGGAGAAGCAGAATGACCCATAAGGACTTTAAAGATGCTGTCCAATTGAGCAGGATGGGGTTAGGAAAGCCAAGACTTATGTGAAGTGGAATCTAGAAAAGGACATGAATGACAATAAGAAAGGAAACAGACAGAAAACACAATCCCGCTGCTCAAGAGGGCATGTGATCTGGCAGCAAAGGGCACAGAAAAGGCTGAGGTACCGAACGACTTCCTCACCCCAGTCTAATCAGCTAAGATTGACTTTCAGGATTCCCAGATTGCCAAGACCAAAGGAAGTCATGAGCAATGAAGCCTTACCCTTGATGGAAGAAGACTAGGTTAGGGAGCACTTAAACTGTACATACATAACTGCATGGGACCTCATGAGTTGCACCCAACTCAGAATATTCTGTGAAGGTCTGTGAAGGTTCTATGTCTGAATGAACACAGTAACATGGAACTCCTGCACTATATATATGCCAAAGCTATAGGTGATTTTATATATATGTATCTGCATAAACATAGATAGAATCAATCACAGTACTATTGCTTACTGACAGTTCAGCAGTTAATCAAAGACATTATTTGATCTTTTAATCTTTTTCAGTATATTGTTCATTTTGCATCATTCAGGCCTGCTTTTGCCTAAAGACATTAGGATCATAGAGAACTGAGCAAAATGTAAGTCTAATCTCTCGTATTAATCAGTTAATTAGCAGATTAAATCAAGATTAAATAAAAAATGGCACTACTGTCTTCCAGTACTTTTTCACTATTTATCTAAGATTGGGGCAGGGAGTGTCCCAATCTTAGGGACATTTAGGGATATTTAGGGACATTAGGCATTTTAAACCTCCTCAAATGATTTAATTACATAATAGATAGATGAACTAAATAGTTTCTCACTTTTATTCTAATCTTATATATCTACTATCTGACCCATCATCGGGGAACCTCAGAAGATTTTTCTTCAGAGACAGAGAAACCACAGACTCAAAATAATGATCCACAGAAAATACAACAGGTTTTCTTGGAAGGGAGCAAAGGAGGGAAGAAAGGAGGGAGCTGCTGGAATACATTTCCTTCGTTTAAATAGCAATAATGTGTGTAAGAAGCAAAATCCAAACCTTATCTTGCAATAGTAAAATTTAAAAATACATGATTCCTTAGTTATAAAGAGATATATTTGATCAAGCCTCAATCCAGAATTCAGCTGGGATTTTTGCAAAGTTACACATAGATTGGTACCCTGATTCCTTCATTGCAGTCTAAGTACCTAATCCTCCTCCAGTGAAATAAATGGGAGACACTTCAAAATAATCACTAGAAGTTGGATGACATCCATACAGAACTACATTAAAGACCAAGGACTCTACTCTGCTGCAGATTGTTAATTTTTAATTACACAAAATTTATGTGGAAAAAACTTAAGCTAAGCCTTAAATAGCAAAATTTCTGTCAAAACAGTCATACATAAAATACACGCAGAAAAAATACTGATGCAACCCTTTGTTTTAAACGCAGGTATCAGAAAATACCTTTTTTCTATATAGCTTTTAAAAATGCTGTGTTCTAAATGTATCCTTATGTCACTTCTCAGACCACTTCCAAAAAATATTACTTCTGCTTGAATTTTTATTTTTACACTTGATCCTGCCTATTTAAGTGTTCATGGAAAGAAATAACAGTTCTACCTGCAGAATCAGGAAACAAGCCTGAAAATCTCTTCTCACTGTATTTTACAAACAGTATTTTAAAACACTCACCAGTTTGCCACCAGTGGTCCAAGACAGGCACCTTGAAAACTTCTTTTGACCATTTTAGCGTGTCTACATCACAGTGCTCGCCAGCTACAAACAACGTTCTGAACCTTTAAATAAAAATAAATATCTTGATCTAGATGTGTAAAGGAAAACAAGATAACAGATACAATAAATGTCTCTGGTCACTGTTCTAGATAAAGGGAAAAGAAGAAGGGGGGCTCTTAGTCTTTGTATGCTCCCTCCTACTAAGTAATTATTAGAATATTTGCAGTATTAACTTATGCTACTTAATACTTCATCATGTAAAAGAAGCTTTATTTTCTGAATGCAAAGACATTGGGAGACCAGAGGCAACCAACTATCAGTCAAAATAAAAAATAATTAAATGTACATAGGAACTGGGTACATATCCATTAGGCAACACACAGGAATGAAATATCAAAAAAGAGTCAGGAAGATTTATCAGAACAAGTAGTAAAGCAATACACAGAACTAAAAGGAAATACCTGTAACATAACTCTTAGTTTTACATTGTTAATAATGTTCCATTTCAACAGATTTTAGTATTTTTTGAACTGTTGAGTCATCTTTTTATAGGCATTTGGAAATGAGTCATGGGGGAAACAACAGGATAAAGCCATTTTTTTGTGGTGAAGCAGGCTATATCTACATAAATTTAAAAAAAACCCAAACAAACCCAAACCTAATCCTACTAGTTAATGACAATCAGAAGAGCACTCGGCACTAGACTTCAGCTCATTTGACAGCTGACTTTGGCAAAGAAGAGATGCAATGCCTGGCAGTCCTGACAGACAGATTCTGCATGTTTGCATCACTCTAACCACCTTCCTAGAGAGGTGGCTGATATCCCATGCCTGTCAGTGTTTAAGAGGCATTTAGATAATGTCCTTAGTAAAATGTCTCAGCTTTTGGTCAGCCCTTAAGTGGTCAGGCAGCTGGAGTAAATTAGCGCTATAGGTCCCCTCAAACTGAACTACTCTGTTCTACAGTCATGGATACTCATGGCACTGGCCAGACAACAGCATCCAATATGAAGATGCTAAAGATAAGAATCATTTATGATCTTGTCTCTACAACACCAAGAAAGAAATAAGCAATTTTCTTCACATAAAATACAGAACTTCTAATTCATGTTCATGATGTAGAGACGAAATGCCCAGCCAACTATAATCAGATAAACTGCTGATTTATATTCAACACTTTCTCATTAGTACATTCCTAGTTTTGTTGTCTGTATTGTTGATAGCATGATTTCTACATGGAGCATGCCATTTATCTTACTTGGCTCTTACTATCCAAAAAATATGTCAACACTGAACTAGTTTTCTGGGTATCCTCTATAGTCTAAAAAGAATAAGAGGCAACTTTAGAGAGTAATTTATCTTTAAGAGACTCAAAAGGGTAAGGTTTACTTTCATCTAAGAAAAACCAAATGAAAACTGAAATGAAACAAAATCCAATGACCTTGAGCAGCACTGACACATGACTAAGACACAGGATAGAGACTTGGTTAAGCTACTGTTTAAAACAATAGCAATAGACACAGCTATTAAATTATTGCATTATTACTTCAGATGAATTTTCCTGCATCTCAGAAAAAGGATATCAGGAATGTCTTAAAGTTCTGGATATTGCTATTTTGCTGCACACTTAAATGTGTTCCTATTTAAGTAAGATTTTGAAACAGAAACCATCTATTTGGGATGTAATATCTAAACCAGAGGGAAATCTAAGACAACTTCTCTTTTCATTTTACAGATTGACTTCTCCTACAGAGACAACAGACATCCCATAACAAGGCTGCCCAAACTAAAGAGCACACTTTAAATATTCACACTCCATTCTCCTCCAGAGGACAGACACATGCTGATACCATAAAATTCAGCCTTTCACAGGGTAAGAACTGTTGACCTACTGACTATGTAGATGTAAGGCAGGAGAATGTATACATTAAACCAACATCTGGAAACAGCGTAAGTAAAACCTGTAATAAAATATCATAAGTGTAACAAGCCATGTGCCCTAAAATCATGATAGTGACACTTTGCCAAGACATCCAAAATTTGACGAGTTTATTGTCTTTCAGATCCATTTACAGATCCATAGATAGAGGAAAAAAAAACTTCCACAAGCAAAAGATTAGAACTAATCACCAACATAGGGACCCCTGCACCAGCTAGATATAAAAACCTGAGAATGCTCTTACCTGTAGCAGAAACAATCATAGAGGTAACCATAATAATAACTTCAATATAGACAAGTCAACTTACTGCACATCTAGTTACAAACTTAGGAAAGTCACAAGATCTTGAAAAATATTACCATATTGAACTTGAACACGAAGATGAAAGAATTCATCTTAATTTCAGAACAGGATTTTGGCCAACCCTCCTTTGTGACACTCCAAGAGGGCTTGGAATGGCTTCTTATTTGGAGTCGAAGGCAGGAGCTCAAATAGAGAAGCAGCTATCACATCAAATAAGCAACATTTTCTGTACTCATAAATATTCAACATCATTTTGGTAAACTTCTTTCTGAGCACACTGGAAGATACTGATTGTAATGAGCGTGACCCCAATCATTATCTTGCACATGAATACTTTTAATTGTAAAGCACAAGCCATTTCTGACAATTATAGTCAATAGCTAACTAGAATTCTGAGATATATAGAAGTTAATGGTAGAAGAAAACAAAACATTGTTTAAGTAATAACCACAAATATTTTATGAGACTTCTCTAAGACTACTGTTCACGTGCAAGGCACTTCTGTTAAGCACTGCTCAATTTACATTATATGGAAAATTCTGTCCTTAGGCATGTCAAAAACAACATTCCAGCTATGATTTAAAATTTAAATTAATGAATGCATTAACTTAATAAAGCAATGAAAAATTCTGTTAAGTGTCCTTGTTTTAAAATAGGGCTATTAAACCAGCAGAAACTTATAAGACTTGATGAAAAAGTTAAGATACCTTCTTATCCCCTGAGCTAAGAGCAGAATTCCTCTCTTCTGAACTGCCAGCTTTAATAATCACATTTAATAATTTGCAGGTCAAGATCAACTCTATGTTGTGGAAATATGAAAAATTAGCTCTTTGGCAAATTTACAGCACAAAACCATCAAAAAGAGTATCAGAGCAAAGTGCCACAAGTCTAACAAAGCATAAGAACTATGGATTTATTTTCTCTATCAAACAGTATAGCAAAACAAGGAATGGCAATGGTTATAAAATTTCCCACTGAACAATTTTTTAATAGTTCATTTAAACCTTCAAAGCCTGTCAGTACACCTGTCACTGCAATTATCTACCACTGCAATGCAGTTAATTGAGACGAAAGGTCTTAAAACCTCTCTGTTAAATAAATATGTCTTCAGCTGTTCTGAAAAATTTACATTAATCACATATCCTCTAGCAGCATGTGTGAAACATCAATTCTATGACAAAGTATTTTCTTCTTATAGTTTTGAACTTGCTACTTTAATTTCACATCCTCTTGTTCCTGTGTTATGAGACAGATAATGGGAATTTCTTATCTACTTTATATTCATTATTTCTGCACAGTTTTTATGCAGCCTCATATTTCTTTCAAAAGCAAGTGCATTAATATCTGGTATCAGATGAACAAGCTAGAATCTCTAAATTCTCCTGATATAAAATGGTAGGCCATTTCTCAACAGACGAAAAGTCAAGAAAGCAAAGTAGACTATGGGACACAAATGTCAAATTGTAACTTCTACATTAATCTAATCTGCTGAGTTGCTGCCCCCATTTCACGCAAAACCATCAGTTGCCAATCACTAGGAAATCAGAGTGAACCAGTTCATAACAATTATGTCAATTTTAGGACAAAGTGTAATTCTAAATACGGGAAGAGTTAATGGCTCGGTGTTACAAAGCCACCTCAGGAAGATGAGAATGGATTCAAATAGCTGAACAGAACATGCTGAGGTAGATGAGGCTCATGAAATTTGGATGTTACTTGTTTCACAAACACAACAGGCAGCAGCAACATGATCAGATAGCCTGTGCAGCAGCACTGGATATTATCAAAAGCTGTGTCTTTAGATCCCCTACGAACACGTGGTTCAACAGGGCTTTTGTCTTACACTATTATAAATTAAACATCTCTTTTACTGTTAAGCATGAGATGTGTTTAAGACACATTTTGTGTCAAAAGCAAAAAAAATTTCAAGATTTGATTGCAATAGCCACAAGGAATTTAAAGCATACACACTAGAACCTTTGGAAACCTTACATACAGTTTTGTGCAGAGGCCAGTGATGCCAGAAACATCAGTTCTTAACAGAAATTTATTTAACTTTTGTAATTTTAAAAGAAAACAAGTCTGTTTATAACTCAATTTACTCCTGTAAATCAAGTACTCCCTTGTACAAGTCTGTTTATAACTCAATTTACTCCTGTAAATCAAGTACTCCCTTGTATACTGGAAGCCAGCATTGCCTACCAACTCTTCTCCTTAACAGTAGCAAACTTTTTTAACACGATTTTTTAGAAGTGACATTGACCTTTACCATTTTTTTAAACACAATTTCTCAGGAATTAAATGCCCCTGGTGGAAATCTCTTTCTGGACTGCATTCTTGGATGTGGAGGCTCTAAAGTAAGGATTCACTTTAGCCCAGGTAGCAGAAAGATATCTCATTTCTAAGGTTCTTGACCAAAAAGAAGAAAGCATCATAGATCAAGTAAATGAACTAAAAGTAAAACTGATTTCAAAGTGATTTAGACAGAATTCCCTTGACCTTGAATAGAGAAGTCCATCCAAGTAACACCCAAACCCTAGTATTTTCCTAGAATGGAAATTTTAATCACCTGCTGGACTTTCTTAAAAACGACGCCTACTAGATATTACATGCTGTGTTAGAGGGTTTCGTAAGGAGATGTCACGTCCCAGTGAACAACATGGTCCAAAGATGAGTGAATTATGAGACAACTAGATTTGCAGACAAATGGAGAAGCTCATTCCATATGCATTGAATAGGAATGATGAAATACCTCTTTATATCTGTGGCAACTGAATTCAGCAAGAAGACTTATCTGCAATTCTCATTGGTCAGAAAAACACGACGACTTACAAAGCAGGCTAGCAGATTTCCCATTAAATGAATGCTCTAAAGACAGACTAAGTTATTTAAGTCATTGCCTAAAAAATGCCAAAGAACAGCAATTAAATGTTCTAAGATCTGAATCACTTTCTTGTCAATAAACATCATAGAAGAATAGTGCAGTAGTGTCTCAAATGTTTCCTATTTCAAGGAGGGGTAAGGATTGATGATAGCACTGAAAACAGATGGAAGAAACTAAGATGAACTCATAATGAATACTTCAGGAATAAAACCAGCTTACTAATGATGCCTCAGAGATTTTTTTTGATTTTTAACTTTTACAGATTTTAGAAGTAGATGTGTAATGAATGTAAATTTTAATGTAGCTGCATGTAGCAAATGTTTACACAAACCCAACCCTACTACCCCATTTCATATCCATCCCTCTAAAATTCCGTTAGCGTGTTCAATCTTCTTTTCAAGGCAGAATTGTAGAAAAACACCCTAAGGTCTGGACCAGAAGATATCACACAGACACAGTGACCTTCAAGCTCAGAACTTTGGATGAACTCCAAGGACTGTGAAGAAGATGAGAAAGAAGGGATCCCAAACGCCCCCAGACCGAATTCCCGAAGGGGCGTGTTGGGGGGCAGAACGGGGCAGACCGAGGGGTGGACAGAATTGGGATTGGATAGAATCACTGTTTGAGTGTGCTCGCATGGTATGTATTCCCCTAGGCCTTAGGCCTGAGATTAAAGGACCTGCTCTCTTTATCTTATCTTATACACTAAATTGGTCTGGAGTCTTTTTCTCTGAAGTCTTTTAGGCAACACTAATAATAAACTTTCCTGAGCAATTAAGAATGTGGAGGTCTAATGAAGCTACATGGCTTTGCATCTTCCCCTTCTCTTTGTACAGGGGTAATAACAGATGTTCTTGTGACTGAACACTGCCTATACAGTCTGACACAGTCCATTTGATGCTGAGCAATTGAACTTCAAGATTAGATACGGCCCAAATCTGTGTATTTTCCATTTTTAGAATGTTTATCATAAGAAATAGAAACTTGGTCTGTAGAAGTACTAAATACACACAGATCCAAGTCACTTTGACAAGCATTTTATTAACATAATGCTAATAACACATTTTAACCATATGATGCTAAGAACTCTGAAACAGGGATAGTTCAGTGGCTCAGACTGGATATTCAAAACTAACAGAAGACTTTGACCTTAATCTCTCTGTGCCTCAGCTTCCCATGTGCAAAATACAGATAATACCACTCTCTCATCTCACAGGGGATTTGTGAGGATGAATTCAGTCATGATTTTGAAGCATGCTGATAACATACATATATATATATATATATATATGTATATATATATATATATATATAACATATATATATATATATATATATATAACATATATATATATACTGATAAACACCTAAAAACCAGTACAAGATAGCAAACAGCTCAGTCTTTGGAGCACATAATCATAAAAAATAACAAAGTTATGAGGAGGACAACCAAAACATTGACTAGCTGCTGATCAAACAAACACTAAAGATCCTGCACGCTCAGCAAAATGAGAAGTTATGTGGGAAAACAGTACATGATACTGTATTACAGGATATAAACACAGTGGAGTAAAATTTAGGATGGATGTGAAATCCTAACTCAGTAAAAGCTGTTTTGCTAGTCATAGATTTTTTAACAGCTTTCATCTCCTCTGACTATCAATATAAGTTTGTAAGCAAATACATGTACACCTAAATTTTCAAGAATATGTTAAAATGCTGCCCTACAGAGGTGGACAGATACTCCATTATTCTTAGTTCATCCAGTTTGATTCTGGAAGAAACTGCTTCCAGTGTACCCTTAGTTCACCTTTTCAGAGAGTACTGCTTTCCCAAGGCTGCCTCAGGGTCCTGCTGACGGATTGCTCTAATTGCAGTTGGTGAAGTAAAGAGGGCAGCTACTTCATGCTCTGCTAGCACACGGAAATAGGCACCAGCATCTGGCGTTCCCACAGGCTTCCCCTATGGAGAGAATAATTTAAAATGTCACAGAATAAAAATACATCATAATTCCTTGACAGTTCAAGGCTTGCACACGTAACAGTAGTGGCAGCACAGCAACAGAAGAAATTTCAAGTAACACTTTAAAGAAGGCTTTGTTAAAAATAATAAGAGTATGAATGTATTCCCTTGTAGAATTAAATTCACAAGGTTTGGGCACCATCTCTTACATGAACACAACACAGCACAGACTAGTTGAAAATTAGGACAAATGGACATGCAAATTAAAAGACAGACAGAAAGAGCTGTTATTGCACTGGCAGCAGAGGGAGTTGTCTACATATATCCTGACTGAGAAGTAGTCTTGAAAACACCCACCCTTTGAACGAGGAGTCTCTGGACACATTGATACTGCATCTACATTCCCATGCACAGGCAGCTTTTTCTTAACTAGAAATCAAATCTGGAAAAATTCCCAATTAGCTGCTTACAATTCGCTTCCTGGAACATTTGTGCTGCTACCCCATATGAAGGTTGGAGAGATGATGAAGAAAGCCTTTTCTGTTTTAGTGTGCTACTAGACTGTGGTCTGGTTTGGGGTTGTTTGTTTTTTGGGTTTGTTTGGTTTTTTTTAACTAAATATTGTCTTGAGCTAAAAGGCATAGTCAAGAGAACTGTAAAACGAAGTAGTAATTTATGAAAATTGTTCCATGGTAAGTAATCCTAATAAAAAAATAATCAAGAACACTTTTCTGTGGCGCTGAAAATATGAAAAGCTGTCAGCACAGGATTATATAGTCACAATCTTTATGCAGTTAGTGCACTGCATGAATTGCTCCATACATCCTCTGAAATTATTAAAAGGTGATATTAATGTAGAATGAGTTTAGCTCTACAGGTATCACCAAAACCTTTTCGCTAGAAAGGCCACACTTGCAAGATGGACTTTGACAGAACACGCAAGTCAAGAGAGACATAGATTTTCATACTGCAAACACAGCTTTGTCAATGCTTTATGTAAGAAGCCACAAACACAGAGAAAGTTTCACTACTGAAATGTCATCATCCTTTCAGCAGTTTACCAGTGACAAGACAAATTCATGCCTTCACCATCCTTGTGTAAATGCAAATTTGGAATAGATAGATCAATTGGTCCAGTGGGAAAAAACAGCATATGAAACTCTAATTAGTATTTTTTTATTTTACCAAGATGCAAAGGGAAGAGAGGCATTTGAATATCTTGAAAAAATTTACAAAATTCAGTAATAACGAGGTAGTACAGTAAATGTCTTTATGAAAAGGTCTTTATGAAAACACACACTAATCAAGTTAGTTGCTCCATCCCAATATAATAAGCAGCATGCTGACTGTGATGCAGGCTCACAGGAATTCATCCCTTTCCCTCTATCCCATCTGCCCTCCCCTCTGCTGTCTTCCCCAGGCTTGGTATACATGCCAGTGCCTGGCAAGAGCCCCAATGAACCATTAATCAGATTCAAAGAACACAGGATGGCCTAGGTTGGATAGCTAGGTTTTGCAGCTTTATGGTGAGATACTGCTGCTGGTGAGAGGTGTGCTCGGAAAGATGCTCATCACCCTAGAAGACTTCATCACAACTTTTGTTTGTTCATCAGTATTTGTACATGAACCTATTCATTCAAGTTGACATCCTCTCCCTGTAATGTTTACTATACCTGCAGATCTGTAGTCACCTGCTTAGGAGCTCAAGCCTACATCAGTAATTCTAAAACAAATGGTCTCAGACTCTGAAAAATTCCAAATTTCCACAAACTTCTCATTATTAACTAATTATGTAATTGAACCAATATCAATCATCTTGGACATCAAAAAACCTAGCTGTGGAGCAATCTGAAATTGGTTAGTCTGCCATAAATTAGGCTGTTACTTTTAAACAAATGGAAATATCCACAACCCATGAAAGGACTGTGTCTGACCCTGAACACACCCACTCCCTCCTAGGTCCTACTTCACACCTGATCCCTCTCCAAGCTATGTCACAGACATGCCTATGCCTCACACTTCCAGCAAGCCTGAGCCTGAGCCAAAGAGCATCTTCCACACAAGCGGTTAAACCTTCAGTAGTGCATGGATGGGCATGCAGGACACTGACAGGTTGATATTTATGTCACAAATAAGCTACAGCAGCTCAGGTTTGGAGTTACCAGTCTTGGATCCAGGAGAAAACCAAATAAAACAAAAACAGTAGGAGGAACAGAAAATTCACCTAACAGTAAAAAGGAAATAATACCTAAAGAATAAGTCAACACCTACAATATTAATTTAGGGGGAAAAAAATCTGGTCCAGCTGTAAAATATTCTTACTAATTCTGCAGAAAAAGTTCCTTAGTGCCTCGGCAGCTGTTCACAATTTAGCAACTGCATTAACAAAAACTGACATAAGTATACCAAATCTGAGGCAGTGCAAATTAATATCAGAGCCCCAAAAAACTACAAATAAAATTGTCAGAGTTCTCATTTATTATACAAAAAATTTAAGAAGTACAGCAAAATGCCATAAGATGGTTATAACCACATGCAATTTTGATTTTTTAGAAGTTAGCAATATAAACAGGGTACTTGAATTCAGAATATGTTGACAGACTCCTGAGTCAATTTGGGGACTCTGAGCAACTTAGATGCTTTCACTGGATTTCTGCAGGGATCAGTTCAAGACCTGTTGCTATTCAGTATCTGCATTAACACTGGAGATGTAAATTGATTTTAAAAGTTTGGCAGTAATATCTGTAGTTGGCAGGAACTGAGAGCATGGAAAACAGGAATAGGGCAGTCAGAAGGAGAGTCATCTATCTCACTCTACTTAAAAAAGTAGGAACAGACACTTCTTGTATCAGCTAGGAAGATTCATGTAGAGAAGACTTTCTTTTAATAACCTACCAAGAGACTCTCAGATAGACAAACAGATAGGAATATCTTTCTGGAAGTACCTAGATTTAGCATGTAATTTATGAGATGTCTAACAGCTGAGCAGACATCCTGAGGCAGAATGTGCAGATGATTATGATTTCATACATGATTATGAAAGAAGATTCATAGGCAGCAAGAATGATCAAGGGGATAGAAAAGTTCTCGTAATGGAGAAAGTGAGAAGCCACTGGGATGGATTACTTGAGGAAAAAGACATATAAGAAGACCTATAATAAAATATGCAACAATGCATCAGAAATAGCACATCTGACCCCTAACAACAAAGGGTTCTTCAAGTAAAGCTAAATTCAAACTTATGAAGAAATTTTCTCTGCATGGGAAATGTTACACATGGAATTCATTGCCACTAAAACCTGCTGATGCCAAAGTCCACACAAAATCCTGACATATCAGGATTCAAAAGAATACATTCATAGAGTCATTCCTCCTTCTGCTGGTGATCCTGCTGCTAAACCTCTACTAAGGACTTGAAATGACACATCCTACTGAATTCTCTCCAGAAATACAATGAGTATGAGTGATGGTAGAAAGGTCACAAAACTGCCAGACTTCAGAGACAGTGCTTGCTTTGTAAGCTGATGATACTGGCTTAGAAAAACAGCAAGACAGGCTGCATGTCTCCATTAATTGTGCCAAAGGAGAGTAACCTATTGCTGTTGCTATGCACCCTGCAGATTTGTTGCAACAGCAAGACCTCAGTGAGCACTGAGAGGAAGACTCCAGGCGCACAGCAATGTCTTGCTACAGCTTTGTGTGGGACAATAGCTCCTTCTCTCTCCTAGACCACTCAAATTAAGTCCTTAATGCGTAGTTCCTTGACAAGTGTGGATATCCTCTTTCTTACCCTAGCTCCAGTTCAAAGTCGCAGACACTGGAACTACAATGCGGCCTTTTTCCTGACATCACAGTACCACAAAGTAGTCGCTAGACTTTCTCTTCATGCTGCCCTGTTGCTTGCAGCTTGAAATTCTATTAGCAAGAGTAACACAGAGTGGGCTGTGAGTCTTTAGATATCACACGTATAGCTGAAGTTTGTCATGTCTTGGAGAAAGATAACCCAGGATAGATTATTTAAAAAACAAACAAACAAATCAAACCCAAAAATACACTTGCTGTATTCAAAAGAATTCATTACTGTTTTCCTGACAATGGTGTAAGAGCAAGTAAAAACTGAAAGCACGTAGTTTCCATAGTAATTGTTAAAACAATCACTTTGGAAATCTGACTACAAATTTATGAATATTCACTGTTAAGACAGTCTTCTGAGCAAAAGAAAAATTATATAATATTCTCTTTGTAAACATCATTTTTATTCCTGTGTGTTCAGTTGCATTCCTTTTCTTTCCATTTTTAATCCTCAAAAAGATAATGCTGATGTAATGAACACTGTCTGAAGCCACAATTGGTGGCATCTCAGAGAAAGAAAAATGAGAAATACACTACTTCTGTTTAATAATGTTCTCACCAAGAGCAAAAAAAATCACAGAGAAGGCATGTAGGTCAACCAAATATTAACTCTGATTTTTCTTTAACCGTCATTATTAAAGAAATAGGATATTTACTCTTTTTAATTTCCAAAACCAAAAGTTTAAATTCAGAGTTTCCTTTATAAGGACAGTAATCACATTGATCCCAATTCATTCACACAGAGATAAAACTTCACCATAAGACAACTATGTAACAGAAAACACTGAAGGACTCAGCACTTTACTCCCTGTTCCTTCTTATCTTACTCTACATCTGTTAGAATGAAAACCTCTTTATTGCAGTGATTCTCTTCTGACAATTCATGCAACAATTTTAATCTGGCCTAGCACATCATCAATAGTCAAAAACAGTCACTATAGAACTATCACAGTCTTTTTATTATCTCCAAGTACCTGCCATTTTTCACACACAGGTTTCCTCTTCTGCTTAACTAGTGTGGTAGGGCTGAGTTTCCCTTAGAATGAAGAATCTAATTAACATCTTTTAGGTCCTTAAACATTAATTAAGCTATAGTAATTTTATATGCAAGCTAATACAACATTTGAGTCCATAAATGCGCATTTCTGCTACTGGGTGAAGTTTTTTGCTCTTTCTTATTCAGAATATGAGGAAATTCAACCACAGTGGTCCCCAACCTTAAAACTATAGGAATTTAGTGGAACATCACTGGGGGGTTTCCGGACAAACTAAAAAATTGAATTCTTTTGTAATAGAGTTAAACTTAAAACAATAATAAAAATTTTTATACATTTTTTATTATTTTGTTTCTATTTTTCTAGTGACAGTCATTTATAACTGGAGCTCTTTGTTTAATTATTTGTAGAGATGCTGAAGCCACTGAAACTCCCAGAAATGGCATATCAAAACTATATTCAGCAAATAGAGATGAAATAAAAATGGAGATGGGCTTTGAAAAGTATCCAATATTAGGTAAATTGTGAAATTTACAAAAACAGCCTAGAAAGAGGTCAATTGCTTTCTTCTCCAAATTTAGTGTCCATTCAATATGAATAAGTATGTGTCTGCTGCCTCCAGAATTTCTTTATTAAAAAGCAACAGAACTTAAAAAATACCTTATTAATAAATTAAGATTCTATAATAATAAAAAAATCAAAGCAATACTTTTTAACTAATGGATAGAACATCTAAAGATATTAAAATCAATTCCCAAATTATTTAGTGGACCTTTAGGAGTTCTCACAGATGTACCCATGCTTGCCCTACAATAAACAAACAGCACACCAGAGCAATCTGATACAACTGACCTCTAAGACAAAAAAAAGGTGTAAGACAGCTGTGCAATATGTACACATGCCCTACAAAATGTCACAAATCCACCTCTGTATCTGGGGCTATTTGTTCAAGAATACAAGTACATAATGCTTGTTCTTCTGAACATTTTTATCAACCTATGAAAATGCATGTATTTGAACATAAAGGTGTATTTAGTTACCTAGGAATCCTTTCTGCAAAAGAATTTGTCTCATGAGTTTAACATAGTCTCTCTCTTGCTTGTTCCTCTTGAATTCTTTTTTTTTTGTTTGTTTTCTTAGTATTTTGCCCTACTGCTTTTAAAAACACCTTCTCCTCTCTTTTAAAAATTACTTGATTACTTTCAATTTGGAATGTCCTAGAAAAAAACGTTGCTTCCTACTGCCTTTGAGAACTTGCATGTGCACTAAGAACAAAGCATCACTCCCGCAATCAGCAACCTGCCCCTCATCATTGACTCAAAAGATTTTCAGAAGTTCCACAGCGATTTTGTTCGTAAATTCATAGAAGCAAGTGGGTTCCACCAGATCAATACAATGGAAACTCATCAAAAAAGAGGTAATCATAAGCAATACTTAAACAAATGCCTGATTTTTATTGCCATAGTTCCACTGTAGATTCTGGCGGTGGAATTGGATGGGTAGGGGAACTCCAGGCCCCGGGGTTAGTCCCGGACCCCAGAGGGGAGAGATGCCCTCCCATCCCCTCAGCCACGTGTTCCCATAGCCGTCACAGAAACAGCACCACTGGGTCGTGAGAAGGGGAGGCAAGAGAGAGTTTATTGTTGGGGTAAAGGCTCCAGGAGGATTCACAGGATAACCAATTAGAAGTCTCAGGGGGTTACAGAAACAAACCAATCACAGGTAAAGGTTCCAATGAGGAGACCCAGGACACCCTCCCAGGACATTCTTGCATATGAAAAGACAGTTTTCGCAGGGAGTTTTGGGAAGAAGGACCATGAGTTAGCAAAAACTGCAAAAAGCCATGTTGAAACATGTTTAAACCAATAGTTTTTCATTTACTGCAGGTTTACTGCTACAGTAGATATTCTCTGCATCATATATTTCAGTAACACATTCATTGCAAGCTTTTACAGTCAACACAATGTAAGCAAGACAGAAGTACACGGAGATTCAAATTAAGAATAAGCATTTGTTTAAGTTTTCTCCAGCTGCTCCAATCATTGGCTGGGAGCATTAAGGCATGTGAGCTTTGCTTTAAACATTACATTTTGTTCCTTATTTTAAATTTTTCTATTATGGAAATGATAAAGAACAGGATTTTGTACAAAGCAATATACACAGGTGTCACCCAGGCACAATCTGCTGTTCTGTGAGAGATTATCAATCTTCTTCCTACTACATGCACTGGCAAAAATGTGAAATAATAAAATGAAACATGAATGAGAGCACATATGGTGTCACAGATTTTGTTTACATAGCAAGTAGTGAGGTGAATTAGAACAGATTAGTAGAGCAAACCACTTAATGCCAATGCTCTTTACCTCTTCCATTAGATGCTATTTGAGTTTTATTTTTGCTAGACTTTGCCTTGTTCACTTCACCAAAAATGCAGCTCAGAGTTTTCTGATGGAAAGCTACCTTACAGATCTTTGCTCCCTTGACCAAAGGTGTGGCAATAAGTCCACCACACACAGGATGGAAAAATCCTGTCTAGAAACAGAAGGTCTTAATGTTGTTTACACATG
>JAWWES010000041.1:38790195-38896227 GCA_035583135.1 Lophotriccus pileatus | reverse complement strand
TTGTGATTGGTTCATTCCTGATCCTCCTGAACCCTATATAAGACCCATCCTCCCAATAAACTCTCTCTTTCGCCCGCCTCTCGGTGTGGTCTGTGTGATTCTCTCCGGAGTTTCCTGGACAACGTGCAGAGAGCCAGGGTGGGAGAGCACGCCCTCCAGATACTAGGCCTAGACCCAGGCCTGAGGGCTTCCCCCTTCTCCAATCCATCACCGTGAAAAGGGACTTCTGGGAAGTGTCATTCTGTCCCTTTCACTTGTTTCCTGAAGATGACAGTAGCATGTCAGTTCACACATCGTCAGTACACTCCACCACAGGGTTTCTATATCCCCCATCTTCCACTTCTCTTCTGTTCAGAGAACCAAAGCATATGCCAGTGCCTTCTTGCCAAGAAGGAAGAGGATCACCCATGAAGTCCTCTCTGCCAATAACCAACACAAGAGAGGTTGCACATGTGCACTCTGACAACAGAGCAGCACAGGCCTAATTTAATTGTGCCTGTTGCTCCACAGAATGTCACAGCCCCCCAGAAATTGCTTCTCAATGTGTAGCACCTCTCACAGGCAGTCCAGATTCATGCTGACTTCCCACAGCTCTGCAACCAATGAATTCCACCAGAAACCTCCTCAGCACAGTCCGCTCAATACATGTACAGGAAAGGAGTACGCACACTTACTGATGTGGGCATCTGGACCATGGCCTATTGCCTGCTGAGGCAGAGGGGATGTTCCTGCATGTTGTCTCACAGGGGTCCTCTGGGGCTTGCAGGCATATATCATAGAAATATAGAAATATAGAAACACAGAATAACTTGGGTCAGAAGGGACCTTAAAGTTCCATGCCATGGGAGTTGTTCAGAGCTCCATCCAAACTGGCCTTCAACACTTCCAGGAATGCGGCATCCACATATAGACATGTATAGCACGGTAGGCCCACTTTTCCCTGGACTTTTCTCACACACTATTAGTCCTGGAACTAAGGATGTTGATGTTCTTGTGATCAGTGGGCTTGGTGGAGTAGTCTCCCCTCCACTGCAGATCTATGTCTATGGTAGGGGCACACACACCATGCCACACCAGAAGAATGGTTTTTCCATCTCATCAAGAAAATTACCTTCATCTAATTGAACTTAATGCAGCACTACTTGTCAGCCCTGTCACATCCTGCAGCAGGCTTGACATTAGGAACAGGGTGGTGTAACAGGGTGCTGGAGAAGCTTTTGGGCCTTTCAGAGCACATGCTGTCATTGCCCCTTGCTCAGTATCCTGCAATGCCTGTCACTATTTCAAAACACAGCAGCAGGAAAGAGGAGTAATAGTAAAAGAAATGTGAAGAGGATAGATGCAAAAGCTTATGAGAACTACGGGAGCAGCTGGAAGTCAGAACAAGCAGACATGTATCTGGCGGTCAGTAAATATGAAGTCTCCCATCACATCTGGCCCCTTTTGCACAGCAGAAGAAGCACTTCAGGATAAGGTGTGAGCTCTCAACTGTTTAAAAGCTTCCTGTTGGCACATGTGCTTTTCTTTTCTCCCAGAAAACTCCACAGCAGTGCAGTCCCACTGATTGGATCCTACCATTTGATCCCAACTGGCAAAACTCGTGTCTTAGCTTTCTCTGTAAAGATGGCGTTCCCATGACTAAAACCCCTCTGTGAATCAAATCAACATGCAAGGAGAATCAGAGGACTTATTTCAGAATTGCACTGCTGCTGTGATTTGAAATATCATGTAGACACATCCCTAATGACCATTGCTTTTCTGGACTTGAGGATTCTTGACCCACTTCAAGAGGCATCTTCTGCTTGTGAAAATCTCACTTATATGTTTACAAAGACATTGAATTTTGAGCAGTAAAGTGTACTACTAACTTCCAAAACAGGATGCATCAAGCCACAGTCAGTTCTGTAGTCTCTGATGCACAGCAGCATTCAAATAATTTGAAGGACATCTCACCATATTATAACTGTCCATGCCTGTTCAATATCCAGGATTCAGAAACATATTTACTCAAAATTTAGGAACAACCCCAGCACCAGCTGCCCACCAGCAGAAGTGCAAAAATTCACTAAAGTGAAGCACAACTCAACCAATACCAATTTAACTGGTTGTACAAAGATTGAAGGATTGTTTTGATAATGCCTGTTCCTGTAAACTGTAACAATCCATTTTTGTTCTAGTATGGTCATCTTTACTTCTACAGTGTAATAACAGGAAAATGGAGAAAGTTTGCTTGTAATAAATATTTTCTTAAGCAGAGCTTCTGCACATATGATAAAACAGTATGTTTCTGCTGTGTCATGCTGACTCCCCTGCTCCAGAAGGACTGGGTACCGATGGTGCTCTAACAATTGCTATATTTACAATGTCATCAAAGCTTATTTCCACCCTCAGTATCCAGTACATTCACTATACTTCTGCAGTTCTTGTATGATCTGAGTTACCATTGTATCTCCCTTAATGGTTCACATGTTTCTACTTATCACTACAAACCAACAAAGGTGATGAGCATGCCATGATGGCAGGTCTAAAACAATTTCTGCCTCTGGGACCACTGAAAAAGACAAAGCAATTACTAGGTGGGCATCACGCTCCACAGTGTTGTCGAAGAAGATGGGATATATCCAGAAATCCTAATGTCAAGTGAATGCAAACAACCAAGTCTCAGCACACTTAAGAACTAACAATGTCAGTGCTTTTACATAAAATGTCTTTCACTATCACTGATGGATACTGGACAGTCCCTGAAGAAAAAAGAAGATGGTTCAAGAAACACTGTATCTTCCTGCCTCATGAACAGAGAAAGAATCAACAATAACTCCTGAAAAAATAACTACGTAAGGCAGCATGACTGCTATTCTGAACACCAAAGTTAGGATGCAGCAGGCCACTCTACTCAGACTGAGTTTCATCCCACAAGGAAAAGGACTATGACCTGAATGCCATCTCAGTCTTTGTTTCAGTTGCTTGGAGTGGTAGAGGGAAAAGAGACAAGTCTCCTTCAAAGTTCTAGTTCCAGCCATGGAGCTCTCAGTTCTATCCAACTCAGATCCAGTGTTTTTCATCTCAAGACATGCAAAACACAACACCCTCGCCTAGGTCCATAATAAAGGTAGTTTAATCAACAACACAGGTATACTCCGCTTTCTGCCATTTCTAGGTCTGTCGTTTCGGAATTCCTTGCCCCGCTGACCATTACACTTCACACAGATGAAGTAGACAAGCTCAAAGGACAGTGAAATAACTTTTCCTTAAAAATTACTGTAATAGATGGGAGAGTATGAACACCAAAGATATACACACAATTCAAACATCTGTGGCATGAAGAACAGATAAAGACAGGCATAAATAAGACCATCCAGATCATCAGCTGGAGGAGATGCTTCCTTTTCCAAGGCTGATTTTTTAGAATGGTTCATACCTCATACAAAACTGTAGTATTGCCATGAAGGAGAGGTCCATAGCAAATGTAGGAATGACCAACAACCCAGCCTAAATCAGAAGCTGCCCACCACACCTAAAATGAAATAAAAACATAATTAGAGCGAGAAGTTTTAAGAGGCATTCCATTTACATGACACTTAAATGGAATTACCTCACCAGGTGTGAGTCCGTATACAGCTGACATTGTCCAGTTTAGCATAACTGCATAGCCACCTGTTGGTCTGACAACACCCTAAATGAGAAAATTTGAGTATTTAAGATCATTTGAAGGAAAAAATTATATTCCTGTCTTCAATTACATGTTGAGGTTTTAGCACCAATAGACTTAAGGTTGGCTAATTCCAAATCTCCTAACTTAAGAAAAGGATCTATTCCAACAAGAACATGTACGCACTAGCACTTCCACTAAAGAAGTAATTTTGGAAAACAAACATACAATAAAACAAGCAAAAACACAACCCAAGGCCTAGATGACAATAGTTTTCAGAGGATTACTAACAATACAGAATTCTCTCATAAAAACTGGATATACAAATATTTAGTCAACATATGTTGACAAAAAGTAAGAGATTGAGTATTTACCTCACTTACACTGTGCCATGTAAATATTAAGCATGTTTTAAATTCATTGCCTAGTCTCTTTGTATCATCACTGGACAAGAGGAGCACCTGTGAAGTAGACAATCCCTAAGACAATTGGGGTGAATTACTCCCTGAAATGTACCTGTCTTTCTGCACTGACTCTTTTTAAAGATGTCATAAATTTGGCTTAAACAAATGTATATTTTTGAAAGTTTATATCTGGCCTGAAGTGCACATACAAATGCAAAATTAAGAGCATCCCAGTGTTCGCCTAAAAGAGGGAAATTTAAAATAAGAGCGTATCAATTGCATCATGCACCTTGGTAAACCAACAACCAGCTCTGGAACACTATTGATAAGAAAATTTTGGAAATATTTTGCAGTATCAGTATGGTTAATATACATTTCATATATTTCACCTTCTAGTACATTGTTCCTAAAGGAAAGAATTAAGTAAACTATGTCCTGGTGTCCTGAACTAAAATTCAGATGAACTAAAATTCAAATATCCTCTGTGCAGACATTACAATGCAGCAATCTGTCCATGCTAGGCATGGTACATTTTCCTGATGTACTTCATAGAATGAAAGAGGAACTTCCAGGCCTCATACAAGAAACAAGGGACTGTAAAGATACATTACCTCATTAAAATGGAGATTGCTAAGGGAGAAAATGGTTAACTAACATTTCACCATTTTTAGACAGCAGACTGCCTTGTTAGACTCAGCTTCTAACTTAGTTCCTGCTCTGAGATTAACAAGTATTTTGCTATGAAGGTCACAACTGAGCAATTTTAGTTGCATGAGTACTGAAATTAAGTTCCTTAAACAAATAAAAAAGTTATTGTATTCACTGAGTTACTTATTGTAGTTTAGTGCTAGTTGAGAATCTCCCTCTTTTAAGGGTGATTCACTCAAGATGTCTACATTTTTCTCTGCAAAGCCAACAGAGTGAAGTAAACTTCTGAGACCTTTTCTCTCTGAGATACCATACTGAAATTCCCAGCCAAGGAAAATTCCTGTAGTAACAAAGTACTTTTTGACAATAAAATAATTCAAGATAAATGTGTTGCTTTAAAGGGCCCATCTTGAAGGTAAAAGCAGAAGACAATTTTCTCAGCAAAACTGATACTTGTTTTCCCTTACATCCCCATAGATTCTGAACTTTATAGGCAACATCATTAAATAATTTTAGTAGTAGTCTAAGCACTGTCATATCCCGGAATATATGATACTGTCTGAATCTGTGGTTGTAAGACTAGCAACAGAAAATTATATTCAGCTTGTCTTCCACACATTGTAAAAGAACATTATAAGTACCAAGTAAACACTCAGACAGTCCTCTTTTAAAATACAATCCTTTAAAAATAGGTCATTAAAACTAATTTACATTCAAAAGCAGACATTTTCAAAGAATACCCTACGCTAATTTTCACTTACTCAATCTAAACTTTTATTTTCAGGGGAATTATGTCCTCAGAATTGTTCTCTAACACAAGTTTTCAGAAAACATGCTTAATCCCATTTAATCTGTAACGTCATTCACCATGTCTTATCTACAGGAAATTTAGCTAATAGGTAAATAATGAACAAGACTACCCAGCAATAAATACTATCACACAAGTGATACATTAACAAATCTTGCCATTAAGTCACTATACTACGCTTATCTAAAACAGCTAAAACACAAAGATAGTCTTGGATAAAAGACATTCTGCTGTCCTCAAAAGTTTATATTGTACAAACATTTTGAAGCAAATGCATCTTATCTTTATATTACTACTATTTAAATAAACAAACGTGATTTATTGCTATACATTGCCTTTAAAGTAGTGAAATATGAATAAGTAAGATTAAACCATTTCTAGCAATGCTTATCATTTATAGCACTGTGCTCTGGCAAACATTTTCAACCTTTTTAATTAAATATTTTTTCAAGTGGAACTGCAAATAGATTGGTCACAGACATGTAGACTACAGATAGTTCCTTACCTTGGGCAAGCCTGTTGTTCCAGATGTATACAGAATATAAAGTGGATGGTCTGAGGGAACTGAGACACATTTAGAACACTGTGCTTTTGAAAGTTCTTCTTCCCAGTCAAGATCACGACCTCGGGTAAGAGGAACGTGGCCCTGCCCATTGCAAAATAAGAAAATTGTCAAAAGAAAACCAGACAGAATAAATGGAATTTGGTCCAAAAACATTTACTATTCAATTTTCTGTACAGTAATCTCTCTGATGCATTAGTTCTATTTACTATTTCAATCTTTCAAATAAAATGTCTGTCCTTAAAATTAAAAAAACAAACTACAGTAGATACAGTAAAATTTTACCTGTAAAAAAGAAAAGGCACATGCACTACATAAACATCTGAAAGTTAACATAAAGGCATAACAAGTGTACACCCACCAAATTAGGTCGCTTGTAAATGAGAACTTTATCAGGTTTGCTCTGTACCCTTGCCAGTGCTCCTTCTAGGAGGGACATGTACTCCACTTTTCTTTTCGGTTCTACTCCAAAACTAGCTGTTACAATAAATTTGGGCTAAAAAAAAAAAGTTAGATTGTTAATATATACATTTGCAATATATTTTAGATAATAAAAAAACATGTTTTCTATTAAATTATTTTATTATGCTCAATGTATAAAATTTATCACATAATTAGAAACAGGGGTTTAGATCAGTTTTCTAAAGGAGATCAAGCTTGTGTGATCTTGCTGTCCATTCCTTTGCTTTTTGTTCAGAAGCACACTAATAATTTCAGACACTCTATCTTCAAACAAATTTGACTAAGAAATCAACAGTATTAACTTCTTCTAAGTTGCACAAATATTAATGAACACAGAGAGGAAAATCCAAGTCCATCATAGCTCCTCCATTACGGAAGAGTGGTACAGTGATGTCAACAATTATCGGTCCTGTTTAGCCTTGTTTCTATTGCACCCAACTGCATATTTCAAAACTAGCTATAGTACTTTCCTGGCTCTTTCCCAGCCTGCAAATAAATGACACAGGAGGATAAACAGGAGACAGAGGGAAAAGAAGGCAAAAAAGAGATGGCAGGAAACTAGAAACAGAGGAAGAGAATAAGCTAAAGTCTTACGGCACATGAGGGAAGTAAAGCTAAAGTCTTTCCAGTGATGATTGCAGGACAGAGGATGCAACACCAGTAAAAATCATATTTCTGTAATTCTGGGGATTTTTTTAGAATAATTTCTATTTCCAGATGAGGACTTCACAATGTCATTAAATTAACTTCAGATTTTATGTAAGATTTCCTAAGTCACGAAATATGCATACAAGCTACTTTGACTTAGGTCCCAAGATCAGTATTTTTATTTCTTGTTTTTTGGGAAAGAAAAGGTACCACCAAAGAAACTATGTGTTAAAATACATTTTAATTAGAGAAGAATGAGTCTTCAATCTCCATCTTTCTGGAGTTTTAGAAGTGTATTTATCTTATGTCTCTCAGTTTGATCAAGCTAGTTTACTAATTGTATGCATTAGCATAAATATCATCAAGTAGGCACAAACCACAATGCCACAGTTAAGGCTGCATTAAGTACAGAAGAGAAAACACAGATTAAATTGTTTTCTTTTGCAATAATCAAATGTTTTCTGTCTAAATCTGCCATTCAGGGAAGCTCCCTAATTGGTGTGTATTCAAATAAAGATTTCAGATGAGCTTTAAAATTTCAGCATTTGTCAACTTTCTCTTTTGGGATGCAGTGATTTAATAAAAGATGATATAATACAATGCAGCTAAACTGAAAATTCATCTGGAGGCTACCCTGAAATTAAGACTGCAATAAATGTAAGATACACAATTCTATTAAATTGTTAACATGAAAGACTGCTGTCATCACTACTTTGTACAGTCATTTGTAAATGATGCCACCTATGCTCGTCAACTCCTTTGTATGCAGTAAGGACATCTAAAAATAACCAATACTAAATTGGCTAAGGTGATGTATTACCCAAGTGAAGAAGTATCATGGATCACTGTGCAGATTAAAGGCTCACTACTGGTTTTAATTGCTGTTTTCTACTGTTTTACCTCTTTGCCTACTGACATTATTTCCCCTGCACCTCTACTCCCATATTGCTTTTATATATTCATTTCCCACCTCCCCTGGGGCTTCACGGTAAGTCCTGCATGGTAAGACTAGACAGAAATAGAACTAGTTTGAAGGAAAACCAGGAGAGTTCAAGGGTCTGATAGAGAAGAAATGTCAGAGATAGTGAGCTATAGAAAAAAACCACTATGAAACAGAAACAAAATAGTACAAGTTGTTGGTACAAGACTAACACTTTTACTCTGTTGTAAAGATTCCTCCTACAAATTCTTCTATAATCTCAAATAGCATACAAGGCATAGTTTAGTAAAAACAGTAAAGGTTGACAGTCCTGAAGGATGGGATGACACAAACCCAGAGGGACAAGGACAATCTAAGGAGGTTCAACAAGGCCAAGTGCAAGGTCCTGCACCTGTGTCAGGGCAACCTCTGCAAAATCAATGCATCCTGGGGGGATGAAGCCCTATTGAGAAGGACTTGGTGACACTGGTAGATGAAAAGTGGGACATGAAGTGGCAATGGGTGCTCACAGTCTAGAAAGCCAATTTTACGCTGGGCTGCATCACAAGCAGCGTGGCCATTAGGGTCAAGGGAGGTGATTCTGCCCTCCACTCTGCTCTGGTGAGACCCCATTTGGAGTACTGCATCCAGCTCTGAGGTCCTCAGCGCAGGAAAGACATTGACCTGTATGAGTAGGTCCAGAGGACAGCCATGAAGGTGATCAGAGGGGCAGAGCCCCTCCATGCTATGAGGAAAGCTGAGAGTAGGAGTTGTTCAGCCTGGAGAAGAGAAGGCTCTGGGGTAACCTCATTGTGGCATTTTAGTACCTAAAGGGGGCTTATAAGAAAGATGGAGACAAACTTTCTAGCAGGGCCTGTTGCAATGGGACCAGGGGTAATGGTTTTAAACTGAGAGGCTAGATTTATACAAGATTTAAGGAAGAAACTTTTTACAATGAGAGTGGTGAAACACTGGCACAGGTTGCCCAGAAACATGGTAGGTGCCCCAGCCCTGGGAATATTCGAGGTCAGGTTTGACAGGGCTCTGAGCAACCTGATCTTGTTGAAGGTGTCCCTACCCAGTGCATGGGAGTTGGACTAGATGACCTTTAAAGGTCCCTTCCAACCCAAACTGTTCTATGATTCTACGAACCTACCTATTATTTTGATATTGCAAATTATACATTCCCAGATTCAGGTGAGAGATGACAAAAAATCCTGTTCTCATGATCTGTATCACTTCATCAAAATTCAGTGCAGAATATCTGTAACTGCCAATACCTGACATGAGTTGAAATTACCAGCTGCAGGACTTTGCAGCATTCCCAGACCTATTTTAAATTCAAGATAAATTAAGGTAAGATGGTAATGTGTATGTACCTTTTCCTAGTCACTAGAAAGTGCTTGTTATTTCTTTCACTCAGGTCTTCTAAGAGAACATGAAATGTGACCTTTCTTCCACAACAGTATCTTACAGACAGATTTCCATTGTACATCCTTAACTCCTTCTACTTAATCTGACCGACATCAAATCTTGTATTGCAGCATCTAAACCAATTCATATAAAAGCCTAATAAAAAGGTGGGGTTATTGAGACTAATTAACTTCTGAGCTCAGAAGAATATCATCTATCACAGGTACTTATATACAAATCTTAAAGATAACGTCAGTAGTGTGCAATTCACTTATGATGAAAGTTTGACCATGTTGCAAAACTGGAACATGTCTTGAAATTTAGAATGAGGATGTGCCTCTCCTCTTTACTCACATTTTCATTATGCATCAAATGGAGCAAAAATCATTCATAATACTTAAATCTGCCTTTTAAAGAAACCAAAAAGCAATGTAAATTAGGATTTAATCCATGGCCTGCAGCTAGTAATTCTATAGCTAACCCTTCAAAAGAGTTGCTATGTGACCTCAGGTAAAACATTTACACTTTCTCTGATTTCATTTTAATACATGAAGCAAGGATTATGATTACTGTGCTGTCTCCCTCTGTTTCTCAGAGAGAAAGCATCTGGATTAATTAGCTAATAATTGCAAAATACTCTAAGAGTAAACATGCTAGAGAAATTCGTATTATAGCAACCTTCATTTTTTAAGTTTATCATTTTTCTTCTACATTATTTTTCCCTAATTCTGTGAGTTAACACTACTTTTTATAGCTTGTTAAAGTGGGGAAGTGGGAAGAAAGTCAGGGAAAACTAGAGAGTCGTTGTTAGCCTTTTTTCACCATTCCATCAAATCATTTTAACCATTTTATTAACTTTGTTAAAATACCAAGGAGGGGGAGAGAAACGCATTCAACTTTCTATTTACAGATATTTACAAAATTCAAACTTTGGTCATCTGAAAAGCACTTCTGTACACAGAAATTTAAGTAAGTCCATACTTAGAATCCTGTGAACTTAGAATACTTAGAATACTGTGGACTTCACCCTGCACAATATTCTGTCTAAGCAACATGATTCAGTGATAGATGACTACCACAGACAGTCTGAATGATCCAGGTGACTGATCAAGATAACAAGGACTTTGTCTTATTCACTAGCAGAACACAAGAACAGACCATTCCTGTTGAAACTAATGCATACACAAGCTACTAAGTAGATTAGTAAAGTACTATTTGCATTTTCACTAACACAGACTTACATAATGCTTCATAAACAAGCTCAACTTGTGCCAAACACAGAAACCTTTAAAGCATTGAGCTCTACTAATTATGTTCTGTGCAGTCATTTATTTAAGCCACCTGGTTCCATAGCTGCCCAGATTCATGTAGAAATTAAATGAAGTAGAATTATAGCTTGTCCTGGTTCCAGCCATGACAGGGTTAATTTTTTGCAGTAACCAAGAAGGGCATGGCCAGGACTCCGAGATCATTCTATACCACCTCATGCCATACACAGGGTGGGGAGGGGGCTAGGTTCCTCCTGGGTCAGTGGCAGAGGGAGAGGTCAGGCAGTGCCGGTTCCACTTAGTGAAAACTCACCTGTGAATCGTTTGCCTCCCTTGTACACTCTGTTATTAATATTGTTGCTGTTACTGTTCGTTTTTTATCTCACTGCTGTTTCGAGTAAATCATTCTTATCTCAACCTTTGATCTTTACCTTTCGTGACTCCAATTCTCCTCTTCATCCCGTTGCAGAGGGAGGGGAAAGGGGAAGAGGGAGTGAGCAAGCAGTGCATGGTTTGAAGCATTTCAGCAGGAACACTGAACATAGAAAAACCACAACATAGAAAAAAATGTACTGCCTAACATGTCTAAACATCAAATAAACCAATGAAATTATTTAGGGTTGGCAGCATTTTTCTCACATACTTGATGAAAATGCTGGACAAAAAGTCAGTATTAAGTTGACGCTTTGTAGAAAAGGATTGACCAACAGGAGAAGAAAGTATGCTCTATAGAGACAACAGTGTTTTAAACTCAAGCTTTTTTAAAAGGGGTCAAACTTCATATCTCTGTCTGTTATATGAGTATCAACCTCAGCAGAGATGCAGTACTGTGTTCCTATTGCAACATTATACATTATAAACAAATTGAGACTGCGTGCCACACAAAGAGAAATGTTACCCTCTCTGGAAAAAAAAAACCAAAAACAAACCAACAAGCTTGTTATATTGACTTATATGAGTAACTAATACAATGGTGTTTCTTGCTCCAAATAGGTGTAGTGGATTGACCTTGGCTGGGTGCCAGGAACCCATCAAAACTGCTCTATCACTCCCCTTCGCAGCCAGATAAGGGGGAGAGAGTAAGATGGAAAAAGGACTCATAGGTTGAGATAAAGTAGTTTACTAAAGCAAAAGTGAAAGTTTGCATCCACAAGCAAAGAGGAAAACAACAAGATTTATTTTCTACTTCCCATTAGCAAGAGATGTCCAGCCACTTCCCAGGAATCAGGGCTTCAGTACATGGGAGTGGTTCTCAGAGGGCAAACGTAAACAACAAATGTCCTCCCTTCCTCCTCCTTCTCTTAGCTCTTATATCTGAACTGACATCATATGGTATGGAATATCCCTTGGGTTAATTTGGGTCCACTGGCCTGGTTGTGTTCCTTCCCAGGATCTTGCCCTCCCCCCTCAGTTGGGGGTGGGGGAGGAATGTTGAGAGGCAGGGTTGATGCTGTGCCAGCTGCTCAGCAGAAGTAAAAACACTGTTCTAGCTACCAATGCAAAGCACAGCACTGTGAGGGCTGCTATGGGGAAATGAACTCCAACTCGGCCAGACCCAATACATTATTACCTTTGCATGATCAATGCGAACAGAAAGCTCTTTAGATGCAAATCCACCAAAAATCAGGCTATGGATGGCTCCTATTCTTGCACAAGCCAGCATACAGTACACTGTCTGTGGAATCATGGGCATGTAGATGACCACACGATCTCCTTTCTTCACACCATGTCTGATCATAACATCAGCTAACTTGGAGACCTGTAATGATGAAACATTCACAACATATTAAAAGTTTCTCCAGATCTGCGGTGCCCCATATGTAAACAACTTTTACACAGTCAACAGACATAGGAAATCAAGTAGACAAGACAGTATGATACAGAAAACTGATGACCGATGCAATCAAGATTCAATAAATTTAAGACAATTTCCTTTTTGCAAAAAAACCACTGTAATAAATTTTTCTTCCATAAAATAAAAATGCAATGAGGCTAATTATTGTACTTACTATAGCAAAAAACAAAATTAATAATAGTGTTTTGCAAATTTTTAAATGTGTTTCTCTGAATTTGTATTTACTTCTCTGAATTTGTATTTACTTTTGTATTTACTGTATTTGCTTCAGGTTGTAAGATTTGTTGTCTCAAATTATGAGAAGTTTCCAACACTGTAGTAGAGAAAAATTACTACATATTGATTTCTGTTTCAAACTTTGCTAGTTAGGACAGAATATACATTATGAAATGTGTTTAATGTAAACACTCATTCTTTTATCCAGGCAACTCTTTATATTTCTCCATTTCAGCTCTAAAGAATGAATTTAAGCAGGGCATTTCATAATGTATATTCTGTCCTAACTAGCAAAGTTTGAAACAGAAATCAATATGTAGTAATTTTTCTCTACTACAGTGTTGGAAACTTCTCATAATTTGAGACAACAAATCTTACAACCTGAAGCAAATACAGTAAATACAAAAGTAAATACAAATTCAGAGAAGTAAATACAAATTCAGAGAAACACATTTAGATTCAAGAGGTCATTTTTGCTCTCACTTTCAGATTTTCATTTTTGTTATGCAGAAGCCTGAAGACACACTACACATGGCAGCAAAGAACTGGAACTCAAGAAATGTGATAGATCAGCAGCAATATCTCTGAAACACCATGAGAAAATACTTAGTGACAGTACACAATATTCTGTCACAAAAGGAGTATTGAAAATTTCATCAGTATGCCAGGATCAACTCTACCACATAGTAAGTTCTGTTAGAGGGAGCATGGGAGCCTGTGACAAGCACTGTGCACTTGTTCCCACCCACTTGTTGTGGCATGGAAACGTGGCATCTTCTGAAGGCAAAGCAAATTACTAACTCCTCAAGAGCAACTGAATGAACTCACCTATCAGAGATTTTCTTGAGTTCCAGAGGCTGACAGTTGTGTAATATTCAGTACCCAAACCTGCTTTCTGCCTTTCAATTCTTCAAATTAGACATCCATGTGTAGACAAGTAAAAGCAATAGAGGTAAAACTCCATGTAACTGTGCACAACATGCTGGCTACTGGGTTAACAGTAAAAACTGTACACTAAGAAGAAACCAAGTAGACTAATAAACTTATTGGGAACAGGATGAAAGGAGAAGGAAGCTATGAGCTGGAATACTCCGTAAACATGATTACATGTCAATAAAAAGGAGTTTTGCTTGCGTTAGTTTTACATTTACATCTCAGAAGTTCTTGGGCTAAGTGAAGACAAATCTAAGTTCAGAACAAAGGAGTTGCTCTGTCTTACAGGGAAACTCTTCTTACCTATTGCAGTAAAACTATTCTTTAAGAGCTTGCCAATTACTAGAAAATACTACAACACAAGAAGTTCAAAGATTCTAATTTCTTTTATGATCATTGTAACATAAATCTACTCATACATAAATTCCTCAAATCTTCCCTGTACTGCATTATTCCTCATTTATTCATACAGATAAGGTTTCAAGTAAAATTTAGTCTTGTAAGAGACTCTCTTCTTCAGGTACTATCAGAAAAAAAAAGGAAAGAGGAGACAAATTCCTGAGAGCAGCAGTGGGATGTTGCCTGTCAAATAAAATACTCCCAAGGTTCTGAAGCAGTAAGAATGTTTTCAGTGACCCAGCAAATAATGCAAGCAATGGGGGCAGCCAAAGCAATTAATACATGTGCAAGCAGGACAGAAGGGAAGAAACCTCTTTTTCAAGGATAAGCTAGTCAGGAGGGTAGATTTTCTTTGAAATTACTGTCATTTATATTATTTAAAAAATTGAGTTTTCTGTATTTAAAGAGTAGCTACATACAGTGCTAGAACCCTATCAGATACAGACACTGAGGAGGACAGAAGCATTGCTCACTGTTTCTGTCTTCTGTGGAAACCTATATTCAGACTTTCAGTAACGTGAGACAGTAACATCCAGAAGCTCCAGATGCATCTGCTTTGTCATTGCATGAATTCACAACACAGCCACAATCAAACTATGCATAGTTCTACACTTCTGCCTGAGGATTTGAGAAAATGGAAGCACAGAAGCCTCAAGTATGCACTCTTGCATCAGAAGATAACTGCATAAGTTTCCCTTTTCTGTAAACACTGCAAAAATCCCTGCTGCTATTTTCAACCACAAGAGAAAGTTTATAAGGCAATCATCACCACACCAAGCTGAAAACTCATACAAACTAAAGTATCTGCATGATTTATATGTAACAGATCTCTTATATGAAATACTATTGATGTTCGAGAGATAATGCCTTTAATGCTAAACCTATTAATACCTATCAATACTCTATGAACCTGACATACACTACCAAAACCCAACAAAAAACATGTGGACATGCACACAGCTATAATTTATTGCCATAACACCAGCATCTACAATCATTTCTAGCTAGAATTGGTGAAAGTATTGTAGGTAAAGATAACAACTCTACTTCCAAAGGTAAATTAGTTTTCTATACCTCCTACTGCAAAAAAATTAAAATCTGTAAACTTACTGTAACACAGAGCTAACATCAACTTCTCACAAAGAAACAAGAAAATGAATCATTCTCTTTCCTGCTTGTGAGACTCTCAAGCAGTGTGTTGACAAAAAGGCCAGAGGCAATGAAAACAATATCAAATTAGTATTTTTATAGTGAGTGTAAATATGGGTAGTGAACAATAAAAAGTTAAACACAATAGACAAGTATTATTATTCATTATATTTATTTCATAAATAATTATTAATGATTATTAAAAAGTCAATGTTTGCCTGCTCAAGGAAAAAGCATAATTTAAACATCGTCATTAGTAATTTTGTAATAAAAGACTCCCAATGCCTGTATACAAGCTATATGACTTTGGTTCTTGGCTGTAGGAGGGAGGGAGTGAAGAAATCTACATGTACTACAGTCATTTTTATTGAAAACTAACAGAGGTAAATTGTATTTAAAGCCAAACACGTGCAGCATGCTGTAGACAGGAACCACATGTCAACTTTGCAAATCCACTAAGCCCTTGTCTGCACTTAACCTCCCCACCCTAGAGAGTTTAATGTCACTGAAGACAATAATCCAATAAAATATACAGGTATCTGTGATTTTCCTTGTGCCCTTTCCCTCATCCTTCTGACAGCCAGGGAACATTTGGACAATATAATAAAACAGTGTTCTATCTGCAACTACTTGGAAGACAAGAGTACATCAGAAAACAGGTTTACATTGCCCTACAGATTGACGTGGTAGCTCTGAAACATTCAAGCAATCACTTTCTAATAGAAGGGGATTGGGGAACAGTGAGTACTGACATTTTATTGAATTGTTAAAAGCCATGAAATCTTCTACTTTCTTAAGATGTTTTGCCATTTACAATTTACATTACGACAGCATAGCGTACTTTATCACTCAAAAACCAACATGCCATTTCTCCACTTTTCTTCCACTTTAAGATCACTCTAACACTTCAATATATTTGACACTTCAGTAATAAAATCACTTGAGACCAAGTGATATAATAAGAAACTCAAGTAAGCTTTCAGCTTTGAAGATTGGGGCACAAATTACACTTCTTTCAAATGCAAGTCCCCAGTGAGCATGGTTTTACTTTTACACAGCCACCAAACAAATACTACAGCTGTATTAGCAGCTCAGTTTGTAAGTGATGCAGTAACTGAAATAAACCCCTAATAGTTATTAAAAGCAGTTTTGGTCCATGCCAAAAGAATTCTTCTTAGAAGATACTAAACCAGAAATCCCACTCAAAATGCTCAAAAGAGGAATTTCAAACCTTCCTGGTCTGAACAACGACTAGGTCTCACAAGTGTGGAATCCTTCAATGCAAGCTAAACAGAAAAGGATTGTTCAAAAAACAAGAGCTCTTGAAATATCCTGAACTGCATCTCAGGGGGTAAAAAGAGCCATGTCACATATGCATTCTCTAAACCAAAGGCAGAGAGTCACCTTATGCTCTTCAGCTTATCCACTGTATTCTTTTTCCAATACTAAAGAAAGTGCTCCTTCCTACTCCCCCCCCTCCATCAGTCTCTTCACTCTTCTGTTGATCTTCTTGATTGTTGTTTCCTCCTTTGCCTACTGCTGTAAAAGCTTCTCCAGCAGATGCACCTGTTACTAACATCAAGCCTGCTGCACAGTGGGAGAGAACTGACAAGTGGTTCTGCATTCTTTTCAATTAGATGAAGACCATGTTCTTGATGAGGTGGCAAAACCATGTTTCAGAGGTTGGTGAAATCATGGTTTCAGCTGGTGTGTGTGCTGCCAGCATGGATATCTTGAACGGACCTTCAGGGGAGGAGAAAGCACTCCACTAATCCCATAGACACCCACACCCTTGGTCCCAGGATCAGCAGTCCTGGGACATAATCTAGGGAAAAGCACGGCAATGATGCTGCATGCATCTACGTGCCTACAACCCCCAGAGGACCTCCACAAAATAACATGCAGGAACATCCCCTCTGACAGTCCTCAACAGGCCATGGTCCAGATGCCCACAGGAGTAAGTGTTCATATTCCTTTCCTGTACATGTATTGAGCGAAGGACTGTGCTTATGAGGTTTCTGGGGGAATACGGGCACTAGTTGCAGAGCTGTGGGAAGACAGCATGAGTCTCTGGATTGCCTTTGAGAGCTGCTGTGCATTGAGAAATGATTTCTGGGGGGCTGTGAGGGAAGTTCTGTGAAGCAACAAGCTCTATCAGAGACCACCTGCCCCATCCCAGCTCTGCCTGGGTACCAGGCATAGTCCTGGAAACTACATAATCCATGGATGTGGCATGCCTTGATCACACAGTCCTTCTCAGCTTCTGCACAAAAGCCCAGCCACAGTCTCAAATGCAGTATATAAAGAACCTGTGGTGGTAGTGATGCAGGTACACTCCTACTAAGGATATCCAGCATTGAGTGAGTCTAACACACTGTTTTATCAAGATACTGTTGTTTTACTAGCAAAGAAGATAAAAATTTGGGTTGTCAGTCTCCGTAGGATTTTTTTACTGTATTCTAGTTTTGATTCTAAGTCAACTCTGAGAAAAATTACCCTGAAATGAAAATCCCTATTTCTAGCTAAGAAGGAATTAGTCATTTTTCAAGGCAGAAGGGAAAGAAAGAAGACGGAGTTAAAAAAAAAGAGTAAGAAAGATTACAAAAAACAAAATGATCCAGGTGATTCCTCAGCCATATAGCAGATATGAGCCTTGAGCAGCAAAAGACATGTCAATTCACATAAATTCAAACTGTTGTAGGATAATACAGTTATTTTGGAAGAAGATACTTTTAGGGTGCGTAATTATAGAAAAAAACCCTTCCTGCAGAAGAAATTACATCTTAGCCCATTGCTGATAACCTGAAGCCCTTCTTTCTCATCCCTGCTTCTGTAACATTCAATGCTCTCAGCGGCTTGGGCAGGGGAGGGTTGGTATTACTAATCCTGTCACATTACTGCACTTAGAAATTATTTATTATGGCACTGAATTCAACATGTTAACTGTGCATTATTATTGAAAAGAATCGCAGAGAGAAATCATACTGGGTTTGTGTACATAATAATCTGTCAAGCATCGACAGCTGCATATAATACAACTCACAAATTCTTGAAATTTCCGTTTAGCAAGTGAGGCATTTTAGAGAATACACCTAATGATGTAAACAGAAGGCATATTTCACCTACCTAATAACCTTTGCACTAACTTGAAAATGGTAGTATCTTCCAACACAACCACAAAATTTCTTTTCAAATGAACAGAAGCCATTGCCCCTTATTTCCTTCTAGTATCTTTATATTTCCTTAATACCACATAGATTCAGTAATATTTCTAACAGAATTTCATAGAATCATAGAATATTCTGAGTTGAAAGGGACCTATCACAATAATTAAGTACAACTCCTGGCCCTGCACAAGGCACTCCAAGAATCACACCATGTGCCTGAGAATATTATCCAAACACCTGTTGAACTCTGTCACGCTTGGTGCTGTGACCACTTCCCTGGGGAGCCTGTTCCAGTGCCCAATCACCTTCAGGGTGAAAAACTTTTTCCTGATATCCAATCTTAACCTCCCCTGACTCAGCTTCACGCCATTTCCTTGGGTCCTGCTACTGGTCATGAGAGTAAAGAGATTGGTATTTGCCCCTCCTCTTTCCCTCACGAGGAAGTTGTAGACTGCAGTGAAGTCTCCCGTCAGTCTCCTCCAGGCTGAACAGACCAAGCAACGTCAGCCACTCCTCATATGGCTTCCCCTCAAGATGTTTCATCATCTTCATGGTCCTCCTTTGGACACATTCTAACAGCTTAATATCTTTCTTATATTGTAGTGCCCAAAAGTGGACACAATATTCAAGGTGAGGCCACACCAGTGCAGAGCAGAGCAGGACAATCACCTCCCTCCACTGGCTGGCGATACTTTGCCTGACGTCCCCAGGACACGGTTGGCCCTCCTAGCTGCCAGGGCACTGCTGACTCAGGTTCAACTTGCTGTTGACCAGGACTCCCAGATCTCCTTCCACGACACTGCTTTCCAGTGTCTTGTTTCCCAGTCTATACGCACAACCAGGATTGCCCTGTCCCAGGTGCAGAATCCGGCACTTGCCCTTGTTCATGCAGTTGGTGAATTGTGTGAATTTGTGTATCCCTTATCTTTTTCTGCCATCTCACTACTGAAATTAGAGAATCTCCCAAGGCATATTCAAAACTTCCACCTACATCTCCATTTTACTGGCTTCAACACTGTAATCCACATTTGAAGGCCTGTAAAGAAAAAAGACCAATCAGTGCATTCTGGAAGACCGTTGTGTCTTAAAATTTGCCAAATTCCTCCTCTGCATTTGGAAGATTTCATCTGTAACAACACATAAACACACTGAAGATGCAACTGCATGCACTATGTACAATTTCACTTTAACTAACTGTAATTCTAAAACTTTCCAAGTGCGAAAGCGGTAGAGTTGTACAGAATATCAACACAAACTGATCTTGCCATTATTTACATCAATAAAAATTTTATAAAGCTTTCCTGCAATCCTTGTATTCCAGGTCTCTCAGGGGAAAAAAAAAAGTTTCTGACAGGTTGGGCACTAAATAGACTTTCAACATTTCTCTCAATTATTTACAGTTTAGTGGTGCTTAACTTCAAAATTGCAGCATCACTGTAGCTCTTAGATCTAAAAATCAGTGCAACAAGGAAAAAGGATATGGATAATATGGAAATAATAGACTGAGTACACAGCCCAGGCTATTTCTAAGGAGCCTTATTAAGTCCAGCTTAGACACCTCTGTCATTTTTTGTCATCCTTACCACGAGTTTGATCCTTGAGCAAATAACCCAAACTACAAAACTCTGCATCTTCCCGTTCTGTGACCCACAGTTATCTTACATAACTTCTGCTGAAAACATCTATAAACTCCACTTTTACTATCAAAAGCCAGAAGGAATTCCACCACTTCAAGTTATCTCTTGTAAAGACATTTTGCAGGCAGCCTTTCTGAAAAGACATTCTCATTACACTATCAGTTTACCGGCCAGACAGACTACTAAACATTCATTGGATGTGAACAGTCCAAACAATGGTCTGAATACAGATACACTCTTTCAGGCTGGTTTAAATTTGGAAAAGAACTCCTGAAAAAATGTAAAAGGTTTCCTTTCCCATCAGGAGGTTCATCAGCTTTAGTCATATGTCTGATCTGCACTCATAGTGATCTATTTCAGTATGAAGTCTATTTCAAAATTATAAAATACAGTATTTTTAGGTTACATTGAGCAGATTGAGAACACGGTGACAAACAGTGACTGAGGGATGCGAGCCAAACATCAACACCCACTGTACAGTGGTTTTGGTAGGCCTTTTCTCAAAGTCTCTCCTAGCATCTACAAGATCCATAAAAAAAGAATATACCAGCCTACATCCTTCCCATTTTCAGCAGATATCTTTGTTACTTTTGTTATCAGGTGTCCAGGAGTTAGCAGGTAAACATAATTAAATTTATTCCACAACAGTTGACCAGAAAGCTTTGACAGACAAGCTACTAACCTCAAATATTACTTTTCACTCATATTCACTTTAGATTAAGAAAAATAAACTGTAGAGAATTCAAACATAGTATTTAGATAGGACTCAGCTACCAGCAAGATTATAATGAACTTCTGAGTGAGTACTGCTACATAGCCCCAGAAAACTTAAAGTAGTTCTTCCATTTGGTTTGGCAATGCTGCTGCAAGAAGAAATGTGGATGAAAGGATATGTATGTCAACACATAACATGTTCTCATTCTGCACAAATCTGCCATATCCTAAAACAATTAATACATTTATAGAGAATACAGAAACAGAAACTTACAAGATTTAATACACTATCAAGCTTAAAAAGCAGAACAAAGGTTATTTTTTAAGTTACTTTCAGAGGAAATGTCTACAGAGTTCTCTTAAGATAATTGATATTAAGATGTTGTATTACTTCATTAAAAATAAGTATGTATTTTATATGTATATGTATGTATACATTGATTTCATTTATACATATATATTTGGGTATATATTGTGTATATATCGTAGTTATTAAAGGCAAATTACTCAAAAATTGTATCTATAAAATTATACTTGCTATATATAGCTATTAATAGATTTAGATAAGAAGCTGGGCCCTTTTAAAGTCTTCTGATTTCTTACAACACTGCAGCTAGTTGTTCAAGCTCCAGCTTACTGTATGGTGGCTTCCAAGTTATTTTTTGGACTTGGTAAATCAAAAGAAAACTCTAAAGAGTAAATGTTTTCTATATTTTCCTTAAAAGGCAGAATGCATAACAGGTTTATCATTTTTTTGTAGCTGTAGGACTTCTCTTTTCTTACAACAGTGGATTAAAACCCTTATAACATGAATTACTGTATTATGAACCTCATTTCACATTTTAAACCATAAGTTCACATTACTCCAGACATTATATGCATATCTGAAGTAAACTGAGTGTGCTCCATTCACTGTAATGCTTCTTGCACATTGAAACACATTAAGGATGAACATGAGTCTGACTAGAACATTTCACTGTACTCAGTGTTAAGTTCAACTGTTACGTGTAACTGGAAGGAAGAAGTCAGCTAAAACAGAGGAGCAGCAGGAGGGCAAACCACCAGCTGACAGCTGGGAGAGCCGAGGACCTTGAATGGGGCAGACTGCACTTATGGACAGCAATAGCCAAGGTACATACACATTTCATTTCTGCAAAACTATATTTTTCTTCATCACAGCAGCTGTCAAATAACTTGACCGCTCTTTTGCTTTACCTTTCAAATAAGAACTGTTAGGGGAAAAAAATTAAATCAAATAGAAACAAGTTAAAAATTTAACCAACCAGGGAAAAAGAACTACTAAACTGTAGAAAAAAAAGAAGAAATAGAAGAAGATCAAAACCTCTTGGATGCAGTATAATTTGGTACAGCTAATAAAGCTTACAAATCAGTACTGAGCACAGCAAAAGGAATAAACCAGAGAGGCAGACCATTTTTACCCCTCTGGTACCTACCTGCTGTGGAATATTTACTGCCCCTTTTCCATAACAAGGTTATTTGGAAACATACCTGCTCAAGAAGTTCCTTATATGTTATTTTCTCTTTGGTATTTGTTACAGGACTGTCAAAAATAATGGCAACTTGGTCTCCTCGGCCATTCTCAACATGACGATCTACAGCATTGTAACAAATGTTCAGCTCTCCACCTACAAACCTAAAAAAGAAGTTGGATGTATCTAACAGCCAGCCTTCCATACTAAGACAACTAATATTTTTTTTGTATTTTAAGGTTTTTTTAAGGAATGAGAGCATTCAATTAAAATATAGCTCTTAAAACACTATACTCACTTCAGGAAGTAATTTTTTATTCTACCTCAAGATTTACTCAAAAAGCCAAATAAGACTATTAGTGAAAACACAGAACTTAAAGTACTGTACCTTAATTGACTTAAGAATCTGCTAAATTTGGTCTTCAGTTTAATGTACTTTGCATCAATCACTCTGATTTTCAGATCTATGGTCTCACAGAAAAAGCATAAATTCACAAAAAATAATCCGACATTACGAAAACATTACTATGCTACTTTGCACTGGCACACACACATATCCTTTTTAAGGAGAACAGGTTCAGTACTCAAAATAGTCTTATTCATCTCTTGGCAATAACAGTTAAGCACACAAGCATCTGTAGCTAAGTGAAACTGACCCCAACAGTAATAACATCATATAAAGCATTTCACAACACTGTGTTTTATATCATTGACTCAAAATTCTCTGTAAAGCAATGTGAGTCATAGCCTCTTCAATAGCCAGACATTTACAGAAAATTCTCATCTTCCAATTAAAGAAAAACATTTAACAAATTCAGATTTCATTTTAATTGTCATTTTACATAGGAAAAGAAAATTCAAGTGTAGCATAACCATCAAATACAAAAATACAGACTGCACTGGATACAAAGATGACTCTACTAACTGAAAGATGACGAAAAAAAAAAATCTAAAAATTAAAGTCCACTAAATGATGCCCAGTGTTTGCTTTTCTATCTGTAGGTATCTATCTGCAGCATAAATAACAACATACAGAAAATACATAGTTGAGAGTTTCCAAAAGGTTGTATGAGAACACTGTCCAGTGATAATGTATTGTTATAATGCAACTGAAAGTAACAGATGGCCTAAAGTAACCCACTACTACTTAAAAATAAATATTTCCTTCTTCGTTTTTCCTATTCAGTAAAGGACTGCTCTAAATTAGTATATTTTACATATTATACCCATATGTAGAGGTGCCATGGGATAGTCTTCATTGTCAAACAGTGGCAATTATGAAACCAAAACCAGTTAGATAACTCCTTTACAATGCTATTAGTAAGGAGAAAGTGGGGGACTATGGAAGTCACAAAACCATTCTGTACTATAAACCCCTTGCCATAAAAGGAAAACCACATGAGCAATAAAGGATCTGGAGTTGTTTCATGTAATAAAGAGAAACTCTGTACCACTGTCATAAAAGTTGTATACAATTCAGGTTATCCACTGATTTTATATCAAATCACTGTAGGATGATATGAACAAGGGAGCACAATACCCACCTACTATGCATAATGACTTAAGAATGGTCAAAACATGAGCAGGCACCAGAGCTTTGATTCTTCTAAAGATACACAGCAACATCAACATCGTCACATGAATTTTTAGCAATCACTTAAAAACTAAGTGTGTGAAAAAGATGTGACTACAGACTGAATCAAGAACAAGACTATCTGGAAAGTGCGATGAGAATTTTGCTACCACGTTCAGAAGAACAGAGGTTCTGATGGGATCAGAAAAGCAGAGATGCAACAACCACAATTGCAAGAACTTGGCTCCTTAGTATTACCCAAGGACATCCTCAAATACCTCTTTCTGGCTGACAAAAGCTGCTTGGCTTTAAAGAGCTGTCCTGTGCTTCTGAAAACTTCTGTTTTAGCAAGTCTCACACAGACGAACACCTGTGAGGAACTTTGATTTGCTTGAATAAGCTTTAGTTGAAAAGAAACAGCAGCATGAAACTAGGACCATTGGATGTCAGTAACATGCTCCTATTCAAAACAGAGGTCTAGAATGAGAAAGGAAATATTCCAACAGACTGCAGAAAGACCAGAAGTGGATCTGCAGGATGTTTGCAAGAACTGCCAGTGAATCTTGCCATAATAAGCATGACTGTAAAATGCTAATCGACTGCTAACAAGACAATTATCTCAATGCAGCTTTCCAACCAAATCCAAGTGCGAAGAACCCTATTGTACACTGTGTTCCTAATGTTGACAATTTAATAACATAAAACAAGTGGAGCAGAGGAAAACAAATAAAAATAATACACAGTAACAACTCTAATAGAGTACAGAAACTACATTCAGTTCACTAGCAGTCTCTGAAATGCTTGTCTACCATCCACTGGTGTTACAGTGGAAAAAATGACAGGGTTGTCCTAGTCAAAAATCACAGAACTTTGGCTATAATATCCAAAATTGGCTATAACATCAAAACAGCTTGCTTCACAACAACACTTTAAACCAATATTCTGACAATATCTACCTATCCTTTTGTTCTTTGGTTTTTGTCCCCCATACATCCATGAAAGCAATAGCCACATTACATCTAACTTAGACCTAATAAGGCATCTTCTTAACAATTTGAGTCTGGTTACACACATTAGGACCCCCTTGAACCTCTTTAGAGCTGCCTACAGCAGTCACTTATGCCATACTGCCCCTTTGTGACTGTGGCTCAGCATCTCCCATTTTGCCCCAGCCCTGAGATTTCTCAGAGTTTCTGTCGTTTCACAAACAAATCTCAAGCACTGGCACTTGACCCTTTAATCATACCTTAAAATTACTACTTTATATCAATGTTCAAAGAGTTGGAGTAGAAGAGGACACAAAAACACCAATCTTCACATTTTAGTCTTGGTAAATCAGTTCCTTAGGTCTTCCATAGTGGTACTGCCGTTACATACAGCTTAACATCTACCATCTACGGCTAGGAAATATTTTTTTACTGCATTTGGTATTTTTTGGATGCGAAAAAAAGCCTACTTGCTATTAATGAAATAAGTACAGTATTCAAGAAGGCAACACATAATTATGACTTAATTAATTTCACTCAAATATTCAAAAGTTATCCTGAAATTTCCAACACCATCTGCTATCCTAAGAATCAAAGCAGCTGTATTCAGAGATAATTTTTACTCTCCATGCAATGGCTGAGAGTCAAAGCTAATAAAAAAATTTAAAAAGGGAAAGAAAGAAAAGGCTTTGAATCAAGATGGCGTATATGCAAAAGAAAAAGCATTAAAAATATTATTAAATATATTTAATATATTTTTTAAAAAATCTTTTGGAAAAAGCAGACTGCTAAAATTCTTTTACAGGGTATATATACTTCTCTAAGCTGGGTTCCCAGGAATCAAAGGGATTTTTTTTTTATTTTTCTAGATGAAATGAGAACAGAAGCTGAATAAAATTTTAGACAAAACCATGACAATATTAAATAATTGGAGTTATTATGTAAATTGATCCTGTCACATTTTTTAAAGTGTAAAGCAACATTTGAATAGCAATCTGGGCAGCCTTCCTAAAGTTGAAAGGGGATTATATATTACACTTATGTCTTAGCATCACAGAAAAAAACATATGTTGCGAAATTGCCCTCTGCCTGCACACGTTAAGAAAAAAACTGTTTCCACAGTCCTAAAGAAATACTTGCTTTAGCCCTTTCAGCTCAGATTCCACAAGACCCCAAAATAATCTGTTCAAGTCTTTCACTCACTTAAGAATTAAAAGGATTTTTCTTTCTAACATCTGAAGACCATGTTTCTCATGTTGCAATTTAAGACTTCCAGTTTTGACCTCTTCAAAGCCAACTCAAGGAAGTTTTTCCTTCAACTTTTTTTCAAAATTCTGTTTTAAAACTTAGGTCTCCCTTTTGGCTTTTAAACCAAACAATTTCAATTCCTTCATCCTTTTTTTGACTAATCATGCTTCTTAGCTCTTATTATTTTTGATTTAAGCTAAACCAGATGTTGTTTTGTCCTGTATCAGCCACTGATGCAGCTTAAAACACTGAATGGTACCTGGAATTATTGCTTCAAAAAAAAAAAAACACTCAAGGGATGGCGACACTGCTCAATACCTTTTGAAAATAATTTTTATCCCATTGACATAGTACTAGTGTTTCCAGTGGCAGAGACCGACGAAGAAGAAACTCAAGGGCACACTGCTTTCATCCTTAGAATACTCACAGTGTATTTAGAGTGGAAGACTTGCCTTATAGCTACATTTTAAATACAGTAACGGCCTCCTTCAATTTCTTCAACAGAAGTAAATGACACTGGAAATTATATGAAAAGCATCTGTTTCTCTAAGTCTCAGGTTTGGCAACCAAAACCAAAAATATTGAAAAAATTGTATTTCCTAATTGACCTAATATGTCTCCAAAACAGGAGAAAAATTCTAACTCAAGAAGCACACACATGGACTTCTTAATACTATTTTTGAGGTTTCAATAAACAGCTTCCAAGGTAAACCTCTGAACCAGCACTCCATCTTTACCCTGTTAAAACAGCAACCTTTGTTTTAGTTCAGAAGCCTAGCCTCTTTCTCAGTTGAGCTCCATTCTCTGTTTTCTCTTCAGCCTGTCCCCTAAAAGACTCTCTTTTATACTCAAAGAACTTACCTATCTGTTATCCTGCTGAGCACACTGAATCCTGGTAACAGTCTGGGATTTGAGAGGCATTAAAGTACAACACTAGTATCACGTACAGCCTGCTGGCACTTCAGGTGAACTTAAAAACAGAAAAAACCCTGCATGTTGCACATTAAGACATTACAGAGGTTTACATAAATTTGAATTGTCTAAAGTTTTATTACCCACAGAGCAACAGGTATCTGACATGCAAACATTATGACCTGGTGTTGAGTCTTCAGACCTGCATCTTTGTATAATGCTATAGAATCACAGACTGGCTGAGGTTGGAAAGGACCTCTGGAGGGCACCTAGTGAGGCAGGTATGTGGCAGTACACCCTTAAGGGGAAAGGCAGCATCTAAGATTCATAGATGTTTGTGGTCAAAAAGAATGACAAAAGTCAGAGGGTCTGCAAAAGCTTATGGAGTTTTATCAGTAAATTACACACTTTGTATAGAAATTGGTATAAGTTAGTCCCTGATCTCCTAATATAAGCACATCACAGTGGGTTTTGGTTAAAGGGATAGGGTGAAAGGTAAAACAGAAAGAGACAGATGAATTAAAGAGGGGAAGAGACAAAGAAAAGAAGAAAGAGAAAATACAGGCCTGGCTCCAGTGTCAACCCAGCTGATGGGTTGTCCAGGGTCCTCTGGTGCACTTGCACCCAGGCTTTGTGGGGGTACTTTTTTATAGATAAGTGTCTTGCTTTCTTTGAAAATTAGTTATCATGCACAATCCTTCTTGACCTTTCTGGAAGTAGGTTAGAGGGCTTTGGGGATCTTTGGTGGCCTTGATCCCCCTCCATAGTCCATGCTCACTTCTCGACCTGTACTGTGTTTTGCTTAGCTCCAGGAATTAGAACAAGGACATCTGTCCCAGAATAGTGCTGCTCTACCTCTGTATGGCTCCCTTCTCCAACCACATCCTGCTCTTTCTCACAGTGTGTGAATAACCAATAACCTTGGATGGCTCCACAGCTATGTGGCTATTGGTATTTGAGATATACACATTGGCCCCCTTATCTTCTAGGCTTCTACAAGGTCCACCTGGAGTCAGTAGACCAGGAAGGACTATGTCGAGGTGGTATTTTAATATCTCCAAGGAAGGAGATCCCACAACCAACTCTGTGCCAGTGCTCACTCACCCTCACATTAAAAAAAGTTTTTCCTGGTGTTTAGAGGAAACAACTTGTGCTACAGTCTGTGCCCACTGCCTCTGATCCGGTCACCGGGCACCACTGAAAAAGAGTCTGGCTCCATCTTCTGTGCACCCTCCCTTCACGTATTTGCCCAAATTAACGAGATAAGTTCAGTCTATGGCAATCTGCATCCACAGAGAGAGAAAGATACAAATTAAAAAGTGAGGATACAAAAGACGTTGGAAGATAAGTTAGACTTCAGATCATGAAACATCGTTTTTCCATCTCATAAGGCCAAGTAAGTTCCATCTGAGAAGTCACAATGTTTTACAAAGACCTAACCATGTTACTTTCAGCAAGCAAGCCTATTGCGCTCAACAAATGAAACCACACTTGTTTGACAGAATTTGATAGCAAAACCATGCTCATTCACATGTATTAAATTCTCATTCCTTAGTTCTTCAAGAGTAACCATTCTATTGATTTTGTTATTCTACTCAAGAATGCCAGAATCAGTGAGCTTTACTGATCTTTAATCAGAGATTCACAGAATCATGTAGGTTGGAAAAGACCTTTAAGATCATTGAGACCAACAATTAACCCATCACTGCCAGGTCTACCACCACACCATGTCCCTAAGCGCCATGTCTACACATCTTTTAGATACCTCCAGATTTGGCAATTCCTTCACTTCCTGGGGCAGCCTATTCCAATGCTGGACAACTGTCCAGTTGAAGACAGCTGAAGAAGACAAATGTCTTCAGACATTTTGCATAATAGCCAATATTCCTAATGTCCAATATTTCTAACTCTAGTATGTTAACTTCCCCTGGAGCAACTTGAGGCTACTCCCTCTTGTCCTATCACTTGTTACTTGGGAGAAGACCCTGACCCACCTGGCTATAACCTCCTTTAAGGCAGTTTTAGAGAGCAGTAAGGTCTCTCCTAGGCCTCCTTTTCTCCAGACTAAGCAACGCCAGCCACTCATCACAGGACTTGTTCTCTAGACCCTAATTATGCAGGCAATATGACCTGCATTTTCTGAATAGTGCCATGACCTAGAAACCAAAGTCAGTGAACCCTACTCACTAATTTTAGGACTTCTGACTGTTACACAGGTGTTGCCTAAAATTCAGCTTAAGACATACAAAACAATTTTCACTACTAGAGGTACCAACCAATGACGTCAAACTGCAACCAATAAGAAACCAAGCTCCACCCTACTGACTCTGTATCTTTTAATTTGCACAGATTTGAAAATTATTAATATTTAAAATTATATTTTAGAATTATTAGTATTTTTTAATTAAAAACAAATCAGAAAAAATATAAACCGGGCAAAGAACATCAATGTACTAATGATCCTCACCCTACATTGCCTTTTATATACAACATCAGTGTCTTTTTGAGAAAAGATCAAAGACTATGATGTAAGCTTGCTGGAAAAGAAGCAATGGGGGTGAACACAAAATTTTAACAGTAAATTACTTTTGAGAAAGTATTGAAAATCCTATCCAGTAATTTACAAGATGAATATTGTATTCTGCTTAGGGCAGTTTGCTATTCACTGCATGGGGATATATAATGCAACGCCCATGCTTTTGCCAAACTTTACCTTAACCAACATCTAAATTATGGCCTATGACTTAGACAGTATCTAAGATTAAAGAACCCTGAAAGCCACAGTGCCTGTGTTTTCATACATCTGCCTCCCCTACCAGCTGATGCTAGGTTTCTCATGCTCACAGCAGACTGTTCCTAGTCCAGGCCCAAAAAGGGTTGGATGGGGGAGCATCAAGCACGCTCCTCCAAATCATTCAGTCACATATCGACCCACACACGCGTGTTACGCCTGCCACAGTGCACGCACCCCTCACCCCAACATACCCATCCATGCTGCTTTTAATCATTAAGCTTGACCAAGTGAAACCATTAAACTCCTTCAAACTCTGCAGCCATCTGCCCCATCAGGGACGACACACCGCCCATCCCAGAAGGGTGCTGGGGCAGTTCAGCGGTACCACACAATCCTCAGCTCAGCACACCCGCAGCCCCTCGGCAGGCAGTCTTCCCTCCCTACCTCCCTCCCCGTTACACCCGAGCTCTGCCGCCCCGGTCCCCAGCACCGCACCGGGAACACTCGCGCACTCACCAGGAGGCGCTCCCCGCGCTGCCCCGCTCCAGAGTCCGGACCCAGGGCTTGTCCCACTGGATCTGTTTGGCGGCTGCTCCCCAGACTTTCTCGGGCTCCGCCAGGGAGGACCGGAAAACTTCCTGGTACTCGCCCAGCGCCGTAGAGGAGGCGGCGCGGCCGCCGGGCGGTAGGGGGAGGGCAGCGGCGGCGCGGCCCGGGAGCAGGACCCCCGCGCACGGCCGGCCCCGCCGCCGCCAGGCACCGCCGGCCCGGCCCGCCGCCGCAAGTTTTGGCAGCGCCGCCAGCCTGCCCAGGAAACCCATTTCCCGCGGCCTTCAAGGAAAACGGACCGTACGGGCTTCGCTAAGGCTCCAAAAACCCCTCGGACGGCACAGGGAGGGAGCGACGGCGGCTCCCCGGGGCTGGCGGCGCAGGGCGGGCCGGGCCGCCCCGCAGTGCCCCGCCCGCGCTCCGGCACTGCCCCGGGGTGCGGGGGCAGCGGGGCCGGCTCGGCAGGAGCCGCGGGCGGCGCTATGTCGGGACGTCCGCACCCGACAGCGCTTGGCTGCGACCGCGGGCGGGAGAGAAGCCGAAAAAAGGCAGATCGACGACACCTGAGAGTATTTGTGACTTACGGGTCTGCGCGACACAGCCAGAGTACGCCTCAAGTGTTTATTTTGAAAGACATTCTTGCTTTGAGAAACTTCCCAGTGATAAAATGAGGCATGCTGTTTGTGCCAAGGAAAAATAAATAAATAAACAAATAAATTAATTCTGTTTTCTAGGAGACCTTTATCACCTGTAGTGGATCTTTTGTTTTGTTCATTTTGGCGTTCAGAAACCCTTCCTGAGTTTCGGCTGTAATGTTTCAGAATCTTACAAAACACAAGTCAGCTAAGACATACACCATCTTCAAATGTTATTTTGTCCCTTATGAAATTATTTTAGTGCTTTAATAGGTCTATCCATTACAGGTCTCTCAGGAAATTCTTCCTGCAATCACATTATGAAAATGTCATATGGCAAAGAGGAACTCTCTGATTTGTTTTATATTCATGATTAACTTAGGCACCTGTTTCCTGCTTGCTGTTGAATTAGTGCAATAGGAACATAACAATGTATCACATTACAGGCAAAGGAATAAGGGGATGAGAAGAATTAGCCTGTTTCCCCACTAAGGTAGGTTTAATACATGAAATCAATTTATTATCCTGGTGCAAAATATCTGAGGTATTGTGGAGAATTTGGCCTACAGTTCATCACGAGTTTTAGGTCATCTTCAAAATCACTTGTAGTCTTTCAGCATAAAGGCTGGTTGCTGCTTCTGTTCCCAAGGACTATATAATTAGCTCACACAGGGTTTCCCATGGCTTGTAGAGGCTATTGCATTGCTCAGTGCTGTATGAACTACCTGTCCCATGTTGCACTGCACTTCACCTCACTCTCCACCCCATCAGTGTCTCAATAACATACAGCCCTGAGTAGCATAATGGGATTTCCAAAAATGTTCAAGGTAAGAAAGATACTTACTTCTAAAAAAAAGTTAATACCCTCAAAACCTAAAATATCTGAAGAACTAAGTGGGCATATTATGAGAAGTTCTCTACTGCAAGCTAAAGGCTACAGCATGCCAACAAAGTAAAAAAAAAAAAAAAAAAAAAAAAACACAACAAAACCAAACAAAAAAAAAAAAAAAAAGAGAAAAAACAGTAAAACCGAAACTTGTTCTCAAATGTAATAATTTTATGATTACTTTTAAGAACACTGTTTTTGCCCACACTTTCACCACTTTGACAGGACTTTTGTTGTCAAAAGAGTCCCCTAGTCAAAGTTTTAAAATAAATAAAGAAAAATAAAGAAAAGCTTGGAGAGACTGTGAACACTGTGACATCATGACAGCCCTGATGCGCTGCTGAATGCTCAGTAGTATTGAATGCATTGTATAAACGCCCCTGAAAAAAACAAATTCCCGGTCAGGTCACACATAAGTGATCTCAGCATTTAAAAAATAGTCCTAGAACTGTATTTTTTATTTTCTACCTTTATGATGGCTAGGCTAATTTTGACTTAAAAGAAAAAACGTAACTGAAAATTGTTATGGAATCACAATTAACTTTTTGTGTGTGCCTGCTCAGAAATGATCACACATGGCCTAAGACTGGTGTTCACAATCCGAGTATGTGGCTGAATGCAGTGCAATGACTGTCTACCTGAGGCACACAGCTGCCAGACTTAATAAGAGGTATCAGTTGTGTCAGCCCAATTTGTGAAGCCCACTCCCCCAAATCAATTTGTTAGAGATAAAATTATGTCCACTCCCGAAGACCAACCCTTCCTACTAATTGCATTACAGGCTACCTTCCTTGGATCACCAACACTTTGCTGCCTATCTAGTTAGGAAGGGACCCATAACAATTGCATAGAGCCAGCCTCTGGGTGGTGATAGCAATCCATGTAGAAGCTGAAACAACATTGCCCTTTTCCCTAACAAGGAGAAAACTGTGGAGGCCAAGCGAGCTAAAAAATTTAAGTATGTGTATTCTGTAATATGCTACTTACAGGCATTAATACTGAACTATCCTGAGATTTAAACACCTAATGGGTTGTGTCTGGTGATGCCTAGTATTTCTTGTGTTGTTGAAGAGCAATGCTATCCAGTTTTCCACTCTGTCCATAGTATGTTTAATGTGAAGGGATAAGCATTTGTCAAAGGAATTTGTACTGCAACAGTAAACGCTCTGGTATTCATTTTGAATATAGTCCTACTAGAAATCATACACTAGAGGTGTAGGGGGTACAAATGAACTCAATTAGAACAAGAAGTGCATTAAATTTTTATTTTAGCTAACATCCTACTATTTGTTTCCTGAATGAATATTTTTAATGAGTATCTGTGGAACATACTTCATTAACTAAACTCATCACAGCTCACACTGATAGCTAAGAGGACAAAGAAGGGATTGCTAACTCTCCCAACTGCATGCTATTAATTGAAGCTTTGCTTACAAATGCCAGTATAGCAGATTCCTGAACTGATGAATTTTCCCTCCAAGGATTTTTTTTTTCTTTTTTACAAAATGCGATACTCCTGAAATTCACACTCAACAACAAATTCAGGAGTGATGTCAAGAGATGTGTGTAGCAATTATCCTTGTTGCTGTAGACATTCTTGAAAAACATGTATATTTCTTGGCATAGATCTAACAAACTGTGAAACATGGAGCAATTGCAAAAAAAAAAAACCCTTATCTGAAGCCTTTATTTGATTTTTAAATGTTTTTTCCCCTCACAACTGTATTCTTTAGTGTAAGACATGCATATTTGAAGATACATGTGTTGAAACCAGATTAGCACGAAACTAGTATAAATACTATCTCCTGTGTACTAAATGCTCTGACTGCCCTAGCGCACAAGACAAGGCAGTCACAGTTTTCTAAAATATGCAGTACTGTGCAGAGTTAAGTTCAAGTCAAAATAAACGTTTCTGTTTTCCTGACCAGTCGTGGAAACAGAATAAGTAACTGCCACTTACTAAGGTGCATAAATAGATACAATTATTTTTCCAGTTAATATCCAGTCTTAGAATATTAAACATATCACAGCTTTATTTGTAGTCTACTAAAACTCTTGTACAGAATTCTAAATAATTAAAGTATTGCTTGAAAAAATATGCCCGTGGCGGATCACCCTTCTGCCTACTGAGGAGATGGGAATTCATAACCTTCTGTTTATTTTTGTCTTCTGGGAATGAGGATGCAGTGTGCTGGGACACTAATGATGAGAACTTATACAAATGCTAAAATATCTGTCTCTATAGGAAGAAGCCACTTTTAAAAGACTTCTGGAAAGTGCTGAAATCAAAGTCTGATTCAATCCAGGTGAAAATGAGTTAGAGATCCTCTGGGATGAATATGTGAAATTATTACTGATTTATCATTTGGTTCCTCCCTGAGGAGGTCTTACAGTTCAGGACAGCCTGTATTTCATCCATATTTCTCCAGATCTAAGTTCTGTTTCTGAAAGCATCTTAGGCTTTGAAAATGTGAGAAACAAAACCAGATAAAGAATTGGGATTTCTCAATTTAAAAACAAAACCATAACCAAACAAACAAGCAAAAACGCCCAACCTAACATTATGTCACTTAACAAATCAAGTTCATGAAAACAAAACATTTTCATGCAAAAGCAAAATTTATGATAAGTTCTTCAGTATTTAGGCATGCCTGAGGGAAAGGATCCATGGTAAATTCCATGGGAGACAAGTAGAATTTTAGCTTCTGCTTTGCATTTCTGCTGTTGTAGATTTAACTTACAAACTTGATGTAATTTTATAAATACTGTAATTGAACTTTGATTTTTATGTAATCCATGTCCCTGAGCTGCCCAGCTTCCTGAAGCCGATTATTGCTTATTTGCTTCTACAAGAATAAAATGTGCTGTTTTATCCAAAACTACCGCCATTTCTTTCACATGCCTCTACCACTGTTTTCCAGATCAATGCACCAAAACCATCACAGGCAGAAGGACTGTTATTAAAAAACTTTCATCATTCAATCCATGTTCTTTGAAGGGGACAAAAGGACTTCAGGCATTGACATCCTTATTGATGTTCCTTTTGAACTTGATAACAGAAATAAACATGGATTTTGCAACTTTTTTTTTCCCAGAAAGTTTTCTTTTTCGCAGAACTGCAAAAGATTCTGTTAGCCCTCAATCTAAGTGTTAGTGTTAATGTCAGCATTGTTAAAATAATAATCTTTAAATTACCTGTTATATAAATATTTCTTATCAACAACACTTTCTGAAATTGACAATACAGCCCAAGAAGTATGAACAATTTAGTTCCTCCACTACTAGAGAAGCTCTATGCTTAAAAATTACAATGACTATAAGTCCTATGTACAACTTTTAGTGACTAAGATAAACCAGGAAAGCTGATTTTTCCCATAATATCCAGGCTCAACTAGAACTGACGTACAGTGATTCTGTCATCTGTCTTGGAGGGATGAGGAGGGTGAGGGAACATGAGACTTGCATTTAGGTAAAGATAAAAAGAAAAGTAAGTATGCTTGAGATTTTTGAAGCAATACCTAAAATCTAGTACTGAGCTGCTTTCACATTCCGAGCTCTGCATTTCACATGAGAGCTCCCGGTGCACAAAGAGTGGAGAACTTGCCTTACTGGCTGGGCTAAAGGCTCCTAGCACTCTCTTAGGAGCACAGAGTTAGTTGGCCCAGCTTTAGTATTTATCTCATTATTTGTCACATCTCATTGCAAGAAGGCGTCAGTTGTATTGCCAGGGCAGCAAACTCGCCTAGGAGCCTGGCCCATAGCAAATTATGGTTCATCCTATTAGCATATACTGAAGGGCCTCTTTTTGTATAACTGATGTTGACTTAGTCTGCTCCATTTCTGTTTATCTCCCAAAGTTTCATTCTTGCAATCCTATTCTCAACAGTTGCTGGATTTTGTCCTTGTGACATATTTCATGATCTTTATTCCACTACATGGCTATACTCAGTGTTATGACAAGAAAAGTTAATGTTCAAACACGGTGGCAATGTGCTGGTTTATTTCATCTGCAGAATTATTTTGCAAACGAATGAGAAATTAACACCTAAATTAAGTGCAATTTTAATGGCATATTTCATTGCAACTGTCTTTTACTACTGTGTGCTGTATTTTTAAGCATGCAAAATCATCCAAGGCCATACAACAAATAATTCTGTGAATTTCTTGAATGATCCCACTTTTGAGTGGCTCCAACTGATGAAGAATGGATGAAATTTCACAGCAGCTTAGGGAAGAAATAGTAGCTGTCACTCAGTTTGCCCCAAATAACATCAGCAATAATCTCCGAAAATAGCTTTTTCTATAGCTCATCTTGCAAATTAGCATGTCATAGGATTCTGGAAGAACCTAAATAAGATAAATAGGCATGAATTCAGGCCCAAGAATCATTGTATGAAGCAGAAAAACTCTTACTGGTAAGCCAGCAGCAAAACTGTATGTCCAAATACATTCAGTTGCACATTCAAGTCCACATTTTCTCATGGTCTCATTCTTTTATGGTGCTAAACTACGCTGTCAGACATTTACATCTGCACTCTCATAAATGCAATTCCAGAATTAAATTTCATGGCTATGGTGATTTTAAATTCCAGAGTAAAATTTTAGACTCGTTAAATTTAGGCCAAACGTCATTGATTATAACAGAGCAGAGGCTACATGCCCTCCTTCAAGATACTATTTCTTTAATAATTTATTGTCACAACCAGTGTAAAATGAGTACAGCAGATTCATGGAGCCTTATCCAACTTTTCACACATCAAGGAGAAATTCAATGTCAAAGCTAGTGAAGAACCTTCTACCATCAGATAACCTCTGGAAGCTCTATGGAACTGGAAAAAGACAGGAAAAACAATTTCCCTTTTAAAGCAGTGTCACTGAAGTGGAATTCAATGAGGCAGACATTCAAATTGAAACCTGGTCATTTGCCTTATCACTGCTGTCCTATTTTTATTCTCCAAGCATCCTGAAATTTACTCACAGTACCTATATGGTTCTGATTTTTAAGGGTCAAAGAAAGGAACTTCAGCACGTACCCTGCATGTTCAAATATTTGCTCACTTCTGTTAAGGGAAAGCAGTGAATCACTTCTGGTTATGTGTTTTAGGTAGTGTACAACATTGGATCTTCAGGATTTATTTTTCAGTAGTAGCTTTAGGGGTCTTTTACTCAATATTTCTGCTCACTGGAGTAGCTGGGTTATAAATCTGTAGGACATTTGGCAGGTTCTTGCTCTGTTATCCAGTGTGTGTCTTTGGAATTATATAACAAATGATATTATATTGTGTAATTTAATAGCAGGGAAGACTGAATTCATTAATATATGTGTGAAATGTTTAGATAGTCATTACAGAGGACTGCAAGCTTAAGCATCCAATATGAGCTTGGGAATTTCTTAAAATTTTAGAACCAAGTCTTATGGGCTATAACCAAAGTGATTATTTTATCTGGTGTCAAACCCCAAAGAGCCCATTTTAATTGTTGTGTCCTTCTATAATGGTCTCTAGAAACTAGATTCCAAAGTCTGACTTCTTGGCCTCTGGGAATATTATGCTAGCAAAACCAGTGTCCAGGCTTTACATCTCATGGTGAATATAAAAAAATTCCCAAGTAAAAGCTGAGTCTGTACTTGTGAAATAGATTTGGTTTTCATCTCACAAAAATTGTACATGACCTGATTAACAGCTGAAAAATTATTTTTATATGCAGTTAGTACTTTGGTATGTTAAAAAAGTAGTATACCCTGAAGGATGCCACTCCCTCTATAGAACACTATGCTATTCCATATGGAACAAACAAAAAAGCATCCTTCCTTGTAACAACTCGAAAAGCCAGAAGGAATCTTCTGTAAAATTCAATTCCCAAAAGGTTGACCTATTTTATTGACAGATAACATATTTAATGGAAAATAAACTCACAGGATTCTCTTTTCCCTGTAACAATATTTGTTCAGTCTTTACACCGTTTATGGTTTGCTACTGTCTTCTTTCCTTTTACTTAGGTGTAGGTACATGTGGAAAACAAAATCTAAAAACCTCTCATTCTGGCACTAACAAACACAACAGTAGATAAAACATCATGAATAAATAGAAAAACTTGCTATTTCTGTTTGCAAATTGCATGATAGCCAAATATCACAAGGTTTAGTATTAATAATTATACAAACAATCTAGACCCTGTGAGCTGCACAGTCTCTGACCAACCTGAACTACTTTTTAAATTGTAAGAAAGATCTTTCTATAAAGAGTAGATAAACTGTTATGGATATTTTCCAAGTCTAATTTGATCAGCCCTTGGTTTCTATTTCTGGCAATCAAGAATTCTGAAACTAGGAAAAATGATGAATTACCAGTTAATCTCTCCTTCCAAAGCTAATAGCATGAACATGTGTAGGTTAACTTCAAAATAACCACTACCATGTGGTTTTGAGTCCCATTGCTACCTAGTTTATTATGGGGTGTTACCAATCAAAAATCTTCACATACAAGAATCCCTATCATACACATTTCTTCACATTTTAGTAACAAAACAGCCTGACTAAACCCAAAGGATAGCAAAAGATATGGATTAATTTAAAGAACTAAATTCATTTAAATTAAGTCAATCAGAGAAACAAATATTTCTTCAAAAAGTTTTTCTTATAATTTTGGCAGTAACAGTCTTATTTTCTCAGGACCTCCAAACATAAGAACAAAATGTTTCAATATCAACCAATAGATTTATTTCCAGATGTCAGATCAAGGATGTGTTAGGGTAAAGGTCAATCCCCTCTGATTTCTGTCTCAATACCTCTAGTGCCAGTTCAAGCAACAGGATTGTCTAGACACTGTAATTTCAAGGATGATATTTTGGAGGAAAAAAAAATCCTTTCTCTTCATATGCTGAGTATTTTTTGCATATACTTGTAAGGCTTTTAGAATTTTTGCAAGGTTACATCTAGATCTATAAACATTTTGCAAATGCACATTTTAATGAGAAAAATAATGGTGATTGTGTAATATAGAGAGTAAAAACAAGTGGCAAAATCACAAGTACTAGTTTTATTACTAACCTGTTTGCATCTTAACCAAAGGAAGAATTACTCCATTATGGCATGTCTTCACAAATATTTGTCGTCAAATTTTGGTTTCTTTCCATACTTTTATATCAAAAGGATCAGGCAGTGTGACTGAACATAACAAACAAACAAACAAATAAAAAAGCATACTCTATTATAACTTCTAACTCAAATTTTCATTCTCTGTCACAAACTTTGAAGCCATTTCTTGTCACGAAGTAGGTCCTCTATCCTAATTGACAGAGCTAACCTGTGCAGTACAAAGGGGAGTCACAACAGGAGGAAGCAGCAGCCTCATTTTGTTATCCAGGGCAGAACAATGACTTGGAGCTGGGTTTGCACTCCAGGCTTAGTTCTCAGGGTTATTTCACAGAATTGGAAAATGATTGAGGTTGAAAGGGACTTCTGGAGGAAAACTGGTCCAACCCTCCTGCTCAAGCATGGCCACCTGGAGTCTAGATGGCTTTTGAGTATCTCCAATTATGTGCTAGAGTTCAGTCACCTTCACATTAAACTGTTTCCTGATATGTGGAGGCAACCACCTGAGTCTCAGTTTGTGCCCATTGCCACTGGTCCTGCCCCTGGGCACTACTCAAAAGAGCCTGGCTCCATACTTCCCTGGGAGGGAATGGAAGGGAAGGAACTTCCTGGGAGGGAGGATTTGCTTTCTTCCAGTCTTTGGGCATTTCTCCCAGCTGCCACGACTGATCAAAGATTATCAAGAGTGGCCTCACAATAACATTAGTGAGTTTTCTCAGCACTTGTGGAGGCATCCCATCAGATACCATGGATTTATGTATGTCCAGTTTCCTTAAGGATTCTCTTACCTTATCCTCTTTCATCAAGGGTACATCTTCCTTGCTCCAGATTTTTTCCATGGTATCTGAAACCTGGGATTGCTCAAGGACATTCTTGCTAGTAAAGTCTGAGAACAATAGGATATTTAGTACCTTAGCCTTTTCCATGCCTTGTGTAACCAGGTCCCCTGTCTCGTTGAGCAATGGGTCCGTAATTTCCTTAGTCTTCCTTTCATCACTTATGTACTTATAGTACTTAGGTACTTATGTACATATATGTACTTGTATATGCTGTCTTTGATATCTCTAGATATCTAGACAGATATCTCTAGATAGATATCTATGTCTAGATATCTATCTATCTATGTCTATCTCAGATTCAATTACATTTGGGCTTTAACTTTTCAAAATTCATCCCTTGGACGCTTAGACATGTTTCTGTATTCCTCCCACGTTACCTGTCCTTCCTTCCACCTTCCATATGCTTCCTTTTTGTTTTCTGAGCTTGGCCAGGAGTTCCTTGTTCATCCATACAGGCCTATTGGCATTTTTATGTGCCTTGATATTCTTTTGGATAGAACTCTTTTGAGCTTGGAAGAGGAGGGTTTTGATTTTTCTTTATGGACTTTATATAAGATCCAAAAAAAAGGATAAGGAACAAAGCCATTCCTTGCCTACAAAAGACTTATTCATGTGTGTGAGACACAGTCCTAGAAGTACTTGTCTGTCTTTGCAAATTACACCACCTGCAATTTTCCTCTAGGCTTTAAATAGAGGAAGTTCAGACCGCCGGTTTTGAGTCAATTGCCTCATCTGCCTAAAAATTGATTTAGACCTCAAAGTTCTAAAATATTTCTTATACTGATATAGCCCTTAGGTAATTGCACTTCAGTCAGTTAAACTTGAGGACTTTTAAACAGAGGGATGTATGTTTAGATATTTTGTTGAACTGGAACTCTCAACAGCCTTGTAAAAAGGTGTACTATACAGTCATGTTAGAATTTGTCCTTATTTATATACACTAGAGCATTTTTACACCTGTTTTGTATGGGCCTCATGATTAAATAAGGCATAAAGCAATAACAAATAAATCCTCTTTTTTGTTTTTGAACTTGTGATCTAGAGATTATTCAGGGTAGCTCATTAATCAGGCTTAGTTATTTATTTTACTCAATTCCAAGACTCATGTTGTAATGAATCCTTCACAAAAAAAGAACACGTACTGCTTATGTTATAGCTGTATGTGCTTGAGAGGGTGTTTGTGATTTTCTGTTGCTTTTTAATCATCTTTAAATTTACTACTTGTTGTAATGGACACTTGTGTATTTATAATAGTGTTCTGTTTAGCCCTTAGATTATTCATGCCTGAGTGCCCTTACTGCAGAAAAAAGTTTAATGAGCTTCAAGAGGATAGCACTGCAAAAACAGGAAAAATATAAAACAAGTGCCTGCACAGTAATGTAAGCCTCTAGCTAAAACATATTGTCCAAACCTGTGATGACAGTCCTCCCATGATGTACCTCATTTTTAATAGGATACTTTTATTCTTAATTGTATAGTATCTCCTTACTTAATGTCTTTCTAAATGAACCACACTATAGCTAAGCAGTCTAAAACTGAGATGGTTGCCCCTAACCTGAATCTTTTATATGTATTAGTAGGCTCTTCTATTTCACATTTTGGTTTTCAGAAAATTCAGCTGTTTTGTCATGGTGACAATGGACAACTGCCCCAATGAAATTCAGTCTTGCCATATTCATTTTTGAATTAGATGCATAATCCCATAATTTGCTTCAATTGTTTCTATTTGGAAAAACACAGATTTCACTTAGTTACTTGTTTCTTTTTGGTAAAATTCATTTATTGCTCCTTCCAGTGCTAACTTTACAATTAATCTTCACAACATTTCCTCTATTTGTGTTTTCACAGAGCTCAATAACTTTTTTGCTCAAAATATGCAAAATCAGAATGTCAAATTTGCCACCAAACTAAAATCGACATATTTACACTAGTGATTTATATTTCCTTTTTAATTCCTTCTCTCACTCACCTATAAGGACTTTAAAATTTCTTGAATATTTTTCTATTTCTGCTCTGTAGGATTACCTGAAGTCTTCTCTGATCTCGGTAGTGCTATCACAGCAAATCCTTCTGATCCCATATTATTGAAGGCCCCAAAAGTATTTTTTTCACTTCCTACTCTATTAATCAGGCCTCTCATCCTTCTGTCTTTGAAATGTAAAGTTTGTCTCCACTGGCTGCTAAACAAAAAGCTTCACCATGAATGCTGTACCTTCACCTCTTCTTAAATTTGCTTCAGTTTCTCCTGTTTCCTTTTGACTCACAGTTTTGCAAATGAACAGAATGAAATTACCTATACAATATTCTCATCCACCATCTGTTGATGTCATTGCCTGCTCTTCTTGTTTCCAAAGGATCTCTGTCTTACTTGCTAATCCTTTGGTAAAACACAGTGAGATTGAGGCTACCCTATCTCTTGCCCTGGGAAGAATAATTCTTCCTCCCTTGCTGGCACTGTGCATCTCAGAAGACAATGCCATGAAAAGCTGGAAATAAAAATGGAAGTTTTGGCTATTACCTGAGCCTGATACACAATATAGTATGCTACTTTTCACCTTTAAAGGTTTATGTATTTATATATCTAGAGTCTGCAGAGAAAGACATTTACTCCACATCATCATTATACTGATCCAACAGAAATAACTTACATTAATGAACGTAAAGAAAATCTGTTTAAGTAATTACTTATGTATTGTATGAAACTTCACCCCCCATTTTAAGTAGATCTGGAAATGCTCATGTTGCTCTATGGATAAAGGTATTCCAGAGATGCCAAAGCTTAGCCACAGAAAAGCACAGTATGTGGCATCCTATCCACCACCCCATGTGCAGGAAATCTTGTCAGAGATTTGTGTAATTTACAGCCTGATTCCTATGCATTTGTACAGTGATCCATTCATGGCCCCCTGAGAAAAATTAGTACCTCTGTGGAAAGACACTTTCACAGAATATGTCAAGTTGGAAGGAACCCACAAGGGTCATAAAGTCCAACTCCTGGCCCTGCACAGCACAATCCCCATGAGTCACACCATGTGCCTGAGAGTATTGTCCAAACACTTCTTGAACTCTGTCAGAACAGAGTGCCAGTTTTCTAGTTGTGGAGGAAAACTGACAGTGGGGTGTGCTTCCTACTGCAGGATTGGTTTATATGGCCACACAAAATTAATCAAGAGCTAGAGAATTCACAAGCTGAATTAGTCTCATGACGTTGCTAGCAAGCCAATAACCATCCACAGGGGAATATCATGCATCTACCATACTTTTGAATTTCTGATACTTCCCTTCAATCCAAACCCAGATGAACGACCTTTGAAGGAGTTCCTGCATTACATGAGGGGAACACAAAAAGATTTTTAGCCCCAGGGTCCCTTAGCATTGTTGAAAGTGGTTATGGAAAGAACTGTGTGACTCCTGAAAAGGGTTTTTAATTACCAAGCTTATAGCTACTAACTTTGTCATGGATTCCTACACTGTAGTAAGCCTTTGGAGAACTCTAGAAGAGAAATGACCATATCAGTAGTATAATGAACAGACAATTGATGGGACTCAAGAGACCAGTGTTTACCACCGACCTTCTAGCAAGACATTTAAACTCTGTGCTTTAGCCTCTTCCTCTAAAAAATGCAGTCTTGACAGTTATCACCCCTGGGAGTGTTTTCAGATCAATTGGTAAAATCTGAGTTATTAACAATTGGTTTTGTGCAGCAGCAGCATGGTGATCAATGTACCCTCTGTCTGCAGGTTTCAACATCCTGAGTTTCTTTGCCACTTTCATTAGTCACCACGGGCCACTGAAATAATAGACTAATAGACTAAGATTGTGCTAAAAGCAAAGACACATCTGGCTGCTTTGCTTTCTGTCTTTGTGCTGGTTTTACATCAATAGTGCTTTCTGATATACCATTTTCCTCCTTCTTCCACACTACTCACAGCAATGCAGCTGTGAGATAGATAGAAGGGGATAATTGTAATGACAAATGACTTCTCAGTTGTCATATTAACTGGCTTTGGCTTTTAATGCATTCGACAGAAAATCTGAGTCAAGAAGATTCAATCACAAGCTAGAATGGAAGGTCCACTGCTTTCCTCAGAACCACAGGAAACAGGAAGGTAAAAACAGTCAGAATATGGTGAGTGACACAAAAACACAGCCTTCTCCATGCGCAGCCCAGAAAAACTTCTAAATGAAACTTCACTCCCAAATTCTTTTCTGTTTCTCATCTGTGAATCAAGAAGTTCGAATAGATGAGAAATGGATACTTATGAGTCACATAATAAATTATAAACATAACCTACAAGCATAACTGTTATAACTATAGGGGCAAGCAGCCATAAGATGTGTGCAGGGCTATAAATATAGATATCTCCAACACTAATGCATTAATGCAATAGTTTCTAGGACAATCTGTCATGGGCAATAGAGGTTACATTTAAATTAGAAGTCATGACTTACAATGGGAAGGGAAATAGTTGGTGCTGAGACCCTTAATGACTAGAATGATGTCTTTTTTTATGAAAAAATAATTAGTTTGGATTCCTTTTAATTTGATCCCAAGAATTAATTTGCTAGCAGCTTAAATTTCTGGAATTTAATGCATTGAGTGAATTTTAGAGCATATATTGTGCTTTATAATAACTTGAAGGGAATTCCACTTTGCTGAAGGACTGGTTTGTCATCTGAAATTCCAGAAATTGTCACCAGAACAGGCCATGCTCAATTTCTTTTGAACATGCTACAGAAGTTTTGAACTTCAGGCAGTAGCTTTGCATAAAATGATAAAATAAAATCTGTAAAGGTTTTGTGGGACCAACATGACTTCTCTCTCTAGCAGAAGAGAAGTACTGCCCAAGGCAATGAATTGCAGCTAAATGCACTACTGGCCAACTCAGTCACTGCTCAAATGCACAACATAAGAGGGCACATTGCCAAAATAATTTAAGGACTTGAATGTACTGAATTGTTTTCTGATTGCTTAAGAAATTCTTGTCTGGTTGACATGCAAAATAAAACCCAGCTGTTAATTTTATATCGTGCGTTTTCTGGTTTGGTTTTTTTGTTGTTTCTTTCTTTTTTTTTTTAACATGAGTCACAGCAGCGATAAATAAAAGTCTTATTTCAGTGCAGTTCCTTAAAAGAAGACTGATAACAAAAGGCATGTTCTTCCTGTAATTTTATTTTATTATCTACATTCCTCTTGCTTACTATTACTAAGCTGTTTTTATATCAACCAGTGTTTTTTTCAGCATCAGAGCATTTGATAGCTGCCCTAGTACTGATAAAGATGTAAAAAACGCATATGTTGATCTCTTATAGTTCTGGTGGAAGAACAAAAGAAAGTGGCAAGAAGTGAGAAACATTTTCTGACATATCAGGCAGCTAAAGCTCAAGAAGTCAATAATTAGGAGAACAGAAAATTTAATATAGATTGAGTTGAACTGGTATAGAAGAGAAACAAAGCAAATCCTGTGCAGACATGAACAAGAGGCATCTGACTCTCCTTCCTATGCACAAAGAACACAGAAGAAATTTACTCATTCTTCAGAAAGTATCATATAAATCTGTCCAATCACAATGAAAATTAGCACAATCAGAGATAGGTGTGGGTTTTTTCTGAAGCAGATTTTCAAATAGAAAGGAAAACTTTAAAAAATCCTTGTAGAAAACACTTTTTTGTTGCATTCCATGATTTTAGTCTCTAAGCTGATGCAATGTGACTTCTATTTGTGAGGAAAATGCTTAACTGCAAAATTGAATGTTATATTAAGATAGTTTTATAGCAAATCATGGCAATTATTTCACTCATATTAAATCATCTGCTGCTGGTTTTTTTCTACATGACATTTTTGTAGGCTTTGAAAGATTTATTATTCCTAAAAAAAGCCCTGATGAACTGATGTGGTCAGGAGAATATTTACGTAACCAGTTTTATTTTGGCTAGTTTTGCAGGATTTCATTTAATTCAAATATAAGAAATGCAAACCCCATCTACAAAAAGTGATCTCTTTTTCTACTTTGGACATGATATTCAAATACAAGGTAAACCTTAGCAGTCAGTAAACACAGAACTTCTGTGGAGCCTATAGCTGCACAAATCTTTTTCCATGACATGAGGAATCAGAGGTCATAATCTTTCATCTCTCAGATTCTAACTTAGAAGCTGAGTACTTTCTAAGGCACTAACTCACTTCCCCAACAATACTTAAGGGTGCACTGTGTGCTAACCATGACAGCTCTACTTCCTACCACTCATTACCAATGGTCAGAAATGTTAATGCATTCCATCTGGCTCACTTCTATGGCCAAAGCACTGTCAGTATATAGGATGCTGCTTCATAGAGTTCTGCTAGTGTGGAAATGAGATATTATTGTGCTTTTCTCACCTAATTAGATCTCCTGTCATTTTTTCCTTTGAGCATCCTGCATAATCTCAGAGCAATACACTGCATGTCTCAGAAACTACTGATTCTAATCATAATTTTGATACGAGCACTTCTAATGAATGTGTGACCTTTTCTGAGCCACAAACCAAAAAATTCACGGCCAATTAATCTTAAAAACAGTATTTCATATGTTGGAGACCTAAGGAGATCTGAGTTGCACATGAGTGGGGACCAAAGAGCCATCACTCTAACAAGGGCTGGGACAGAATTGAGTAGGGGGGGTCTTATAGCAACCCACATCAGCTGTCAGATGCTCACCTAGGAGTTCAAAGTATTCAGCAGCTTCTCAGTTACCACAGTGCGACAGACAGCTGGACTTGATCTACTTGCAGATGTATGCAGGACACACAGGTGGGTCACCTGTGACTTTAATCTTGCTCATTTGCATCCATGAGTGTCGTGCCTACGAAGAAGTATAAGGTCATCCTACACCAGCAATGATCCACGGAATCTGTTTTCAAATCAGCAAAATAAATACATTGGATTTGGTTCAGCACAAGAATAGGATGCATGCTTGGTGGACAGAGTGGAGTAGAAATACCATATTTTAAATAGAAATGTCACATACTTAATACTAGCATTACATATATGAAATCAGTACAAGTATAATCAGCATTCTACTCACGAAAAAAATGAAGTTATCACAAAGACCAGACGTTATTTAAGATTTTTACTTAAAAATACCATAAACCTTAACTTTGGAATAAGAAGTGTCAACAAACCACACATCTTTAATTAGATTTTCATTTATTTGCATTTAAAAAGAATAAAAACTTTGAGATATAGCTGTTCTCATTTGAAATTCTTAAAGCGCTTCTAAGGATGGAGTGGCTTGCTGCTTTGATATTGCTGCCACTTATACACAGAATTATCAAAACTCAAGCCTTAAAAATGTAGTTATTTTTCTCTAAAGTTAACAGTATAATAATTTTTTTAATTATTGCTATTTTAATGTAATGCAGCAGATATTTTTAATATAATGCAGCATTAAAGAGAAAACCAAATAAAAATTTAAAAAATACCCTTGGCTTATTTCTAAAATATACCTCATTACCCAGAAAGACTTACAAGAACAGTAATCGTGAAATACTTTTAGAATATTTTCTCAATTAAAAAAAAAGAAAGGTGATGCAAACGGACTTCATAATACTGTATTTCATTTCTATTCAGTGGTATTGAACAAATTCATATTTGGTTTTTTTCTAATTCTTGTGTATTGTGTTTTGCTGGTGACTTATTTGTTCTAATTATAAACTCCTATAATGCACTCTCTCCGTGTTCTTTTCTGCAGAAATGAGTGAAAAGTTTTATTTAAGGTCATCAGAATAAAATGCCTAATTTTCTAGTTGTTTATGCACTTTTCCTTGTTAAATAGTACTGCATAGCAGAAATATTTGTCAGGTTCAAATAATATTTTCTAAAAATCTTTCTCGAATAGAGATGCAGTGGTTCATTCCTTCTGAATGACTTGCAATGAGTCTAAACACTCATCAGCAAAAATTGACCCTCTTGGCTTTCCTTAGTCTCATTTTCAAGTTTTCTCATAATTCCACTGCACTGAAATATAGGTGGTGGTGATGGTTGTTTGGGGATGGGAAGAAGGGAGTTAGAGCTTATTATGGCTTGGCTTGGTTGTGTTTTTTTGACAAATGATTGGATGGCCTCACAATGGAAAGATAACTACTCCTTGTATTATGCAGAGCCAATTACTTACCATCCATGTCTTCTTTCCCTTCTCTGAATCAATATCACGCAGTAATTTATAGTCTGATTCTTTTGTACAGTACTTGGTCAATTAGTTTCCATTCCCTGTTTGAAAGTAGAATATTAATTTAGAGAAGTCATACTTCACAAATGTGAATGTTCTGCACCAGGTATGGGGAAGGTAGACAGAGAGTGAAGGGTTTTTTGATGCATCTCAGTAAAAAAGGCCCAACAAAAAAAATCATATTAACATCGCTGGTTTAATAAGATAGAATAAAAAGATTAATATAGATACTGAGTAAGTCTTGCATCCCATCAGATGCTGGGAAGCCCACTTTCATACAGCATCAGACAGCCCACAGATGGGATTTCTCCCAGCACACTGTGCAGATCCCATCTGTGGATGTGTTCCTCCTAGCTTTCATGCTGTAGTGCCTTAAATTTTGTGTAACAAGCAAAACCATACATCTTCTCCTGACAGGCTGGACTGTTATCTCTGTCGTAACATCACCAGCATGCAGAACATATGGAGCACTCCAGCAGATTTCCTTACATCAGCTGCTCATGCTTAAGCACAGGACCCAATACACAGACATGGCCTGACTAAGATCACTAAGTCCTCAAATACAAGGTTTTCTGCAAGACTACAAATATGAAGGACACTGAGTTTTGTACTGTTGATTTCAGACCGTTTCTCTAGTTTTATCAAAATAATATTCCATGTCAACACCTGTTGGAAATGCCTCCTGAGAGGTTTATTCCTGGTGGACAAAACTGTCTGAAGAAAAAGAAAACTGAAGAAAAGGCAGATTTGGAACACAGCTGAACTACTGATCAACAGGTAACTTCCTACCTCAGAGAAACTGTTTTTTATGTTATAAAAGTGTTATGTTTATTCAATTTAGTAACAATGTTGTTAGAAAATACCCTGCTTGTACGTAAAATGTAGTTTTGATTCTTGTTAAACCTTCCCCCTAAGCTCACTAGCCTTGTTAGTTAAAATTTATGGTTTTTCCCCATCTTCTCTGTCTCTTCACCCATATTTGGATGTATTCTCCATTTATAGACATCCCCTTGCCTGAAACTCCCTTAAATCCTCCCAAATTCCACACATTCCATGCCCTACCATATATAAAGCTAGCTTTCCCCTGAAAATAAACCCTTTTTGTTTATCTTGTCTTCATGCAGCTTTGTGTGATTATTATACAAGGTGAATATCCATGGTCTGAATATATTAAGGAGGTGTTACAGCTCTCACCTCTGATAAACACCGAACCCAACTTTTCAAAAGCTGCCATGGCCTTCTATTCCTAATGTTCTCATTTGTGCACCTACATGAATAAGCACAATAGACCTCCTGGATCATCTCCTAGGAAAGAGCTTGACATCATCTTTATCTCTTATTCTTGAGTGCTTTTATCTCATCAGACACATACACAGAATGGTCTTCCCTGTCTGTAGAAAAAAATCAGAAAACCCACTTTTTTATTTATCACTTTGGCTCGGTACATTTACTGTGATAGGGCAAAATATTCAAAAATGTGTGCATTTTTCTTTTTGCTTTGTAGTGACAAAAAAGAAATCAAAATAAAAATTCAGTTGGACTAAGAAAAAAATCCCTTGCTCTCTTAAAATTTTGGTCTTCATTAACATTCTGTCCTTTCACAGATCAAAGAATGGCTACAGATACAGGTAGAAGTAATCAGTAGTCCTGGTAACAGAATTCCAAATGTTGTTTTTTGTTTTAAGGTTCAGAATACAGGTTCTCTGTTTAGTTTAGCACTTAGAGATTGTCAGGTACTGCAATAAATAAATAAATAAGAAATGACTTCTCTATAATTTTGTAAAATACAAGGACAATCTTTATGTCAAACAGAGGAAATGTGGATTTGTATAGCAAATTCTGTAGTTCTGCTTAGAGGATAAACATTACAGAAACAGGTTCAAAATTCATTCTTATTGAGTGTAAATTAAACCTCTGCTGTTGAAAAAGATGTCAGAAAACACAAATAGAAAATTGAAAAGTAGCATGCGTTTTTCTTTAATCAATTGCAAGGTGAACTTAGGAATAGAATAGAACTTTTTTAAATTTTATTTTATTTTGTTTTGCTCCTTGAGTCTAGTGGTAAGGGTCCTGCAACTTGGGTCTCAATATATATTTACTACTTAGTAGAAGCAGGAAACAGAGCCATCTTTTATTGTACTCACATCTATAAAAACACATAGAAAATAATAAAGAAAATACTAGGAATTAAATGGCATTATATGACTTAAAATATACATCTTCACCTGCAATATCAACAGCATCAAAAGATACTAGAAATGAATGTAGAGTGCCATATGAAGAACTACTAAAAAGGTGTGAGTTGTACAATGCAAATAGAAAGAAAGAAGTATAGAAGAGAACGGATAGAGTAAGTAGGTTACTTGGATGCTTGCATGTACACTCTCAAAGCATAAAGGTACATAATAGGTGTTGAAAATTAAAGAAAACACGTATTTTATTAACGATCCATTTCATTCTCACCCCTCCATAAGAACAAATTTTTTCCAGGATGAAAAACGTTCTACAGTATATCTGCTTTTCACATGCTTTTGTAAGTTTTTTGATACTTCATCTCAGTTCTACCCATCCACGCACCTATACATCACCATTAGCTCCATGACTAATTAAAAATTTCACAATAAAAGGGCTACCCACTGCACCTGATCTGAAAGGGCTTTCAGTTACAAGCAATGGTAACAACACAAGGAATGCTTTCATATAATTCTGTAGAACTGCATGATCAAATTATAGCTGGTCTCAATACAAGATATTTCATTGTTCACCATGTTTCAGATACCTCTCAACCATAACAATCTTCAGGTGGATATGTTCAGTTTTGTTAAAGAACTGGCAAAAAAAAGAACCCCAAAAGACAGCTTATTTCTGTATTTTAAACAGTCTTATACAGTTATCATACTCACACTGTGATACGACATTAGTCTCCCCAGGTAGCACCTTTGAAGACCAGAAGCATTTTTTTATTTTGGGCCAGTATTTTATTATACTTGGTCTTAACTCAAAAATAATTGAATTGCTTCATTGCAGACTGACAAGTCTCGTTTGCTTAGAAACCAGAAATAGAAAATTACAACCTAAGAGCTAATGAGTCACAAAATCATTACATGAAAGCAGGTTTTAAAGCAGAAAACATTTTGCATCCTCACTGTCACTATTGCCCATGCAGGAATACAAGTTAGTAAAACCAAAATTATAAGAGAGAAAAGCAAGATAGGCTGTTTTGAACCTAGCTATCTGTAGTAGCGCCAACAAGAGTATTGCTTTATAGATGTTCTCAGCCAGAAAAAGAGAAAATGGAATTGTAACATAGATTTTCTCCCTCAAAATCTATTCATGTTTCATTGTGGAGGCTCTCCACGAACAGCTCGTTTGAGCATGAAGGTATCACATACAGAGTGAATGAAGAGAATGTTTAGACAGGAGCAGTAGCACAAGCCAAAAAAAAGGATTTTAGTGGCTAACGTGGGTGTAGACTGAAATGGAAGTCTAATGGATCACTGTAATCACTGTTATCACTCTTCTGTGGGATCTGTGCAAAACTGACAAACTCAAACACACCGAGTGTGTGTATTAACTGCGTGTTATTTAATAATAAAATTCAACCACAGGATAGTATCTTTCACCCAAGAAGACAGGAAGTTGAGTTGCTTCATTCTGCTGTTTCTATATGCAGTTGGTTTATTTTACCAATACTCAAATACCTGAATATTTTTGCAGTGCTAAGATAATCCTTAGGTGATCTCTGGCATCATACCCGAAGATTCTCAGGAAAGCAATTTTCTGCAAAACAAACAAACAAGAAAGTACTGAATTTTCATTCACTTGCTGAAAGAGATTTTCAAACATGACAATACAAATCAAAAAGAATCTCAGTCTTTTCACAGAAGACAGTATGATATAGTAATGATATAAGGAATGTTGAAAGGGAAATGATTAAATGATATTATGTTTTGAAGTTAGAAGAAAAGATTGGTATTTCCACTTCAAGCACCTAGAACTAACACTAAGTCATCTTTTAAACCACTCAAATCCTGAAACACAGATGTAGAGCTGCAAGATTTTATAATTCAATGAAGACCCCTCTGTTATCTCATTGAAACAAGAAAGGAAAATGGAACTGTGTAGGTGATGCAGAGATGAGTTCAACGCCACTAGGCAAAGTGCATACTAGGTCCTAAAATTTCTATTACACACTTCTTTTCAGCTTGCGTGGAAAGACACTCATCAAGCTCAACTGTGCCTACTCCTAGCCTGCATATGGAAGAGAAACATTTTAAGCAGTGCCTCTCCAGGGCAGCCAATTTACCTTTCTCCAACTGTTCGCAGAATATTTTCAATCTAGGCTATAGTTATGAGGTCAGCCTAGATAGGAAGTATAACCACGAGTAACAAAAAGTAATAATCCTTGTTAATGTACTAAAGGGAGAGCTGCACCTCCAGCTGACAAGTGTTAGATAACCCAGTACCTCACTCCAAATGCTTACTCATCCAATTGTCCAGACAAATCTGCAATGACACAGACACATTTTTTCAGATCCCTATCAACACCTGGGTGCTTGTATCCCAACCAGAAGTTCTTTAAATGACCTGAACACATCAAGTTATTTAATATGTAGGATTCCTGAACATTGTTTCAGACTGAAAAGCTCCAAAAGAATAATAATCTTACACAGATCCCTGAAATATTAAAAGTTGCTTTGTTCAGAGGTAGTATTTCCTTACTTCTTGGTCTGGCAATTCCCAAGGATGGAGCAGATCATAAAGTCCGTGTGAGGATATAAAAATATATAAATGCGAGGAATTTTAAATTTTGCATGAAATTTCTTCTTCTACTGCAATAACTTTCATTACTTCATTTGTAACTAAAGAAATCTTTACTCACGTAGATTAAAGGGCGTAAAGATGTGTTATGTGCCAGAGTTTGCCTCAGGTAATGACAATATATCTTTCTCCTGTGCTTCAAATATCTGACTGTTTTGGATCATTTTCAAGGACAGCAATTACCACTTTGTTTTTAATTCAGTTACTACCAACAGTGCTGTGAGTTCAAAAGTGTCCCAATTGATATCAGAAACTACTCTCCATCTTCCTTTTGACTTCTGATAACCACATGTAATGGCTTTCACTTTATTTCTATGACTGTGAATATGGAGCTCATTTAAAAATTCTGCATTAATACAAAGTTATCTGCATATTAACCTATCAATCTTCCAAATGATTTCATGAATTCAGTTGCACAAGTGTCCAGTAAGAACAGAATTGCTGTATCCCTTTAGTGGAAACAGAGATTTTTTGAATAATGGATTTCTTCTCTCTGTTTTTAGATCTTAGTTTGAACTTTGATAAGAATTTTTACCCTGAGATTTCCCTGTTTGCATCGTCAAGAATCAAACCCATTGTTTGTCATATCTAAGTAACCTCTATTTCTTTTTGCTTTTAATTTTCTTGCTTTTCCGTTCTGAGTCTTGTAACCTGAGATCTTGGGGTAACATGTCTACAGCAGTTTCAGATGATTCAGCCAGTGCTATATTAGTGAACACATACAAGGGAAACCTTGAGAAAACCCTGTAAGCCAGTTTTGTTACATTTATATTCAAGAAGCACCAAAGCCAAAATGGCTACTGCAGAATAGCAAGTGATGTAAACCTTTTTTATCTCAGAACCAGATCTGCACTAAGATTAAATCTTCCCTTCACTTCTACAATTTTAAGGGCTTGAGCTCTAGTCTAGGCATGGCATAGGAAAGGAAAATCACCCATTGTAAAAGGCCAACTTTGCCTACTTTCAGCATCATACTCACCTATCCTCCACAGGTCTTTCTCACCAGTTTTGGTGAACCTACAAAGGTCAATATAATATCTGGGAAAGCAACTCTTAGAAATTTATTACGAGTAGCATAGTGACAGAAGAAATGATTACTCAGTCTTTCTGCTGAAATTCCTAAGAATATGAAACAGACATACAAATGAGAGCACAGCATTATAAATTGTGTAACTTATACAATAACATGGAGATTAAGTGGACACAAATACTGTTGCTGCCTGAGCATCACCAGAATTCATTTCTACCAGATAAACAGAAGCCTCTGCTCTCTCGTTTACTGAGGATGTGAAGGACAAGAAATAATGACAGTGAGAAAGGTTTATGGAAAGAGCATGAACAGATCATACACTAAATTCTGTCATTCTTTTCTGTTCCTTACCACTACAAATGCAGTTAGATCTTGAATGCAGTGAACAATAAATAGGATTGAGACAATATAAAGCAAAAGCATAACAGATACTCTGAAAAAAAAGGAAGAGACAAGAAATATATTGATGCTGAATTTCAAGAAGAAAAAAAAATTATTTTGTCTGGATTTTTTCCCAATGATGAGGATTTTTAAATAGTCAGGTATATTTTTAAAATATTTTGATTTGAAAGTAGGAAACCATAAAACGAGAGGTTGAATATAAGCAAGTTGGGAAATGAAGACAGGAGAACCTCTGAGCATGTTGTGGGAAATTCCTCAGTGTCTCCTGGAGGACTAGAAAACAAGGCTGCTTTCCTGATCCCTTTTAGTTTGGCAGCAGGTCAGTATGTCCTGTATGACTAGGGTGGTATAGGGTCTTATTATCAGCAACTGTCCACCTAATATGACCACTATTAAAAGGCCATTCCAGCCTCTCAAACAGGAAGATTATGGTGCTGTAAGTGGGAGTACATGTCACAGAGTACAAGTATTCACAGAATATTCTGAGATGGAGGGCACCCGCAGAGTCCAATCCTAAGTGAACAGCCCATATGGGGACTGCACCGACAACCTTGGCATTATAAGCACCATGCTCCAACCAACAGAGCCAACCCATTCTTTCTCGACTGTGTGGTTTATTTTTTGTTCTTCTTTGGCTACTGATCAGGACTGTCACCAACTGAAGTCACCCAACCTGAGTGCATAAAATCATGGCTCATAGCACTACTGACAATGGACATAACCCCATCTTCCTGATCACACAGACAATTTGCATAAATAATTACAGCATGAAAAGCAATAACCTGGACTTAACTACCACCTCTAGGGTTTTTTTTTTTTTACTTTTTCTTTTAGAAACAGAACAAGTCACTCGCTGCACATAAAAAAAATTGACTACCCTGAATTCAAAGGCACTGTGTGTCAAAACAGCCCTTTTAGTGAACTCTTGCTCGCTATCAACTTCTTTCATAGTTTACAATTGAAATTTCCACAGCTCAAGGTTCTCAGTCAAATTGATTAAGTCATTCATCTTAAGAGACACCCACTCACAAGTACAAATTACTACTACAAAAATAAAATCCTGACAGGAAATTAATGAAATTCATAACTCCCAGTTCAAAACTAATGCTTTGTTTTCAAGAGTAGCTTTTTTTTTTTCATTTACTGCTTTACTCTTTGTCCATTAAATAAATATTTATTATGGTGTTTATCTATACAACTGATTCATTCTTAATTACCCAGAATTTGCAATTATCCTTGGATTTGCAATGAAGAGGAGTGTTTTTAAGCAGAAATGCATTTTTCCATATGATTTAACAGTTGAATAGAACATAATGAAGCAAGCAGGAATCTGCGTATATTTAATTACATCTACCAATCTGTCAGTCCTACAGCATTCACCTTTAATTGTGTTCATTATAGTATTTAATTGTGTTTGATATGGTTAGGTTTTTAAACATAGTATGTGCCATAAGTAGTGTTGTCCACGACACGTCTCTTGTGCAGCATTCAGGCCTCCCTGCACTACTCAAGTCAGCAGATTTGCCGTTGTCCTATACCATAAATGAAAAAAAAAAAAAATACATTGAAAACTAACCTATGTAGTACTGACCAGATATAGCATAATAGTTATCTCCCATAATAAATGATCCCCATCAAACAACCAATAGTGTGTACAAAATGTCTGGCTATGTTACATCCTTTTTGGGGTAAAAAAAATGTTACAAAAAACTGAAGGCAGGATTTATTCCAAAGCCTGCTAGTGATATTTGCAAAGAGCCTTTATGAGTCAGCATGCAAAGTTTGCTCCATGGTGGCTTAATTTGCCAGCCATGAGGTGCTCTCAAGCTCTGCTAATCAAAACATGCAGCCCTTGGGATCAGGCTGAGCCTATTTCTCAGAAGGTGAAAGAATTTAGTTGAGTTGCCAGACCAACCTTTAACTCCTTCCTCCAAAATACAGTGGGTTTTGACACTTTCCCACTCCAGCAGAGTGAAATCTCAGCACAATGCAAGACAGACTAGACATGCAAATTCCTGTTAATAATAAATACAGGTAGGCGTGTCTCTTTTACAGTTCAGGAAAATTACTATGGTTTCGGGGGACCTTATAGGTTTTAGAAGCCTATTGCTGAATATACTGTTATCTTGTCATTTAAAGGTTAAATGACAAATTAGTGAGACGATTGTAGAATTTTTTTTCAAACAGATGCCTTCTAATTCAATGATTTTATTATCATTCTCTAAAATAGTTTCTTAGTTTGCCTTGTTTGGAAAGTTAAAAAAATTAGATGTCCCCTCTTACTTATTCGCTGATGTAATCATATGTAAATGCCTTTCAAAACACTTATTCTGCGTGTATTAAATTACACTGCATCCTCTTCATAATTTATGACTATCAGTTGTTAAGTCTTCCTTTGAAAGTCCTTTGTGTCTTCAACTGTGCAAAACTAGTCAAATTGGCATTAGCAGTACTAATAAGATAGCTTACAGGGGAATACATGCAAAACAGACATGCACCTACAGCTATGCTTAACTGGTAGGATCGCAGGGTGGTTGAGGTTGGAAGGGTCCTCTGGGGGGCGCCTGCTCCAACACCCTACTCAAGCAGAGCCACCTAGAGCTGGTTGCCCAGGATCATCTCCAGATGGCTTTTGAATATCTCTAAAGATGGAGACTACACAACCTCTCTGGGCAGTCTCTGCCAGTGCTCAGTCATCCTCACAGTAAAAGTGTTTCCTGATGTTCACAGGGAACCTCCTGTGTTTCAGTTTGCCTCTGGTCTTGTCACCAGAAATCAATGGAAAAAACCCTGGCTTCACCTTCTTTATATCCTTCCATTGTGAAAAGTTTCCCCTGAACCACCTTTTCTTCAGGCTGAACAGCCTCAGCCTTTCCCTTATGAAAGAGCAGTCCTTTAACCATAGTGGTCCTTCACTGGACTCTATCCAGTATGTCCATATCTCTTTTGTACTGGGAAGCCCAAAACTGGACAGAGCACTCCAATGTGCGTCCTCACCAGTGCTGAGAAGAGGAGAAATGTGCAGGATTGCACACATCAAACATATACCAACATTTTCTGACATTATTCTGATATTTCCAAATCTCAGGACTAGCACTTCTAAATTTCTTTTTCAATTACTGTACTAGATATACTGACAGCAATTAGCTTAATAAAACAGATTGTGTGGTATATTCACCTGTTCCATGTAACTGTCTGTATGTACTGTAATGCTAGGGCACGAAAACAGGCCCTGAGCCAAAGTCGACCTATAGATGAACTTTCCAACCTGATATTATATTTAGCCTAATATTGTATTTAGCCACATATCTGCTTATTAACCAAGATGCTATATAATCCTTAGTAATGCTTTAAGAGTAAACATTCATGCTTGTTAGCACAGCATATTATTAATAATTAGTGAGGCTTGTATGAATGTGTCTTTCTTTTCAGCCAAGGCCATGAGAGCAGTAGGCCTCACATAACTGAGATATAAACGTATCCATAGCTCTGTATTTACAAACTAGTCAAGATCATGGGGGCATTTGACAGTAGTTGGTCCAAACTGACTCCCTGATTTTCCCCTGGGCCCTGGCCAGACTTCAGGGGAAAACCAAGGAGAAAAGAAAGCCAGATTGTTTCCCGCACCAGTTGAGTAATGTAAGCTTGTTTGTTTAACACTTTATAAGCTGGACTGTCTCGTAGCAAAGATGAAGGCTTCACCCATGAGTGGACACACTATATAGGATTTCCCAGTTACTGATCGAGGTTCTCCAGTCCTTCACTGTGACTGGGGCTTCCCCAGTTGAAGTGCAGGCTGGAAGATGGCAATGTATTACACAGGGTAACTGGTGATGTGTCTCTCTCTTAATAACTATAATCTTTCTTTGTAGTAATGACTAGATGTATTGGAAAGTGTATCCTTTCATAAGCCACTGCTTTTGTTTTAATTCCATGCTGCTTTACACTACAGTAAACTTATACATTTATTCTTTAAAGTTGGTGTCTGTGTTCCTTTAATCCATCCTCGTTCCCGAAGCAAAACAGATTGGTAAAACATGTACACATCTATGCTTCCTACCAGCTACAGTTAGTATTATTTTATGCAGTGTCTCAGCTTTCTCTGTGTTAGCTTGCTCTTAGTTTTCGTTAAATAATTCAGCAGTGTACTTTTCACTGTTTGAACTTTCATTTATGCTGCTATTAGGTTCTCATCTGACAGACAGCTATGGTCCTTGTAACTCTCTTCCTATCTGGAGAAGTAATTTTATTTTCTTACCCACTGCTCATGCCAGCCATGCATATAATTTCCCTTGTCTCTCCTTCTCTAAAGACATTTTTCCTGACATATACATCTTGGATTTCTTAATTTCAGAGAAGATTCATGCCAATAACTACTTAAATCATCTGTAGGTATATACATTCTTCAACAGCTGTTTCTATTTAACCATGCATCTTGAATTCAAGGAATGGTCTACGAGAGACCTGCAAGACTTTTTTTCGGCTGATCTGTAAAATCATGTACTAACTTGAGTTTGAATATTTTCTCTTTCACACTTGCATAGCCCAGCAAAAGTCTCCTAGTAATTCTTTAACACAACTTTAAAAGCACAGAAGGATTAGCATGTAAACAAATGAGTAAAATAAGATATGCCTTATGTAAAAAGAAAGCTTAACCCTTTTGACAACAACCATCAAACTCTGAGTTTTATGTAATACTCAAGTGATCTGAAAAGCAAACTACACTGGGACGTTTTTGATTTAAGAACTGTTATCAGCCATTTGTGTCATTTAATAAGCGCCCAGGCAAATGGTCATGATATGTACTTGAATGTAACCATCCTCAAATGATGAATCAGGGCTTCAATATCTTTCTGAAGTCTGCAAACACTTAAGCTGACAGGTATCTTCAGAACCCTCAAAAATGCTTTACTGATTTTTATCCCATTTAGATCACCAAGATAAAACTTTCTCAGCAATGTGTCAGTAAATATAGCATGGATTTTTATATATTTCAGAATGCAGCTGTCAATATTTTCTGTTTAAATACATACTGGATCAACTCCTCTGTGATGAACTGATGTTCTTTATTACATCTGTTCTATATGAGATAAATGTTTGATGGAACATAAAATTTGGATATATTCAAGAGATAAACTTACTGGCAATTTATTCATACTGATTTTAGGGCCTTGCAAGCATACATACAACTCATCCTCTTATCAGAAAATTCGCTGTTGTCATAAGGGTTTTATTCAGATGTTTGTTACTTGGCTTTGATTATATTAATAAAATAATTTTAAAAAAAACCACTTACTTTTAATACTGTAATAAATTCTGCCAGGAGATGATCACACAGTATCTGGATGTTAAGCAGAGGCAGCATACAGAAGTTTTATATTACTAGTTCCTTCACTTTTAAAAATTAAATACTTTGGTAATGCAATAGTTCAAGGAAGCATTCATCTGAAATACACAAGATTAAAGCCAGCAGAATAATTATTAAAGCTACTTGTTATGAGGAAATAATAGAAATTGGACCAATAAGGAGATGATGTTTTGCTCCCTCATAACAAGAACTGAATTTCCAATCAGGAGTTAGAGGGACTTTTACTCAATAAATACAGAAAAGGTAAAGCTAATCAAACTTATACTTTAAGATTTGACTATAAAAATAAAGCAGTAACCTTAATCCTAAAAGTAAGTTATACTAAAAGCTGAGGAAAATTAAGCAAGCAGTAAAAATTAAATACATTAATAATTTCAATACATATATATTAATTTAAAAATTACATTTGAAATAAAATTAGAACCAATTCAAATCTTTTGCACTTCATTTTACCACTTGATAAAGAACACATTACCCTGCACAGCCACAACCAGTCCACCATTTAAATTCTACTTTAAGCTTCATGCAAGATACACCTTACACCATAAATAATACCCCCAGTACACTGGGAAAGAGATTGAGATTTTATGATCCAGGCATTTTAGAATAGCTGTGATCTTTGTTATAACAGAATTCTACAACCAAGGAATAAGTTTACAAATGGCAGATTAAATGGGACTTAAACCCATGCAAAAGTCAGGTGCACATATGCAATCTCTTAACATACAGAGAGATCTAGTCAGTCCTCCCCACTTCCTAAACTAGACTTTCTCTCCCATCTTTGGCTTAACACCCAATCTGGCACATATTCTCAGAACACATATGCAGAACTGGACCTGGTAAAGCAAGAAACCAGCCCACACCTGATCTGAGATCCCTCTTAGGTCTCAGATATATTCTGAGCAGTCAGGCAGCATCAGCTGCATAGAGATGTAGCTATGTTCAGGATAACGAGCAGAGGCTTGGGCACCTGGAAGGTTCAATGGAACTGGGACTTTAAACATTTCATGATGCCCAAATACCACTTTACCTTCCTGGAGTAGCATATGACTTCCTTGTGGCTCTAGTCTCAACTTCTGGAACCAGATCTGCAGCCTTGTAAGCTCCTTGGAATAGGTGATTCCATCTGCTTGTAGTCTGCAGTCATCACGGTTAGTGAAACAGACCTCAGGTCTTGTGAGGCTTTAGTCTTGCCCTGGACTGTCTGAAGCCATATTTTAGCTTGTTTAGCTGTGACAACACTTACTGAGCAAAGAAGTGACTACCATTCTTTTAGGTTTTGCCAAGATTTTATAGAACATAGAATAATTTAGGTTGGAAAGGACCTTTAAGATCATGGAATCCAACCATTAACCCAGCACTGTCGAGTCCACCACTAAACCATGTCTAAACTAAGTGCCACATCTTTTAAATACCTCCAGCAATGGTGACTCCACCACTTCCCTAGGCAACCTGTTTCAGTGCTTGACAACCCTTTCTCTAAGATTTTTTTTTTGTATTTATCTAGATCTAGATATATCTTCAATCTATACCTGCCCTGATCTTACAATTGTACAGTTGTGTGGTAAAATACTTTCATATATTTCTCATATGTTTCTCTAATGGATGATGAAAACAAATGGTTACTGTAGGGTGTGAAGTACTTTTTATACTAAAATAATATAGTGTTGAGGAGTACTAGCGTGAGGTGACGGGGGGACCCTTAAAAGTTTGGACACAGAATGATGCTGGAGGCCCCAGGTCTATAAGAAACTCTCCAGCAGACAGTTACTCATTACTGAATGAATGTAACCTTGGGAGCTGTGCAAAACCTGCATTAAGCTTAACAAAACCCAGGCACAACCAGCATATGTAGACCACAACATATACTGAAAATGCAGATGTGATGCCACATTGCAGACTAATGAATAAAAAGCAAGGTGTAGAAAACATAGGAAAATGAGCCCCGGAGTAAGAAAAAAGAAGCCATTAACATTGGCATCATGGTCATCCTATGAAAAGACCTGGGATGCTGATACCTTGATGATTAGATTGTTAAGACTTCAATTAGATTAACAATAAGTTCTTGACTTCACCTATCAGGTCCTCCCTTTTTTCTGTAACAACATCGAAGTGTAACAAGTTGGTGGTACTTCAAGCACATATTCTGTAACTCAGACACAATGAATTGAGAGCAGATTCAGACAGCTTGAGATTTCCAAGGGGTGAATGGCTGGAAGCCATGCACCATCACAGATTAAACGGAAGAAAAGTAGAGCTGCCATTACTTTTATTACTTATGTAAATATATTTTAAAGAATTTTTTTCTTATATAAATCCCTATATTAATGGGGGAAGATGTTATATAGTGTGCCAAAGTAACAAGTACCCTTTTCTTCAAGATCTGGAGAGCAGAGAAACATCAGGCCTAATAACAATGTTCAAATCTAAGATATGAATGATGAAGAGGTCTGTAAGAAAGGGAGAGGTGATAATATAATTCGTGTCATTTTGCTGACAGTCAGCCTCACAGACTGCTCTGCCAATCACCAAGAATAGCAACAGTCACCTAGCAAGGAGAAATGATTACAGGCAGTGAAAGATAAGGACAAAGAGTTTGTTCCTTTGCTGGGATTTCTGACTCTCAAATGCTGCATATTTATGTTAACTTATCACTGCAGCTCACACACTTCAAATGCAATGCATAAATTATTTTTTGTGTCACTGAAAAATAAATGGCATTTTCTTTGAAGTTAGCTATTCTGGACACAATAAGGCAAATTATGGTTTAATAATTGATGTCTTTGTTGCTGTCTCTTCTATTCCTGTGAGTGGTTAGAGGGAATAGTCACTTAAATTCCTGATTTTGATTAACCTCTCCTGCCTGTGGAAAAGAGATCATAGCATGAGAGAAAACACAGCAATTCAGGTAGCTCCTGTCACAAGCCGCGTGTTAGATGACATCATACAGTGCTAAAAGGCCATAAACATGAAGTTTGCTTTAAAGGTGCATGTCAGCCTGCTATTGCCCAAGACTGTGAATATGTATGTTGCTAAGAAACAATCCAAAGATGCCCAACATGCATTTCCTTGCAATTTTTGCTAAAACAAGTCACAAGATAGTTCTCTTTTTTTCTCTGGGAGACATTAGAAATTACTCACATGTTTTTCATGTGAGAATTACTCACATGCTTTCAGAATGAACCTTGAGTGATCCAAAGCTCTCATCATACAGATTCTTAGGTGTTTGCTAAACTTTTCCCCAAGCAGTCCCCACATTTTTTTAATCTTTTCAGACTTCTGACAGGATAAAATACATAGCAGTTCACATAGACATTCCTTGTTTCCCATAAGCTATGTGAAGACAGCAGTATAATTCATGTTTCTTGATACATCCCAAAATTTGACAGTCTCAAACGTTACAGCAGTTAGCTAAAACCGAAGCTCCACTGTGTCTGGAGAGTATTAAAAGGAAAAGAAATAGTTCTGAAGAAGATGCTTGCTTTGAAACAGCCTCCACTATTGATGATCTCTCCTGTCATATTTTAAGACTGTCTGCACCCAAAATTTAAAAAAAAAAAAAAAAAAGATTAATTCAGTGTTTTTTGATCCCCAAGTATTTTTTTTTTTGGGGGGGGGGAGGTTACAATCAGAAGGTTACAATTAAGCATGATCTATCATTGACACAGTGATGCCAACAGTCAAAATAACCAACCCCTGCAAAATAAACCTAACCCCTGCAACCCAAATAGAAACAAAGGCCCAAAGTAAGCACCAGTCACCTTGGTACAGCTGTCTCATTCCTTTGCAAGTGATGTGCTGGAACCCTCTGCAGTAATGCTTTCCTGTAACCAGATTATCATGGCACTCCATTGGATTGCTGAATAACCAAGGATGGATCTCTATAGTAAGCCCTGTGAGCCTGAAGAGTCCTGCTGGATCTAAGTATTGCAGGAAAACTCAGAGCATCTTGAATGTGACCTCTAGGCCTAACACTGACCAGTCCAAAGCAGAAAGCTGGCATTATCATTTCTGAAATCTCTGGCCATTTGTTCTCTAAAGCTTTACAATAATTATATTCTGCACATATCTAAGCAACAAGGCCAGTTTTGTAGTTGATTCATAATCCCACTCCCTAAAATTCTTCATTACATTAGGAAAGTTCTCTTAATAAAAATGGGGATAGGAACTCTTTCCCTTTCAAATCGTTACATCTGTCATCTGGAATGTGCCCATCGTTGTTTATCCTGTTTTATATGAATGAAACCAAGCCCCTAACAAATATCATTTAATGACTGCAGTGTCTTGATATTTCACTGATAGAAATATTTAAATTCTAGGGGTTTTTCAGATAATTAAAGCTTGGCTTAAACACACTCCACAACATTCATTTTGGTCTGAAGAAAACAATAATTTTTCTCTTTTTTTTAATTCTCAGTGATGCAAAGCTAAAATGCCTTCCAGTGCCAGCCACAATTTGTTTTGTGGCTAGTGGAAAATGAAGTAATGCCTTTAAAATGCCTAACAGCTGGTGATGGAAGCCTCATCCTGGAAACTCTCCACACTTGCAGTTTTGCTTTGCCCTAGAGTATTGACCATCTCTGTATTGAAATATTTACCAATCCACTGATGGGCAAAACACATCTTTTCATCGCCTAGTCTCTTGGATTTCTTCAGTTCTTCTGTCCTTGTGGATGATAATAATCTATTTCATGAAAAATAACATTAACCCTACAAACAATGAATGCAATTGATCAATTATGTCTCAAATAGTTCTTGCTATGCTCAGCATAAAGGCTAACTGTTCTTCTTCACTTGTCCACAGTGCTGTTTTGTTTAGCAAGCCTGGAAAATACTGCCCATTCTATTTTCTTTTCTGCACTCCATGTAATTTGTATTTATATGGGGGAACAGGAGGAGTGGCTTTGAATAATGCAAGTTCAAAAGCCCAAGAATTCTCCACAGAAGCATTCCCCTACTCAGCTTTCAAGGGAATTAGCACAGCTCAATATCTTGCAGGAATGGATCCTACAATATTCTTCATGGCTCACTGCAGTTCATTTGTTGAGTATACATGCACACAAAGATTCAATTCCTGCACGTATCCCTGAAAGTGGTTTTAGATTTAATTTCTCGGGGGTTGAACGCCATAGGAACGCAGTTAAAAAGCATTTTCTGCACTTAGTATTAACAAAGTGCCTTAGCAGACCAGTCTCACAGCATAAAATTCACTTAAATAGTCTATCGAATACACGGTAGATTTATGGATGTAAATAGCCTTTAGCTTTTACCAGAAATACCAACACAGGCATTAAGATCGTTAGCATTGGGACCTCTAGGTATATCAAATATGGTATTTTAACTGAAGTGCAGGAAGCAAGGGATAGTAGCATGACTATCAAAAAAACTAGAGAGAGAGTATCAAACTTTCAATGACTGTCTCCAGAAAGACACTCAGAGAGAGTCACAGAATCATCTGGGTTGGAAAAAACCTTTAAAGTCATTGAGTCCATCCCTAAATCTGGACGTGTTCACATGAGACTTTGCTGGATGAGCCATTTGGAACTTGGGGTCGTGACTATCTTTGTCGTTCTCCCTTGTTTTAACTTGCTCCATCTGTCAAATCAGCACGGACACAGGTAATTGCTGCATCAGGAGGAAAGGACAGCCTGTCTGCTCCTGAAAAATTACTTGGTTTTCACGTGACCTGGTAGCACACATGTAAATGGAGGAAATGGCTTATCTTTCTACTGAAGGCTGGATGAGTTCAATGAGGTTTTAGGTCACAGAATCACAGAATAAGTTGACTTGGAAGGGTCAATCAAGTGTGAGCTAGGGATAGGAAATCCAAACCCTGAACCCTGCAAAGTTTCGGTCATCTTGCCAGCAGACAGCATTTTGTCATGTAACACAGATAGAAGCTGTCAGAGCCCTGCCTGGACTGCTGTCTCTCATTGCATGGCAGTGTTCCCCTCAAGCAGGGAGTACTCACCTTCAGCATGACCACGGAGTTCAGGAAGGCAGCCATAAAGCAGGGATATGCTATGTGCTCCTCTATTTTGTTGCCCAAATTGGTTATGCTTAAAGCCAGCTCTGCTTCTAAATTGTCAGCCTGGGAGATGAGCAGTGTGTTTTGGGCAAAGCTTCTCCTTCAACAGCTACACAGAATGAGAATGTGAAGCACACCTTATTGAAGCAAGATGGTGGTGTAAGGTCTGGATACATAGGGGAAAATCTTTTCAGGTCCACACTTTATAGTTTTAATCCTGCACCAGATGAATAATCTGAATCAAGATCCTGAAATCCCCTGCACTTCTGAAATTGTTACCTGTTCACAGTAATAGTCCTGTTCTCTTGGAACTACCCTGGATTACAGCCAAGTAGAGCAGTTTTAGATAAAGACAGTTTTGAAATCTTTCACAGGCTAGGAAAACAGATCAAGCTTCTCTTTTGCATGGATGCTAAGAATCGACAGGTATCTCTGGAGGGAAAATAGAAAACAGACTTTAAAACTGTCACTGGCTCATCTGTGAGATAAAGGGTTTCCCTTCTTGCTGCCAGCAAACTCAAGCTCACAACAGTCTGTTCAATCTCACTTTGGGAGGAGAAAAAAAAATTAGTAAACCACAATACTGAGACCTTCTGCAGGCAGAGAGCAAAAGAAAAAATGACGAGTCAAGCAAATTCCCATCCCACAGTCTGCTGATATCACTGCCCTTCTCTTGCTATTGTCCTTTCTTAGTTTCTGGGCTGTTCAATGTTCTGATATCCAGTTCTCCCCATTTGAAATCCAGTGACATTGCCTTAGTGATGCATACTCAAGTCAAACCCTGACTGCCCATGTGGGTTTCACATACAGCACTGGAGAGTGCAATACAGAGATGTTCAACCCAATAAGTCCTCTTGGGTTCAGCAAAACTAATTCAATCTTAGTAATGACAGACATCATACAGGTCTCATGCTCCATTCTAGTTAGTAACTCAGAACAGTGGGGAAGATCAGGGAACGTTCCCCAGCTGGCATGGCCAAACTGGATCTGGAGACAGGAGTCAGAGTTGCTGACCCAAACTTATTCTGATTGTGCAGACTTACCAAGTCCTTCCCTCCCTCCTAGCACATGAGGTATCATCAACTGATCAAAAGAGCTGCTATCAAGACAATAGGAGGAATTGCAGTAATAGGCCTTAGTATTAATACTAATACTACTAATAATAGTATTAGTCTGGTTCAAGGTTCTTGTATGTCATTACATATGGGACCTCATCCTGGCATGATTTCAACAGTGCACCTCTAGTACTGACTCACAGATAGCAAAAGTCAGTGGATACATCTAGTGGACAGGATCCTGGACAGGAAAACTAAATGTATTACACTGCTAAAGCTGAGTGAAATGCAAGTGCAGGAAGGGTGCTGGACAAGACCAGTATATGAAAGGCTTGCTCTCAGTGTATGAAATTTTCCAAGGAAAAAAAGGTGACAATAAAGATCAGTAGTACTTCTGCTTTTCCTCAGATAAATCATTTTAAGGATTGTGAGGATGCATTCCCCTACCGTACAATCAGTGCTGTACCTTCGCTGATTTTATTAGCTAATTTTTTTAGCTTTGTGGATGGACCTGCAAAAGTAGACTCAGCTATCTTTGCATAATGTAATATGTAATCAACCCCTTAGGGCAGATCCTCAATGCATCTAGGACAACTCAGTACATGAAGTGCATATACTGGCCAGGATAAAGCTAAAGGAGGGCATTGTACAATAATAATAAAAAAAAAAAGTATTACTGAAATCAAAGGACAAAATTGCATTCCAAAAAAATAAGCTGAGCAGAATCAAGCCAGGACATGATTTTTCTCTGATAATTTCGCTTCCTAACTCTCTGGCAAAGCAGAAAGCCTTGGTTAAGGATACTCTTACTGTCCCATGCTTTTGAAGGGAACAGACCACAAGGTCCCTAAGTTGGTCCTGATGCCCACACTCTCACAGCAATTATCAGGAACAAACTGGCAACTGTCACTGTGCTCAGTTGCCAAGGGCTGCTCATAAAGCATGATTAACTCTATGTCCCTGAAGGGAATTTGCTTGGCTAGGCAAAGCAATGCAACAAAATGTGGTTTCTTGTGCCAATGCAGGGAGATAGGACCATCAAACAGAGCTTCAGTATGAAGCCTTTATGGGCTCATTGCAGCACTGACTGAGATAGCTCTGACCATCACAGAGGCACTAAGACAGACCTGGAGAAAAACTGGAGGCTTATTGTTTGATGATAGCTGCTGATGTGACAGGAGCGTTGCTAAGGTGAGCCTTGTTCATCATCAGTGGCTGTGGAGAAAGGAGGGCAGAAGACTCCTATGACCTGCTGTTAATCCCAGCGGTATTTGTCTCTTTCTTTAAATAGTTTTTCTTCAAAAAGTTAGACATAAACTGTTGACACTGCTGCAGTCATTACAGCGTGAAAAACTGACAATTTGTTCTCTGGCCTGAAACAGAATGTGGGTCAACTTGAAGGCAAAGTTGATGGCTTTGAATGTGACTGAAGAGCAAATTTACCAGAACGGTGTCATCTGAGGGCTCTGAGCAGATAAGCAACAGCTTGTGTTGGATAATACTGTTAGTATAGAATCATAGAATAGTATGGATTGAAAGGGACCTTTATCTCATATGGTTACACTCCTCCATCCTCATCTCCCCATCATGCACAAGGATACCTTCCACTAGACAAGGTTGCTCAAAGCCCCATCTAACCGGGCCTTGAACACTTCCAGGGATAGGGCAGCCACAGGCAACCTCCGCCAGTGACTCACCACCTTCACAGTAAAGAATTTCTTTTCCATATTTACTATAAACTTGCCCTCTTTCAGTTTGAGGCCATTCCCCCTTGCCCTTGTAAAAAGTCTCTCTCCAAGACAGTAGTCTTGGAGTGCCAAGAGGAAATGTTCCTTTGAATATTAAAAATAAGTTCTCCAAAAATCAGCCAAGAACCTTAAATCTGCTCATTTCAAGGTTTTCCTGAAGGTCTTCCACGAAGAAAATATTTTATATGTAATTTAATTAGATTCTGAACCAACTCAGGCACATGTTCTCACATTAGTTAACTGCACTGAAGCAAGTATGTTTGCCATAAGAGCAAATATGCCCAGATGTTTGCAGGACTAGTCTTGCAGACTCTCCTGTTCAGGAACCAAAACTTCAAACTGCCTCTAGACAAGCAAGTTTACTAAAATACTGGGACTACACACAGTCATATCAGCATCTGTAGGCATCTAAATCCCACACATGACCTGAAGCTGGGTTTGCCTCTGGGATGCACAAGGAAATAGAGGAACTTGGCAAGTGAGCATGACTGCATTGCAGTGAGTAGATATGACTTAATTGTTCACAATATCATACAGATCAGCTCTGAACTGATGTTGATTGAAAATACAGAGGCATCCATTAAACTGCTTCAAGGCAATCATATTTCCCCTTGTTACTCTGTCCTTCTGAAGATAAAATAATATTCTCAACAAGCATCACCAGTAGCTCTGACATTCTGGTCTCCAGGTGTATTTAAATAGAATCACAGAATCATAGGATGTACTGAGTTGGAAGGGACCCATCAGGATCATTGAGTCCAACTCCTGTCCCTGTGCAGCACACCCCAAGAATCAGACAATGTGCCTGAGACTATCTTCCAAATGCTTCTTGAACTCTGTCAAGCTTGGTGCTGCAACCACTTCCCTGAGGAGCCTGTTCCAGTACTCAGCCACACTTTGGGTTAAAAACCTTTTCCTGGTACCTGGCCTAAGGCTCCCCTGACCCATATGCTTATACACACATCAACTTTAGAAGCAGCTTGCTTTTCTTCACTTCCCAATTAAAATGTGAAAATGCACTCTAGATCCCAAAAGGGCTTCTTAATAATATTTTAATTTTTATGGCTCAAAAAGGTACTTACAGAGCATACTAAAATCAGTGGTAATTACAGTAACTCCCTGCAATCAAAGTCCCACCCATTTTCAGATGTATAATATAATGTCACTGATCTCACATGAAAATTAACACAGGACTAACAGTTTCAGGAAATACAAGGCTGATAGACAATGTTATCTGTTGCACTATTCATGCTCCCAAATTAATTAGCTGTTTTTATGGAATTAGCAATTTTATGGAATTGTGGTTTGTCCTTGCACTTCTTTTTTTGCTACACCTCTGTACTTGACTATGTGTAACTATCACTATTAGTTCATCACCGATAATTCTAAAACTTTTAAAAATTACATGTACTGCTGCTTTACCATCCTTTAAATGTAAGTATCTATTTCACAGCCACATATTCTTTCTCTGTCATCATTCTGTACAGGAATGGAAACAATGAGAAACTCAGCAAAGCACAATCAGTAAACATATTCTTTTGGACAAATCTACTTATTTCCTTTTTTTTTTCCTTTTTCACTCAAAAGGTTCTTGTTAAGAAATTCTACTGATCAAAAAATTCTATCCAAAATGTATACTAATAGACTGGACAAAGAGCGCAGGTGCATAATTCATTATGCTGGTCTCTGAAGAGAACAAATCAATGGTTATTCAAATAACTAAAACCACTGTGTGAATCCACTCATTATCAGTAAGTTATTACTATAGGTGCAGTGCTTGGAAGTGAAGCCTGAACTGGCAATAAACTAAGTGAAGATGTCTGTGGCCTCACAGAGGATAATTTACACTTTCTTCAAAAGTCCTCAGTACTGAAAACTTAAAGTCAAGATCTGATCCTTCAAGATCTTCAAGTTTCAGATTTCATGGGCATCCAATAATGATCATAGATCTTAGCTTTTGCAGTAATTATTTTTAAAGGGGCTTGTATTGGTACTGGCTGAGCTGGAATTCATTTCCCCATAGCAGCCCTCACAGTGCTGTGCTTCGCATTGGCAGCTAGAGGGGTGTTGATAATACACTGCTGTTTTGGCTGCTGCTGAGTAGTTGGCACAGCATCAGCACTGTAACTTGCCCCAGTAGAGGGCAAGATCCTGGGAGGGCACACAGCCAGGCCAGCTGACCCAAACTGACAAAAGGGATATTCCATACCATATAACGTCAGCTCAGATATAAAAGCTAAGGAAAGGAGCAGGAAGGGGGGGCATTTGTTGTTTCCAGTGTCTGCCTGCTGAGGAACCATTACGCCTGCTGAAGCCCTGCTGCTCGGGAAGTGGTCGGACATCACTGCTGAGTAGTGGGAATGAGTAGAGAATAAGTAGAGAATAAGTAGAGAATAAACCTTGTTAGTTTTTCACTCTGCTTTTGAGCATGCAAGCTTTTGCTTTGTTTTTGCCTTGTCCCAACCCATGAGTCATCTTTCATCTTATTCTCTCTGCCCTCTACAGCTGAAAAAGGGAGTGACAGAGCAGGTAGGTGGGCACCTGGCATCTAGTCAAGGCCAACCCACCACAAGACTACATAGACTTACAGGATTCTGTAGACTATAGGTGGAAACTCACTGAACTGAGTGGACCCTCCACCTGTAGCCCAAGGAGAATTTTGGCAAACCTTGAGACTATTCTCCCTATTGTTAACTGCAGTTGAATCTTTAACAAAACTAGAAAGAAATAAAATATTTTCAAAGGCCAAATTGATTGCAGTATTTGGGAAAACAGTAATTGCACAATCCAGCAAAAAGTAATCCATTACACAGTATTAGAATGTAAAATGAGTGCTGTAGGGTAGTCCAGTACAGGGTAGTACAGTGGAAAAATACTGAACTATACACAGCTGTGCTTCCACAGTAGGACTTTTCAGCTCACCTGAAACATTATTTGAGATGGCATGGCTCTCCTGGGACAAAATCAACTGCACTTGTAAGTAATCATATAGTTCTCAGAAAGCACTAAATCACAATTCTCACAGGCAACCAATGCAGCACTTTGCCCAATAAATAAACTGCTGTTAAACCATCAAATTTCTGCCATAGAAATTCTGCCATCAAAGTTCTGCCATGGAAACTGCATGGAAAATAACCAGTGGATTTTGTGCAAAATGAAAGGTTTCTTTCCCCTTTACATGCAAAATGCCACTCAAAAAGCAAATCTGAATGCTGATAAAAATCCTCAGTCTTCTGAGAATTCACAACACATATTACAACATTACTGCAATCTCTGTTTTTAGTTGTGCTGAAGTGCAGGGCACAAGTGAAACATAAAAAAAGAGAAGCTAAATGCCCGTTCTGAATCTGTCCTAAGAAGCGATCTAAGGTCCTGAAAGTTCTCTGTACTCGTAATATTCTCTGAAATAAACTAGAGTTTCATGCAGCGTGCAAACATGACCAAACTATGCTTAATTGTAGAATAACAGATACAGCCATCATCCTGCAAATTGAGTGTGTGACATTCCCCAGAGGGAATCAAGTCAATACAAGAGCAGTGGAGCAACGCATTGCATTTAAGAAAATCGGCATAAACATGATATATCATATAATTAAATGTATCTATTTTGTAACCTCATTGTAAAATAAAGTAGCTGACCAACAAATCTCCCAGTGTAAGACTGGATGTGAAAAACGCTAAAGCAAAGTGAAATTCCATGGGAAATGTAGGTAGCAACCCAAATGTTAAGCACACAAGGCGAAATTGAATCCTGACAAGACATTTAGTCCAACACCTAATATCCAGAACACGGCTAAAAAGCATAAAACAGCACTGCGTAACCCAAGCACAGATTTAGCTCCCTAGCCACCATGGACAGGGCTTCCACCTCTGTTAGGGATGGCTCTGGTATTGAAGCAAATAGCTGCACTTACCACAGTGTTCCAGTCACGGGTCAGCATCTTAACTGAAGAACTCAACATGATCCAGTAATTTGTGCTTGTGATCCAGAAGGCCAACCTTACCCTAGGCTGCATAGAACATAGACCTGTTGGAGTGAGTCCAGAGGAGCACCACAAAGATGATCAGAGGTCTGGAGTACCTCTCCTATGAAGGCATGTTGAGAGCATTGGAGCTGTTCAGCCTAGAGAATAAAAGGCTCTGGGGAGACCTTATAGGACTTTCCTGTACCTAAAAAGGACTGACAAGAAAGCTGGAGAGGGACTTTTCACAAGGACATGTAATGCTAGGACTTCAAACGAAGAGGGCAGTTTTAATTTAGGTATTAGAAAAAAATTCTTCACTATGAGGGTAGTCAGCAATTGGAACAGGTTGCTCAGAGACATTGTGGATGCCCCTATCCCTGTCCCCTCTCCCTGGAAGTGTTCAAGGCCAGGTTGGATGGGGCTTTGAGCAACCTGGTCTAGTGGAAGATGACCCTCACCATGGCGGGATGGGGGGTGGAACTAGGTGATTTTTAAGGTCCTTTACAACACAAACCATTGTATGGTTCTATGAATTATGCCATGCAAAGCTTAGATGTGCTATTCTGGTAGCCAATGAGTTCATTCAGAGTTGTGCTGAGTTTTCCTATATTGCACTGCACTGTGCTGTCTAGAAATAATTCTCTGGCCCTTGTAGCACCAATTCTTGAGGGAAGCTGAAAGGTCATAAAAGTCATGAGAGCATTAGATCACATTCATTATCTCCTCTAACCTCCTGAGTACCTCATCCATTCTAATTTCTTCAGAACTTAGATCAAAAAAAGCCATTTAGAAAGACCTCTGGTTTTTGTTAAGATTTCAAGCAACCGTGAGTAATTGGTCCCTATGTTATCCTTATTGCTAGAATAGCACAGCTTACTCAATGTTGCATTTGTTAAACTTCCAGTCATGGGATCACCTTATGTCATAAGACTACAAATTTAAAGACTATAAATCCCTCCACTATTATGCCTCTTCCTACACACAGTAATTAATTTCCTTCTTACCCTTTTCTTTTGATTAACTTTGTCTAAGGTCCTTAAAACTCAAGTCAAAGCTGATTTTCTATCTTGGAAGGCAAACATCAGATCTGGACACAGTATTCTGCTCAGTTGTTTTACAGGCGCTAAGTACACAAGAAAGATCATTTTCCTGTATGTATTTGCCACTCCTCATTTACATATTGAAGGACTGCATTAGCCCTTTTGGCAACAGCAAACCAAGAACTTACACTGAACCTGCTACAGAAGAACACCCCTCCGCAAAACAATCTCCACTCCTGAAAGTAACTATTGCATTCTTCATCACTTACTTGCAGGAGCACTAAAACACATTATTTTTAAAAATTAAATCCAGCTATTCAGATAATTCTTACTAGTAATTTGGACAGTTTTCTAGAGAACCATAGAATAATTTAGGTTTAAAAGGACCTGAAAAATATCCAGTCTAATCTCTTGCTCAGAGCCAGGCTACTGTCACAGTAGGAACAGGTTGCCCAGGTCCTTTCTCAGTCATTTCACAGCCTCTCTGGACCTCTTTCAATGTTTACCCACTTTCACTGTTATTTTTTGAATATATAATCTGTATTACTTAAAAGCATAGTCATGGAAGCCTTTACATCCACATTTTAGGTGTTTGAACAAAATACTGAATTTTGTTTAAAAATTTAGCCAAAAAAGTCTACAAGCATCTTACTAGCAATAGCCTTGTTCACTGGCACCTGACCACTGACTGCTTGTTAGGAGATATACCAGTAAACCAGTTTATAATCCCCATAACAGATATAAAATCTGTTAATTCAGTCTAATTTCATTGGTTCAGTAAACAACATGGCATACTGAGTTAAAAGCTCCAATACAGCCCAAGGAATCAACAAGAAGACTGAGAGTCAGACGAGTTGATTATGACCAAAAAGATACACATTCTAAGACACAAGGCTGGCTGGCACTCATCCTTTTTAACTGCTAACTTTTGCTATTAGAGTCCACTGTTTCTCCTGGGAGTTGGCAAAGCAAGAGCTACTGCACAGCTCCCTGCCTCATTCCACCCCTTTCTCCAGTCGCTGAATTCAGCTGTACAACTTCTGCAATTTTTCCAGTTCAGCTGCTTAAAAGTATTCCTCAGCTGGGTCTTTAATGTTCTTGAGAATTAACTATGCAGCTATGCCGATTAGAAAATGCTTAATTTCAGCAAATGCTGCTTTTCATCTTCCTTGAGTGCAGCTAATACTTCCATTCAAGTCTCTCATCTAAGTGCCAATTAGTCCTTGTGACACACAAAATTTGACCAATGGTAGATTAAAAAGGATAAACACAGAGGAAACTTACTGCTTTCCACAGGCACCCTGCTCAACCTAAATATTGATTTTCAAAAGTTCCATTTTTCTAAGAAGTTTATTGGTGGAAAAGTTACTCTAGTAACAGCATTTTGCTTAAAAATGTCTGCAAGATGGCACTTTAAGAAAGCATGTCTGAGGGTTATGGGGTTAATTTACTGAGGGTTAATTTACTTGGCATATTGTTCTTAATGTTACTTAAAGACACTTTTATATCTGTAATAAAGTTTTTTCAAGTGTCATAACAGTTTCAGTGTCATCACATTAGGTTGTTATAGCTCCAAATGTGTACTTCTTCTCCGTTCGGGACTATGAATCCAATATACACTAACGTGACTACTTAAGAGGAGTTATTACACTTTATATCAACCCAGCTGCTATGCAAGTACATAAAATTTGCATAATAAAAATCCTTATGTTAATTTTGATTGTAAAAACTGTCAGGCACTGATTTCTCTTTGATATTTTAGTAAATTGAAACATTTTTTTGCCAAGATAACTGAACAGGCTCCTGTTTGCTGCTATTAGAGAAAATTGTGTTTAATTCAGTTTATCAAAAGAAATAGGTGGTTCATATTTTTATATATATATTTTAAACTTTTCTAATTGTAAAACAACCAAATGTATTTTTAATCTGCTCTGAAAACTTTTAATGGCAAATTTCCACGGCTTCCCTAATTATCTACCTAAACACCCTTGCAGCTGAAGTTTTTACTGATGTGCAACCTTGAACTGCTGCACTTTCTAGTTCTCTGTGATATGTCAAAACCCAGTGGGTAAGGAGAAGAATGCTATCTTTCCCTTTAAAGTGACGCTTCACCCTATCCCAGTTCTCCTTAGGCAAACACGAGAGCTCAGGTGCTTCACAGGGCAATAGTTAAAGAGGACACCATTCTTCACTGAGTCATTTATTTCTCTACACCACTGCCCACCACACAGAAAGCAGCAGAAATTCTGTGGGATTCTGCCACAGTGCCACACCTTTTTCGGATGGCAGCTGACCACCTTCCTTTCTCTTCACGTGAACAAGGACACACAACCAGAAAGCTGCCGGCAAACCTCACAGAGCTCCAGTGTTAACTTCACCTCTCGCGGATGGACTTCTGCGGGGGCCTCCAGGCTCACACAAGCTACATTTACAAGAGGTGATCACCCACCACGTGTCTGCGACCAACCTGGCGCTCTGCGAAAGTGAGGACTCGGCCCCTGGCTGTGCCGAGTGCTGGGAGCGCTGTGTGTACTGAGGGCGGCTGGGCGGCCGCACGCAGCACGGGGAAAAGAGCTGATGGCCGGACTGGTCATGAGGCCGACGTCTTGATCCATCCAAAAGGGCCGCTACATGGTATGTCCCTTAATCCGAGGCCCTGCACAGCGCCAGGTACCGCCTCTCCCGGCTCCGCACGCGGATTTCCCTCCCGCGCAGTCAGCCCTCGGAGCGGGGCCTCACCCACGCACACGGCCCCCGTGTCGCTGCCCAGAGCCCAGCCCCGGGACGGGCCGCACGGGGTCCGTGCGCGGCACAGCATACGGGCACAGCCCAGCACAGCACGTCCCGCCCCGCCGCCCCCGGCCCAGGCGAGGCCGGGCCGCCAGATCCGGCCCCCGCCGGTCCTCCCCGCCCTGCGGCGCTGCGGAGCTCCCGCCTCGCCCCTCTCTCTCCCTCCGCCGACTGCTGCGGCATCCCCGGGGCGGCGGCACCGGCGACAACCCGGCCCCGCGCACGGCCCGGGCCGCCGCGATCGCCGCTCTCTGCCCCGAGGCAAGCGCGGCGAGGCGAGGGCTGGCCGCAGGGCTCAGCCCCGGTGGTGCAGCGATGCCGGCAGCCCGCGCCGGGCCCCGCCGGGCCGCCCTGCTCCCGCAGCATCGCGGCGGCCCGTGTGCGATGAGCCGCCCGCCCCTGGGCACCTTCTCCGCCCCGCTCGCCTCCTCCTCCCACGGAGCCACCCTCCTCCTCCGCCCACTCTCCCTGCCAGCCTCCTCCCCGCCCTTCCCCGCACTCCACGCCGGTGCCGGAGCCGCGCGTCACTCGGGCTCCAGCCCCGCCGCAGACATGGCGACACTGACAGCGGTCCAGCCGCTCACGCTGGACAGAGGTAAGCGCGGCTGCCGCCGCTCCCCCGCCGCGCCTGCCCGGCCGCCCTGCCCAGGGGGCACCGCGGCACAGCGCCGGCTTTGCCCCCGCAGCCCCGCCGCGGCAGCGCTCCGGCCCCGCTATGCCGGGGGTCGGCTGTGGCGGCGGGCAGCGGGGAGACGCCTTCCCGCGGGGCTCAGGTGGGCAGCGGGAGAAGAGCTAACGCGGAGGCGATAAAACTTCGTGCGGGCAGAGGCTGGCATCCCGCCGCCGGCAGCGCGGCGGCGGCTCGGGACGCGGCCAGCGGTTCGCTCCGGAGAGGCTCCTCGGTGCCGCTCCGCTGTCCCCGCCCTGCGGGGCTCCCCCGTAGGCGCCCCCGCCGTGGCTCGGCGCCCAGCGCCCCGCGTCGGCACCCCCGCAGGTGACTGGGCGGGGGATGCTCGGTGGTGGGGCAGCGCCGTTCGCCAGCGAGTCAGGAGTCCGAACCTCTCGACGAGAGCGTCGTTTGCCCGCAAAATGCGGCTTTTTGGGGGGTTTGCGCGGGAGTGTAGGGTGTGCGAGGAAAAGATCATGACTGTAACTCGTCTATTCGGCGACGGTAATGATGTTACCCTACAAAAGAGCGGCTCTGATCTCCGCAGATAGTTACTCGGACTGGGTAGGGAGCGGGGGTGGTGCTTGGGTAGCCTTGAGCCTGTGTCAGTAATCTTAAACAGGTAGTGTTAAGAGGATGCTGAAATCTCGAAGTTATGTTACAATTCAGCTTTTGCCTCTGGGCAGTAAAAATTGGACCTCTCCCCTTCAGTGGATTTGTTCCCGTAACAAGACTTAACAGAAACGTCATTAGATTTCTGTGGGTTACAGGGAAGAGTAACTTAGCGTTCTGATTTGTTTTGCTCCTACCGCTCCATTGGGTGGAGAGGTCCAACAGCTCCCAGTGCATCCTGAATTGCAGTGGTATCCTTCCTCCTCGGTTGCATCCAGAGGCTCCAAGAGGCACCCAGCCCCTAAAAATTTCGTACTCTTAAAAGCATAGTTGAGGTCAGTGCCTTGGCGTTTTAAATGTTTGTGGGGGGTTTTTAGAGGACTAAGATGGGTTTTGGAGGTAAGAGAGGTTTTTTGCTGTAAATCCTATGCAAAAGAAACACAAACTCAGTTTCAAAATGATAAAGGAGAGGTAGGCACCTTTTCTAGAACCCAACTGAGAGAAAAACAGCCCACAAAGTACTCTAAATACAGTTTTCTGGGCTTAAATTCCAGCATTAGTAGAAAGGGAGAATCTGAAGTTATTTTTACTGAAATAGCAAAGTGCTAGCCTGCGCTTTAAATTAAACTGCTCAGAAATCCAGTGTGTAATCTACAGTTTCACCCTAATACTGTTTTCAGTAAGCAGGACAAATCTATTTTCTGGCAAAGGGTTGAACAGATGGCAATCCATTAGCAAACCTGGCTTTTCAAAGGAAATTATTGCTATTTCAGAATTATACATTCCATTTCGTTACTAAACCTATGCTTTAAAAATTACACAATACACAAAAATGCAAATTAGTCCTAATTTAAATATAAGCATCTGTTGTCTGTGTCCAGGACATGCCTAACCATTTGGCAGGGCTGTCAGCATTACAGTCTCCTTGGTTGTCAGCCAGGGCTGATATTAGTTTGAGTGAGATAAAACATCACAGAATGATAGGATGTGATGTGTAAAATGAAAATACAGGGAAGAGGAAATAGATTTAAATACCTCACCTGGCTTGCAGAAGGCCCTTTTGTCAGAAGGATGCACTTCATCACCTGTAACATGTTGCTGTTACGTCAGCTGTAGAGGACGGGCTGAAGCAACTCCAGAAGCAACTAGACCAAGCCCAGCGCTTCCAGGTATTTCCACTGTAGTCTTTCTTTCGCAGCCATGGGAGAAGGAAAGTTATAGGTGGTGAGATTTTCCAAATTCCTGTTACTTTTGTTAAGGCAAACAAGCTATGTTTACCGTCATTGTCCTTTGCACAGCTCTGCTGTGATCTAGGCACAGTCCTGAAAAGTCTTGTATGCTCGTATCCGTTTTGCCATGTCCCACACAGAGCTCAGCATAGCAAGAAAATAGCAAGAGAGGTGGTGTTGTTTCAGGAGAGGTGGTGGTGTTAACCTTGTGGTGCTGGGGGAATTGCTGCTTCTGGTCTATCCAAGATGTATTCTGCATTCCCCCTTGTTAAGGGCCGCAGAAATGGTAAAACATCATAGGGATACATACATTAGAAATCTGAATTACCCTCTGACGTGGTCTCCTTCTGGACAAAACATATCCATTGTATTCTGGTGCATAGATGGGAGCTTTCTTAAAGCCTGATTTAAATGGCATTCAAAACCTCTATGGTAAAATGAATTACCATTTAAAGGTGAAGGGGATGTTGTGTATGAATGATTGAAAGCCAATTACATTCTGGAAGATTACTTCTGTCCAAAGCACAGGAATTAATTTCCTTAATTCCTATCATCATGTGCCTTTCTACCTGCACAAATTGTGTGCAAGTTCCATTAGGGCTCTTTAATATGTAGAACAAGTTCACAAAATAATGGAAATTTTAATCACTTACAATTTAATCTCAAAGGCTTTTGCCTGATCTTTGTGTGGTGCTCTGCGGGGAGGAGGGGAAGAAATCAGCAACTGTTTCAGGCAGGAAACATATAAAGCGGTGCAAGCTACTAGTGGTACCACTTAGGGGAGAGTGGCCCCAAGTGTTGGGCAGCTTTGGGAGGGGAAAGTGCCTGTCTGCTGAGTACAGCAGCAAAATAAGTCTTCCAACAGCCAAATAAGTCTTCTCCGTAAGAAAGTGCACCCTTCGTATCTTTATTGCAAATGTCTTACATCCTGAATTGATACCACCCCATCAGTGTTCATTAGAGCTAACTGGAGGAATATTTTAGGTCAATTCAACACTTAAACCCTGAAGTTGTTGGGAGCTATATCTTGTTCCAGGTTGAGACAGTTACATGTCTTTCATAAAATGATGAGGAAAAGCAAGGCAAAGTTGGGATTTTTTTCCTTTTCTTTTTTTTTTTCTTTTTTCATTTTATGTTCAAGGTTGTGGATTTTTAAGTACATTCCTAGCTTAATTTATCTCCATTAAAAAATCCAAAGTGTTCACTCCAATACAAAAGAGAAATGTTTAAAAGCACCTATACAGTTGTTTTTCACTTCTTCCACAGGTATGTCTTTAGTAAGAACTTTGTTGACACTGCTTACAGACAGCCCTGGTTCAGTTATTTGGCCTTTTTCCAACAGTATTTATTTGTATTGGCATACTGCTCATCACACCTTGCTGCCTCTCCCTCTCCTCATAATGTCCTTTGTCTTCCACAGAGGTGTTGTCTCACCCCCGTGACCAGCAGTTGCTGCCTTTCCCTTTATTATCCAGAGCTCCAGGTCTCCCTTGGATGCTGCCTTCTGTTGCCTTGCTCTTCTCAAAGCCCTGTGCAGTTAACTCCATTGCTCTATGTGTTGCCCATAATCTTTATCCATTTTCACTGTTCAGCAACCCAATTTCCTCCTCTAATCCTCTGCTCTGCTGTCCTGCGACAGTCGGCACCTCACCAGCTTGACATTGTCTCAGATGCTGCGTACGCATGCAGCGACAGGGTTCTGCTTTTCTCCAAGTGCAGTGTCATCTACCCCAGCCAGCTTAGTCTCCTCATGGTTTTCTGAGGACCCGCTGTGTGTTCCTGTGTGCTGCAGGTACATGTTATAAGCAATGAGAAATTAAAGGAAGCCCATGGGTGGGGTCACTTAAAGAGTGTGCTAGCACACTCTAATGGAAGCATTGTCTACAAGTACTATTACACTTCCAGAAATAATGTTAGGAGGGAATAGATTTCTCTGCTGCCCTTGGCATACATTTTAGGAGTGGTCATATGGAGGCCTGCAAATTGAAGGAGACATCTTTCTAGCTTTGCATTGTATATTTTCCTATCTGAACTTTTTATTTGGTCAAACATCTGGCAAATTTTTTATAAACCTTATCGTACTTCGAATTTTACTTGTATTCTTCCTTTCAAGATGAAAATCTGCTTTGAAAGAAAACTGACCGTGTATTTTCTCAGATTGCTGCAAAACTTCAGTCCCAGTTCTTCTGCACAGGATCATGAAAGTGGCAGCTTTAAAAGGGCACTTTTGAAAAATTGTTCTTGTTTTTGAAGATATACAATTAACCTGTGCAGAGACCATCTCATGATTAAGAACAAGGGAATATCTTTTCATATGAAGCAGGACTTCAACTGCCTTTTGTTAATAATCCATGTCTTACTATGTTTTTCCCTATATAGTTACTATTTATATCACTGATGGTTTCACTTCTTCATTTGACTGAGGATGAAAGAAGAAACTTGAATAGACTGAATATACAGTGCTGATATTTTAATCCCAGTGAAGTTTCATAACAGGGTCACAGCTATTGGCTATTGACAACCAAATTTCTCTTGCTTTCAAGTACATCCTTGAAAACTGGAAAGACTTCTTGCTGTTTGGCTGTAATGTGTGACTGAGTTCTGTTGGTTTTTATGAAATCAAACAAATATTTTTCCAGTGGAGTGGGTGTCCCAAAACTTCCTGAAAATACTATATAAAGCATTGTGTTCAGTGACAATAAATAAGAATATGAATGGGCTTGGAATTGGCATCAGCCATTAGAGATGTTAGGTCAGATATGGTATCAGATGGTGCCTGACCATTACTATACATAGGTACTTGCTAGAGTATTCCTCCTTCCTTCCTCCTCCTGTCTTGTCATTTTCCTTCTCGCTACATCATCATAGCCTATATAAATGGGGATTTTTTTTTCCCCATCTGTGCCCATGTGTATGTATACAACGAAAATTGTATTGAACATAAGTTGCGGTAGACTGTACATACATTATTGTGATGTGTACTGTCTTGGAAAAAAAAATCCAATGTACTCACCAGGAAAGGAAAATCAGATTCATAAAGTGTGAAATACAGTCCTTGACAGGGGAGCAGATCTCTGTCACCCAGGGTGAAGCCCTGTGGAGCAGTGCTAAGTGATGTACTGCTCGCTGCCTGGCTGCCTGTCTGTCATAGGGGTGTCTTCTCTTGCTCTTCAGCCTAGCGTGCTAAAATTGAAAAATACTTCTTCAAGTGCCACACGCTTTAAGTCTAACATATCTCCATTTGATATGCCAACTGAGCATGTATAAATAACCAAATTAATTCTTCCAAGTAAAAAGAAAGAAAAAGGACTACTGTTTTTAGGGACAGGACAAAAATGACAATTCTAGTCACACACTGAAATGCTTGGGTTTTTACATCAGTGTATCAACACTTATTTGATTTTTAAATGCATTTTTATTAAAGTATGGATTAAGTTAAGCAGATGGAGACAGTGATTTGTGTGATGATTTGGACGCTTTATGAGGATCTGTGTGGTTGAAGTTTTGGTTAAAGTGTAGTTCACCTGTGCCACCTGGAACTTTGGAGCTAGAGTAGGAGCAAGTACCTGAATACATCTCATCTCTGATATTCACGAGTGGGGTAAAAATACATGGTTTTAAAAGCTAAATGCACATGTCCAGTTTAAATGTCTCTGGCAGTACAGTCCTCACCTGAAGAGGTGTTGGGGTACATTGTAACATGGGAGCTCTGTGCCAGGTGGGATACGCCTGAGGCAGCTGTGCACCCACAGGAGCAACCCGTTTTGCTGGGATCCCCCTCATAGGTAGGGCCCTGTCCTTCAGCCCAGAGTGATGCACAGTGACAATGAGATTGACAGAAACCTGCACCTGTACGCAGATACACGGGAGCATCTTCTACAAAACTCATGGCAGCTTTTAACTTTGTCACCTTTGTGGAGTGTTGAGGGGGAATACCTTAAATTTCCAGTCAACTTTCCCTACGAAATGGGTAACTGATAAGAAGGCAGAATTGGAGAAGTGGGATGTGTGGTCAGGACAGGTTTGTGAAACACCTTTGAAAGAGTAACGAGCTTGTAGCCAACGAATGGCTATGCAGGGACCTTGAGTTGCTCTGTCAGGATGAAAATATTCTTTAGACACGATAGCAGTGAATTAGTCATTTTAGTCTATTGAAATTTATAAAGCAAAATGGTAATCTGAACTCGCCTGTCTGTGTTCTGCTTCTGATGCCTCTAAGGGAACCAGCTGTTGCAGCTGAGCGAAGGGGATAGAGGCTATGACAAGACCCTGCACAGGTGCAGGAACCACCATTTGCAACAAGTTAGTGATTAGAAAGCACAAGGGATGGTATTTTTGTACATTTTCGTAAATGTGTATTCTCTACTTGCATATAATATTGAAAAAGAAGAATTTGTTTCCTAAATAACATCCTTATGCTAGATCCTACAAACTTTAGTATCAAACTGATGTCTGAGAGACATTTGTGTAACTATAGGAAAAAAAAATTCATCTCTAGATGTAATTGTAAATAAACAATTTTCTTAATTCTGTCCTATTGCTTGAATTGGACTTCTCTGATGTTACCAGAAAGAAAGCTTTTTAAGAATTGTGACAAGCTAAGTAATCAACAGCTTTATGCAGAGAATAATTTATCCTTTGAGTTGCTGTTTCAGGACATGTATGTGCCCATCTCTCCTTAACGTAGATGACCCTTATGCAAGTGCAAAAAATATGAGTTTTGGTCTGACCTGTGTTATTCAAATACAAAATACTGTTCTTGTAGGTAGTGCAATAGAATTTGATGTATGAATTAGGTAAAGCTATTAATTTCAATTGCTCATTAGAAGCACAAATAATGAGAAGTTAAGAATTTAAGGGAAATCAGGTTAAGGAAGATAGTGTTTTGAGAAGCATGTAACTGTAAATTTGTGAGTCTGCCTTCTATCACATGCGGTTAATTTGTTTCACATGATGCATTTTTGTAAAAGTACTATTTAGTAATGTGCACATAATTAGTACTTTAGTAACTGTACATATATGTATAAATCCAGGCATTTTCAAAGTTAATCTCAGTCAGCTTAATCTTATTTTGAGACGTTTGCTGAAGAGTCAGAGTCTGAATGAGAAACATTCAATTTTTAATTCTCTATTCTTATGGGAAGATTTGATGAATAAATACACATTTACATATAATAACAATGTTTTCCTAAGTGTATAAACCACAAGCTTGGACCTTAGATATCTTAAATACAGAGGGAGATGTGTGTACATATTTGAGAACTTGTTTTATCAGGGTCCAAAACAGAGAGATTGAATAAATGTCATATTTCTCAAATGCAACTTAGCTAAGCTGCCAGGAAATGCACACAGGTTCTCATAATGTGTTGTTACCCTACCGCTACTTTACTAAAAATTGTAAGAAAAATAGAGATGAAAAAAATCTTGATTAGAAAACTGTATCTCAAGAAGAGATTGGAGGATAATTGTTCTTTATCGTTTAAAAGATGGAACAGTAAGGTATCTGTGAATACACAGAGCATCAAAGCATTGATTTGGTTTCTTTACAAGCAAGGATAATTGTACAAGGAAGAGTATTGCCAGAGAGGCTCTTAATTTATTGCTCCTGAACAAAAGTTATATTTTTAGTAGTTCTTTTCAATAAAAGCCTATGTTTAGTCACTAATCCTTCACATCCTCTTTCATTTTCTATTTCAGACATGTTTTCTGAAAAAGTAAATCGCCTAGACCTTAAGGTATCAATTCCTTGTACTTGAAGAATGTACTTGAAACAGATTAGGTGAATAATTATGCCATCAGCAGCAATCTAAGCCCTCAGAAATTTATATATCATCATCTCCACTTTTTAATAGATTTGGCATCAGTGTTTTTGTGAACCAATACTTACTGAATCAGCAGAGGAGCAAAAGAATAATATAGCTGTTCTTTGTTATACAGAGACAGGCCAGAGAAACGTGAAGAGGGCATAATGGTTTTAAAATCTACAAAGCAACTCTACGAAGCAACCTTTGGAAAAAGAGGTGGTTATATGTCTGATCCCCTCTGTGGCCTGATAGTCTTGTAACCTGATAGTGATAGCTATGACTGACTACTAATTTACTGTGTGCATCCTAATGGTACGAAGTGTGTGCCACTCATATCTTAGGTGGACACCTTGAAAAATCAAGCTGCAACCTGAGAAGAGTTCCAATACTCCTGTGCCAATTCTTGGGATCATTCAGTATGTAGGACACCAAGCAACAGAACTGCAAAGGTGACAGTGAGCTCTCTGTTTCTTACAGGGGTTTTCTGTTTCAAGGTTTTGTTTGTAACTTGCTGCAGCAATTCAATAGTCACATTTTTCTTCAAAGATCATGCTTGTTTCAAATTTGAAAGCTAACAGTGGTCAGTTGTTGAAATCTGCCAACATCATATCTGTACTGCCTTGTTTTGTGGGCATTTATTAACAAAGAATTTTATTTATATTGCTTTTTGTTGTTGTTGTTGTAGCTTTTCGGCTACACACTTCCAAAGAACAAGTTTTTTTCCTTTCCTGAGAAATGAGTAGTATGTAGCCAGCTACCAGAGGGATTCAGTCTGCAAAAAGCAATGTCCTTAAATCCATTGAAATTTAAGAGAGAATATTAAGACTCTTCACATTACCTGAACCTCAGGTAAAAGTTATTAACTATGTGTCCGTACTGTGTTGCATACATTGTTTTGCACAAATGACATCTTTTCAGTGTTTTCTCATCAGACTATCAAACCACCTAGAAAAACAGAAGATAAAATTGTGATCCTAGACTTCAAGTGACAGTTTGTATTGTCACTATGTACACTTGCCAGTTGCCCACAGCCATCTTTCTCATCTTTCTGGTAATAACTTTTAAGACTAGGATTAGCTGGAGAGATAATAACTGAGAGGAGGCAGCAGGAGACTCTAGTAATGACATGAGAACAGAGAAAAAAGTGAGAGTTACTGCTTTGGGTTGAACACAGTGCCTGTTGTGAAGGAGAATTAGCATCCCTGAGTTAACCCTACCTCCCTTTGCGAGACACCTGTTGGGACCTTTTTCCCCCTCTTCCTGTCTTCTTCCCTGCCAACAAAAATCTCTGTGATGCAGACTAAGAACATGCTGGAAGTAGCAATGCGGAAAGACTTGAGGTTGCCCATATGGCCAATAGTTTTGTGCTGCTTACATAGAGTTTATAAACACTTGCTTTTGCTTAGGCAAGGGAGCAAGAGAATGGATTTTAGCTAAGAGAAAAGTGTGTTGTTTTTCATTCTGCTTTTCTTTGTTCAGGCAACATTATTCTTTGTAATTATTTCTGTCTTCTGCTTCTGGCTTAGTCAGATTTTCAATTCCTTCACCGATTTTGATTTTTTTTCTCTATATACTTGTGGTTTAAAACACCAAAGTAAGTATTCTCTCTAAGTAGAGCCTTTGGGTTATGTTAGTGTATCATCCCTTTCTTTTTTTTTTTAATCTGGGGTCAGAACCTCTAAAGTATTTACATTTGCAGTTCCAGCCAAGTGTCCAGAGTATTTTTGTCTAGTGTTTAAAGAAGCTTCACTCTAGCATGGTGAACGGTGTCAGCTGAGGAAGCCAGGTGTTTTCATCATACTGAATTTTTCAGGGAATTATAGCTTTGCTTCAAAGGATTTTCTTCTTGTTATTTCATAGTTTCAAGAAGTCAGACAGAACACCGTTTTACATGTCCTGTGTAGGCAGATAACTGCTTTAGACACATGCAATCTCTCCTTTTTAAAAAAATGCTTTCAGAATGACTGAGAATTTAAATAACACAAAGTTTGAAACTACAAAATACCCTACTTCCTTCAGGAAGCAAGGGTTAATTAATATATGCTTATATATTCCTTATATAAATAATACTTATTTGAATATGAAATAAACTTTAAAAAACCTATGGTCTTTTGGTAACATATTTGTAGCCACCTGTACCTACAAAAAGAAAGGATCGAAATCATGTCTCTTCTGTTCTATTCAGTGGTGAATAGCTAACTATAAATCATAGTTATGATCACAAAGAGCAGCTATGATTAAGCAATATAAAGTCAAAACTACATAGAAAAGAAAGGGGGAAAAAAAAAGAATTTTACCTTCCCTTTTCTCTAGAGGTAATCCAGGAAAAAAACTCATGGCATTCTGTTTTAAGTACTGTGTGAGAAAATATCATAGTTTTCAATGCTCTTTGGTTTCCATTTTCAGCTCTATGTTTTGATTTTTTCACTTTATACAAAGCAGTGGGTACTGTCAAACGTAAAGGGCTGGTATAGCTGTAGTTTCATGTTTCTCGCAGATGGCAAAATCTTCTAGTGAAAATTTCAAACTCATATTTATGCACCTTATCCTGATTGCTTTAGAAATTGGAATGGAAGTAATAATTTGCAAGAATAAAAATCATACAAATGTTTAGAAATTATTAGGTTTTAAGGTTAATTTTAAATGCTTGTCTAATTGCATTATTGCTCTTCAATAATGGCTTGAATTAAGCCAGTGAAACTCATCTTATTGAATCAATCCTGAATCACCCATTAATTCAATCTTTACTGTTTTGTGATTTATTGTTATTTCTTTAAAAATAAGCACTGAATATGTGTCAGTACCAAACTACTTTCTCTAAATATCTGTTGAACTCTTTAATAGTTTTAGGTACTCTGTAGATCGATCTCACACATATACAAGCAAACAAAATCTGAAATTGCTGACAGAGATGCTCCTGTGATTTACATCAATCATGTGAAGGCTTCAAGGAAAGAATTGGACTAGCTTTATCCATGTACAGTAATAAATATGCTAAGAAATTGACCCAAGCAAGCAAATATAGTCCTCCCCATTGGCCTTCATGGTAGGTTGAGGCTATGAAAATCCCTAGCTGAGTGTAAGAACAGAAATCACTTGTTAAAACTTAGTCGAGTAAGAAGGGGGTTGAGATTACTTAAGCCATTGTAGACATTGTGAGGTTCAGAGAACACAGAGGAGCATATTTTTTCATTTAAGGGAACCTTTTGAATGTTGGAATGAGCTAAGCAGAGTATTTGGGAGCAGTAAGCCTGAAATGTCAGTATTTCAGTGTTTGAAGAGAACACTGAGGAGCGTTGGTGGTGTGGAGGGTGCTGGATGGAGGGGTCTCTCAGCACAGTTTGCTGTCTATATTTGCATCACAGGTAGCACTGCTTTCTCTGCAAATAAATTGTATCCTTTCTATAAGTTATTTTGCAAAATGTCTCAGATCATTGCTGTCGTGTTCAGGTGTGGCTGCCAAAGCTGTTGGGAAGACTCATGGTATGTAACACTGCCTTGGGGTGTACAACAGTTGGATCATAGGCTCTATGGCTGAGAAATGGAGTGAAGCAGAGAACTTGAATGCCTGTGATGTGCTTGAGAAGTTAGAGCCCAAACAGAATCTAAGTACAGCTCAAACATATCAAAACATGTAGATCAAAACAAGGTCTGATGAGCAGCCAAAGAAGATGAGTCTGTCCGAGGCATTGGGGAATATATGCAGGAACCCATAGGGATATGCCATTAATGGCATTGGGGGCAGTCATCTCACATCAGGCAAAATGAGACAGACACACACTCAGTTCTCTTTTATGATTTCTTGATTTTTCTCATACATCAAGAAGAAAAATCCATAAAATCATTAGTTAAGGCATTTTAAAAAGCTTTAACTCAAAATCACATTGACCTCACTTGTAATGACACTGTTCTTGTCAAATGTAACTCTTCTGAGGTATGATGTCTCCTGGACCACATGGAGATAAATTTGCATGACTCAGTCACTGTATATCTGGACAGTAAGAGTGGGCTTCATCATAACTGTAGATGTCTGATATGTAGGATGCAGGCATTTACATCTGACGTAATTATCTAGTCTTCCTTTATGGTCAACAAAGGGAACAGGCGCTCCCAGAGTATGATTCATTTCATCTAAAATAGGTCAGATGAATCGAAGCCTCAAAGTGTCTGTTTTTCCTCATTAACTGTAACAGCAGTATAGAGTGAGTCGCTAAGCTGTTGATGTCTACGTCAGAAGTGTGGCAGCTTGAAACCCTCACCACAAGATGAATCATCAGGGCTCTGTATGGTTGTTCTTTGTTATACTTGTTTGTGTATTTGTAGTAATGTTTAACCACAGGAGTGTAAAGTGACAGTGCATTAAATCTGTAAATGCTACCCATATCAACTAAATTAGAGTATGAAAGCACTGGTAGTATTATTCTTGCTATAAATAATTTGAATAGACCTCATAGATGCATACTATAAAGTGTTGAATAATATTGCTAGTTTTTAACAGCTGAGCTCATTGCTCCCTGCACATCAAGTGGGATTTACCATGGTGAAGCACACCTTTATGCTTACTGATTAGCGTGAAATTCTGAGCAAGATAATCATATCAATTTAAATGGGAAAAAAGTCTGCTCTTTCCCTCAATGTTTCTGAACTCTTCAGATTAAATTAAATAAATATATTAAATTAATGGAAGGGCTTCTGCATTTCAAGAGAACACTGTGCTGATAGAATCATAGAATTAACTGGGTTGGAAGAGACCTCCGAGATCATCAAGTCCAACCCTTGATCCAACCCCACTAGTGATTACTAGATCATGGCACTCAGTGCCACATCCAGTAAGGAAACAAAGAGATGAACGGAAGCATATTGGACAATCTGATATTGACACTAGAGTAAGACTTGCCATATTGTACAAAGCAGTGGCTGACAGCAGAGCTCTACTAATACAGAACATTTTCCAGAGATATACACTGAATTTTTTCCAAAGCTGGTGCTTTAGCTGTGAAGCCATATAAATAGTTTGATACAATGTAGTAGGGCTGCTGACTATGAATTATGAATGAGCTTTGCTAATCACCAAAGAATTTTATTTCTCAACCATTGATTACCTGCTGTCATTTGATAGTGTTTGAAAGTTGACAGAATAACATTAAGAATTCTGGAGTGTATTCTCATGAGTTTAAAGAAATAACTAAACCTGAGTGCAAGTATTGGAGGAATGAAAAACTACTGACAATTATAAGGACCTGTTATGTCATACAGATTCTTTACCCTCAGCCTGATTAAAGATCTTCAAGAACAACGAACAGAGCTTGAAAATTTCCAGGATTATTATTTTGTAATGCCATGATGAAGCTAGTGAATATTTTAGAGACTTACTGAATCCTTGCTGTCAATTTGTAGTGATGTGATACCTCTTTGAGGTATCAAAGGGTGGTGTTTATGCAGCACATTTACTTTTCTTAGTAACCAGCATACTAATGCAGTGAAAGTCTCCAGAATTAACAGGAATGAGGCATAGAAGGGCCTTCAGAAGATGAGAAACCTCTCCCTGATATCTTGATAGTAAACAAGTGGTCATCATATTTTGGTTTTGTGAACAACCCAACAACTTAATTCTAGAGTACTTACCAGAGTAAAGAAACACTGTGTTTCTGAGTAATTACTGTTTGAACCCAGACTAATACTGCACAGCATTGTAGCTTACTATTTAACTATCTTAAGTCAGAGGATAATGTATTTATTTTAAGGACTGCAGACCAATTCACTTGTAGACTAGGGAAGGTTAAACAGTTATCATGGTATACACAGAATAGTTTTCATATTTTGCAGTATAAATCATGCATGCACATTCATTCTCAAGAACCACTCTGGTATTAAATTGGACACATTTAGCATGCTAAAGTCATTTGTCACATTTTTCCTAATAACCTTTAACCTATCTGACTAAACTGAAACAAACATAAACCCTGTACAAAATCCACCAGAGTGAAACCCTGGGCTGAACAATTTTCAGAGAATTCTGGAGCCTGGTCTAGCCAATTTTAATGCTAATATGAAAGAGCACCAAGTTCAGACCAGCCAGGATTCATTCTATGGTTTCATAATTTGCTGTCAAGTTGTAAAAGCTGTATTGGAAAAAGCATTTGGTTTTTTAAAGATCTAGCAAATAAAACAGATCAGTCTGCAGTGTTCGTTGTTAGCTATTTGAACAAGAGCCAGCAAGTGAAAACAATATGTAAAAGAATGAAGTGACAACTAAGCTAGTTGACATTTTTTTTTTCAACTGCCCTACACTATATATCTGTGTATACATACACGTATACAGTGTTCCACTTGTACTGCAGTATGTTATCCTGCTACTTCTATGTTCTAGTGATTCTTCTCAGGGTTTGTTTAATAACCTGCTTGTGTCCTACTAGCAGTGCCAATGAAGCATCATTCAAGTAAAAATACAGAAAGAACAATTGAAATGAAGATTTTTTTCTGAGAGTCATGCTTTTCTTCTGATGAGTGCACTTGATAAAATATGTTCCACCCACCCGCAGCCTCCTTCCTTCTCTGTGTTCCGCTGATAACGTGACCCACCACACTGAAACAGTATTATTTCCTGAAAGGCTGCAGGGAAGCACGATGACGAGAAGAAAAAGGAGAAATTAATGTTAAAGAGAATGGGAGAGAGAGGAATTGTGCATATCTATGAAGAAATCAGAAAAAAAGGATATAATTAAAGAAAAATGGTGGAGTGAGAGTTAGCTATAATAAGAGGGGAAATAAGTGTATTTTCCTTTTAAAATGTATGCATCATAGAATACAGAGGAATAGTTCTACCCACATCATCAGTCAATTCCTATCAATTTATGGGATATGAATAGGGGAAATGAAGATAAATTTTAATGACATTAGCACAAGTTTCATTTTAGTATAATGGAGTTCATATTTTGGAAAATGTTTGAGAGTATCAAAAGAATCCTTTTCAAGAGTTGAGTTAAATATCTTTGCTTAAAGAAAGGACGAAAGAAATACACAGAAATAAAAAGCAAGGGAATTTCCTTTGTGTACAACTTAACTAATTTTAACATAATTCCAGGAATTTTTTTAACATATACCTATATAAATACACACACCCTTTTTTCAGCAATTTGCCCTTTCCACAAGTATGTAAGAAAATCGTATCTAAGCAAAAATCCTTGATGATAACATTTACAAGCAAAGCTGGTTAGATTTATAATCAGAGGACAATTGGAGACAAGAGAATTATCCTAGCAGTCTATATCAAACATATGACAATTCTAATTGACTTCAACAGGAGCGGATTCTCTGCTATGCGCTTGGGAATAATGTAACTTGGAAGTCTTCCTCATTGCCAGTCATATCACTTCTTTGAGTAAAGACTTTAGCTTTAGCTGGAGCTCAACTTGAGAGAACCATCAACAAAAAGCCTATGCATCACTTAAGTTCTTGTGCACTGAGAAATTTCACTTTTTATCCTGTCTAAAAGCAATTGTTCATTTAAGTCTCCCCTTCAAAGTTATTAATGGAAGGACATACAGCCTATTTCATGAGGTCCTATTTTATACACTCATGTTTATACATTTTTAGTCTGCTCAAAGTGTTCTGTTTTATGCCAACTGTTGTATTTTGTTTCTAACAAAGTATCAGCTGATAACAAACATCTTTGGCCCTGAACACATGCCTCATTTTCTTTCTGTAATTTATATATTGTTCTACAATCTTTTTACTGTGAGCAGCATCCCACAGTTCATTGCCAAACTGAGCAAGGTATGGGCCTAATGGTTACAAGAGAAAGACGACAGCCTATTGTAAACAGATATGATAAGTGAATAAAAAGCAGGGTGTCCGTCATCAGCATTCATGTATTTTAGCATGATGGATGAATTTAGAAGTGGGAAATCAGAGTGCTCTTGGGATATTCTGCTTTTTTTTACCTCCATTCACTTAGTCAGAAAGTTAAGTAATCTGGTATTGGCTAATGACAGCTTAGTGCCCAGTTTTGCCTATGAGACTACATACTAAGCACCCATGCTAGACTTTTCAACTGGAATATGAATTTATCATTTGTATTCTAACAATCATCACTTTAGAAGTGATTAATTATCATCTGGAGTCTGACCCACATCCTAGGGAAATACTTAGACCTGTAGTTGACTATTCTAGATTGATTAATGAACATAAAGCTTTTTATGTTTCACTCTAATCAGTACAATCTAATCAGTACAATCAGTACAAATTTTTCGTTTAATACAGTTTAGTTCAGGACCATAGCAAACTTGGGGTGATTCACAGAATTTTCAGGTGTGATATTGAAACTTCAAAACAAGTGCAAAATAGCAACCAATCTGACATCTCTGGCACTGTTTTTGATAAGTATAGCTGGTGACAGGCAAAGTCAGTTCAAAATTTACCTGAACTGGCACTGGATAAGACCCCAGATTTATCATCATGTATCACATGAGTTACAGAGACCTTTTCTGATCTATTATGGAAGGCTGTTGAAGCTCTTTCAGAATAAATCACCCAATTGCTTTGTGCTGTCTGACATACCAATTTGCACCAACTGGTACTAATAACTGGAGAGTGTGAGTTTCCTATTTAACTAAATGAAAGTCTTGTGTGGCAGATACAGACTTTAAAAGAAAAATTCCAAGGCAAATGATTCTTTAGCTTTGTTAAAAAATCCCTTATTATTACTGAGAACATAAAAAATCATGTTAGGTTTTCATACTAAGTTTCCAACCTAAACAATTCTGTGATTCTATGATATTTCATTTAATGTTTTGCCATTCTTTTGCAATCCGCTGAAATGGTTCTTGCTGAAAAGTGTATTTACCCCTTCTTAAATCTTAAAACCATCCTCTTTGATGTGTTATGTCCCATCAGTTGCATTCTTTTCTCTAGAATCTAATTTTTCTTGATTTCCATGGCATTATTATTTCCTAGATCTCCTTTTAGCTTTTTCATCATCACCTCAGTAAGAGCTTTAGAGGGGTTGTTGTTGATATGCCTGTGATGTAGTAACATGGACTGGATGCCCAATAGCAGTTGAAGCACTGCTTGGAGCAAAAGCTCAGATGCAGTCTTTTAACACAAGGTTAGTGTTAGTTTCTTCTGAAAGTTCATGAACTCCAAGACTGTAAGTGGAAACATCCTCCTGAAAGAAACACTGTGTACTTTCTGCCATGCCTCCTCTTATGCTTTGAACTGCATTTGGCAAATGCCTCTAAAAAAGCTTGAGAATTATTTGGCTGTTAATCTACTAAGGCAGAATTGACTATTCTGACTAGTTGCCTGCCTCTTTTAATTAAATTGTAAATTTTTAAGATGTCATCTTCTCTTTTTCTAACACCGATGCAGTTGAATAATTATTTTCTTCTGAGTGAAAATATAGGATTGTGATTTAATTCCTATTACAGCTCATCTATTGTCATGTCTTTTCTATTTTCAGAAAACTTCTCATGTCTTTGTTGTATCAGACATCTGGTCAGTATAGCTCAGCTACAAGCCAAGGATTGTAAGAACTGTTTCAATTAGCATAATCTCCCAGTCACAGTGTAATCTTTTTCATAAGAAAGGAGAATTATATAAGGTTGCTTCTAGACATTGTGGTAATTCTGGAGTTGTGGGGAGGAATTTTCTTTTTTTTTTTTTTTTTCACTTCAAGCACAGAATTAAAATGCCCCAAATACTGTTTTATCATTTATTTATGCATTCATTTCATCACTGGAATACAGACCTATATTTAGTCAGAGTGGTGAAACTGGCCAGTAGTAGCTCTGGTTGCTATGCAAAAAGGCAGTAGAAGACTTGAGAATGACCACACAGTCAAGATAACAGCATTGTAAGGTTCAACTATACTAGCAAACTTAGAGGAAAAGCTGCAAGGCAGCATTAGGTGGCAGAGGAGGAAAAATCCCTCTGTTTAAGGTCTTATCGCCCTGAAGGCTGACCAGAATGTTTTTCTCAGTTCGCTCCTACGTGTAAGTCAGCATGTCCCTTGCTTGACTAGGCTAGCCTCCGCGACTCCAGCCACTGTTTCTTGTGCCCCTGTGTCCTCAGCCATAAAGGATTGTTGGTCATCTCATGGGTTGGGTTGATTTTTTTAAAAATGTATTTTAGTAATAGCTATGTAAATTAGGAACTAGTGTTAAAGAGAAAAAATATGAGTGAGGCACTGTTCAACTGGATCAGATTCCTGCTAACCACTCACTAGGGCTACTCACTTAAGCCCTCTGGACTTCTCTTCAGAAACACTTAGATCTTTCCCTTGACGATAGACAGGTGCTTAAGGAAAATTCAGGCCACCAAAACCACTATTCCATATATTTCTATGGGTCATATAGCTTTTTGGTGGTAGATCAGGTCTTTGGGGACCTAGACAAGAACCTTACATTTACTCTTCTCTAGCAGACTTACTGTTCTTCCAGAGCAGACTTTACCTGTCTCTGGAAAACTTTATTAGTTGATATTTAGATTTAATTTTATGAGAAGAAAAGATCAAATACTTTTCTTGGGTGTTGTCACCGTGATGGTGCTTACATAAAGACACGGCTTTAAGACCCGGCTTTATTTTTTCAGACTTTCTGAAAGTAAACCCCATTCTTTTCCTGTGCTATTTTCTCTTATGCAGAAAATTAGCCACTTTGAACTGGTAGCTTTGTTGCAAACAGTGTTTGCTACTAAGACTGAACCTGTCTGTGTGTGTTGTATGTGTACATTCATGGTTTGTCCATACTTTGGAATTTGGATCTCTCAACAGCAGTGTTGTTTCTGTTGTTTCTGGTACAACAGAAGAGTAATACAGTATGTGTTGGTAAAGTTGATTTTAAATCTGAAATGACCACCAGCGTGCCCTTTTTAGTCAGTTATTAGTCACTGTTTATACTGATCTGTGTTCCTTTTGTTTTTCAAACTCAGATGTTGCAAGAGCAATTGAGTTACTGGAGAAACTGCAAGAATCTGGAGAAGTACCAGTACACAAGCTACAGTCTCTAAAGAAGGTGCTGCAGAGTGAGTTTTGTACGGCTATCAGAGAGGTATGAATTTCAGATTTTTAATTATTTCTCAGATTAACATCCCTTTCCTGAAAAGAAAAGTGTATTTGCCTTTCTTTCAGTGCTGGAGAATCATGAGTACCTTGTATGAAGGATGACGGATATGTCTGTGGCTGCCTGCTACTGTGCAGAATGCTGAAGTTACTGAAAAGCAGACTCAGAACAGTACACCACTGTGCTGGGATAGGGGGACATGCCAGGTCAGGTCAATGCAAGCTTAATGCCTCTCCCTTGAGCGCAGGTGTGTGATAGGGATGTGCTGATAAAATCAGAATGCAGTGAGAGATAAAAGTTGCAAGTGCTGTAGTTAACTGAAGCTGACAGTAATCTTGCCTTTGAAGTCAGTGGTCAGATCCCAGTGGGCTTTGCTCCACATGTCAGAAATTGTTGCCAGATTGCTAAGAACTGTGATCATTACCCTACCAGCTGTGGTCAGGGCCTTCCTAAGCTCTGCCCAACAGTAGATAAATGATAATTGTTTTCTTCTAGTCGAGCTATAGAAGGTGCATCCAACTTCCTACATGCATACAAGCAGTGTCTTTAAAACAGTTAAGTTACAAACACTTCTGTTAGAAGTTCTTTAGATAAAAAAACGTGATCTGATACAACATTGTGTTGCCATCTTACCTACTACACCAGATCTGTTAGCCTGCCAAACAGAAGCACCTCTAAATGCCGTAATGAAGGTAACATCTTGTTAGTAGAAAATCTGTAAGAATTTCTGTTTTAGTTTATCTGTCTACAGTCTGGAACTAATCCTCCCTTGCTGAAATCAATGGGGAATCTAATGTTCCCTGAATGGTAGCAGAATTGATCTCCTGATAACTAGGCAACAGCAACAAATTGATTGAGTGGACTGCTGAGTGGTTGGAAGGAAGAAAGAGATGAGCAGACATTAGTTTAATAAGCAAAATGGAACACACTCTTTGTTTTATGGAATATATTCTTCAATGTGAGAATGAGAGAGAGGCTTCCACTTAATTAAATTGCAGTTTTCAAGACTTTTTAAAGGGAATAGTGTTCCCTGACAGTAAATAATGCCACTGTGTACCCTCAAAAGCTGATATTCTGACTAGTCCTTTCATTTAACCAATTAAATGCTTCTTTGAGTAACCACAGAGCATTGAAAAGTTGTGGGGTTGTTTGTTTTGGGTTTTTTCAGATAGCAGAGCCTGGTACTCCAATTGTTACAGACAACTTTGAATCTTTGCGGTGAAATCTTAACAAATTTATATTAATCTCTGGAAAACAGTCTTAGCAGAAGCAAACCCAAAGCTTCTTGAAATGAGTACAGAGCCTAAGAATTAGGAAAGTGGCTTAAAAAATGCACTCTCAGTTCAGTGAACTGAAAGTAGATTTTGACAAAATCATCTCAGTGGCAAAAAAAGGTCTTTACAGTGTTGTGTAAAGACAACCTGCACATGACTGTCCAGTTAGTGTTAGATTGCTACACTCAAAAAATAGACACTTTAAGGAGCCTGGAGCTAGCTGTTACAAAAGAATTGAGTGATGATGAATTAGCAGTTCTACCAACTTAATAAAACAAAAACATTTATTTCTTTTAAAATATTTTATATATATATATAATGTAACCTGTCTAATATATCACTATCAGAGAGCCAAATTCCTATGGCCCCCCAAAAATAATACCATTCACCACTATGCATGTAAACCTTTTCTTAGAAAAAAATCTTCAAATATAAAAGGCCCAGTAACGAATCTTTTCATTTAGGAAGAGTGGGAAGATTGATATATTTACACTGCGAGTACTTAAGGTTGTTTAACATGTGGCTTCTCTTTTCAGTTACTTACATTAAGCCCTTGGCAAATACGTAGACTATAACTCTTTTTTTCTACTGGTTAAAGAGCTGTTGGAAAATTCAGAAAATAATTACTTCTATGTTTAAAAAAAAATAATTAGAAAAGCATGGGATATTTTGGTCATGTTACATTATTAGACATCTTCAAGCACTGCAGCAAGGGCTTGTTGGATATCTGAGCTCTGTGGTGCCATTAATCAGGGATGCCCTTCTTGTATGTCCTTCATGTACGCTGGAGTTTATGAAAGCCTGCTTTATTTAACAGCACATTTTTTTCTGAGTGTATTTGAGCTTGAGATAGCTGAGGCTAGACAGAAATTTCTCTGATGGTGCTTCCTCCCATTGTTTATCTTCTTTTATCCTGAGTACAAGATGTGAGAGTGTGGTGACTGGATTTTAATTTTCTTTATTAGCACCTACATAGACTAGAGGAGAGAAGTTGTTGACATTACAAGAGAATTCATGGCAGTCAGTTGGAAGTAATGAGAAAAGTGGGTGTGAAGCAGACCGGGTGTGAGCTGTAGGTAGGTGTAATCAAAATGGGATGAGGAGGCAGGCTTTGTGTTAGTATGCAAATTCTGGAAGAGAGTGCTTATTATATATATGCAGAGATTCAGATTTTCAGTGTGGTGTGTTCATTTTATAATGCAAGATCTGAGCCTAACTTCCTTTCATCAGAAAATCTCATAAAAGAGATTAAGGCTGACTCCTGTAGTCCTGTAAATTCCATAATGGAAGAGCTTTGGAAAATAAAAATTTTCTTTTCCAGTCTATGAAATTATGGAAACTTAACTGTCCAGTGAGTTTGATTGTCAAAAATATGTCCCAGAGAAACTCAATATTGGGCTGAGTGTAGGTGAAAAGATCAAAGACAAAACATAATCTGCATTGTATTGATTGAATGTGACTTGTCCTTTCTACAAGTAGGAATTCTTTGACTACGGAAGCAGGAGGTCACTTTAATGACCAATTAGCCTTTAAAAGTATGAGATATGTTATTAGACGACATATATTCCAATCTAATATGTAGGAATCTATCTGATGGCTGTAATTAATTGTATTTATGGGAACCTATTTAGTAAAGCAAACCACTAGTTCAAATCCCCACACTAATAGTCCATAGAAAGAAATTTTTTTAAAGAGATTGAGTGAATGAAATTTAAATAGAAGTACTTTAGCGTTTTTCAAGGGTGCTATGTCAGGAAATGGCGATTAATGCTTCTCACTTAGCTAAATATAAGTACCACCAACTGAAATATTTTGTCTGGCACTAGGCAGAAATACGTATTAGGTCTGAAAATAATGGAAATAACTGAAGTGTGCAATGGCCTCAGTATTTCCTTTTCACCTGAAGATCCCAAGACCAGAAAACAAGTTAACCAAAGTCTGGTCACACTAAAAGTCAATTTGGAAAAAAAAAATTGTGGTTTAAAATTACTTATTTCAAAAGCTCCCTAGCTACATGAAGATTAATTAGCCTTCTATAGCCTTGTCACATGGCAAAACATGGAAATTATACCATTAAGTCCTTTACCTGTCATAGTGTTCTTGCTGTGTATTCAAAGCTGCTGCTATATTATAGTCATCTAATTTCCAGGGGGTTATTGGAATAAATGAAGGACTAGGCTGTGAAACTGAATGCACAACTGAGGTATTGAGAAGTTATATCCACATGCAACATAAAGCTAGACAACCTGGATTGATAAAGTTAATTTAATTGTTGTAAGTCAGTAAAAGGAAGTTATAAGAATTCTAAGATAAGGTGGATATCTGGTCTGGCAAGAAACCTTAAAGACAAAGAAGATAGAATAAACAATTTGACAGAACACAGTGGATCCAACAAGAAAATTTGACATGCCTTAGCAGCTTACAGGATTTTCATTTACTGCTAACATCTGATAATTGGTGCTCAAGCACCAGGATAGTAACAATAAGGCTTGATAAACACATGCATCTCCTGATGAGCGAAGTTTTCACAGAATCACAGAATGTGCTGAGTTGGAAGGGACCAACAAGAGTTATCAAGTCCAATTTCTTGTCCTGCACAGGACCATCCCTAAGAGTCACACCATGTACCTGAGAGTATCATCCAAATGCTTCTTGAATCTGGCAGGCTCCCTGGGGAGCCTGTTCCACTGCTCAACCACCTGCTTCATGAAGAACCTTTTCCTAGCATCCAACCTAAATCTCCCCTGACACAACTTCAGGCCATTTCCTTCGGTCCTGTCACTGGTCACCACAGAGAACAGCCTGCCCCGCCTCTTCCTCTCACGAAGAAGTTGTAGACTACAATGTTTTTTCATGTTGATGCCCCAGTTTCTCTTTCTGTATGTTATATATTTAATAGGTGTATCTCGCTTTCCTTCCAGCCTGCCTTTGCTACTCAGTTTTCCATTTCAAGATTAAATCTAATGTTTTTCCATTTGGATATTATTTGGAAGAAAATCTGATTAGTAAATACCTATGCTGAAACATTTATCAATAACAAAATTAATCAGATCAAAATGTTTCTATAAAAATGTGATGTGGCAACCAGACACACAAAAGGAACCATTGCTTTATTCTGTTATCTTATGACTCCCACCAAAATATCAGGTCATTACAGACAGCACTTTTGTAGGACTGAGTGACTAAAAAAGGAGGAGCAGTCAACACAAAGTACTCTTAATATTGCTCATTTTGTATAAAATTAGTCAGTGGAAAAGCATGTTGTCTTTGAAAATAGTTTGGTTCCTACCTCAGTAGTTTAAAACTTTTAAGCTTGCTATAAAATTATCTTATAGACAGAGTATTCTGGACATTTAAAGTCTACTGTTGACTTACAGGGATAAAAATGGCAGTGGGAGAACACTGACCCATTTTTTATGAGGTCTGGATGCTACTCAGATACTTTAGAGATATATATCAGTATGTTGTATGGTATTAAAATCATAGTTTCACTGTAACTTAGGTAGAATAGTTTAATAAGCCTAGTTGGTATATTGGAATGATTTCTTTTGATTAATAATTTTCATTTCAATGCCTTAGCAGTCTGAATGCCTGGAATCCCAGTGCTGCTGATATGCAGTGTGTTATTATCTGGTCATTTATTTCCTCAAGCCACCCGCCTGTGCTTTTCATTATTAACCCTGATGTAAGTCTTTGCAAATAATAAGGGACCAGAAGAAGGCTTATGGGTGGTGAAAGCTGAGTCAGATCGTACCTGTACTCATTACTTTACTGTAAGGTACTGAGTGATAACAGAAGGCTGGCTGGAACCCTTAGATGTTCATTCACTTCAGATATCCAAGTATTGTGTTGTACTCTATTTTTAGAAGTCTGTACTAAATATAAGAATCTGGGTATTAGCTGGACTCAGGCAAAAATTCTCATTAATTCTTTTCTTAAATTATTAATGTAGGATTTTAATGTAGGAGTAATTTAAAGACCTGCTTTCATTATTATCTCAAAATTTGGTTATTCATTTTAGAATATAAAGACATTCTTCCGCCTCCCAGACCTAGCCTCTGAAAGCAGAATTTCATTGTTTCCTCCGTCATGAATCCTTGTAAAAATAGAGGTTCACAAGGCCAAACTCTTTCTGTTGGCACCAACATAAACCCCAGAGTCCAAATCCTGCCCTGTGTTACACTTTATTTTCACTGGAAGCTGAATGTTTGTTACAGGAGGAGAAATGCAGTTCCAGTCAATCTCATCTCCACAGGGCAAGCTCAGTTTTTGAAGTTTTTAAATTATGAGATGCAAGCTTGGGGGAAAAAATGTATTGAGAAGACTTTCTGCTATAATTCACAGCACAGAACTGTGATTAAGGCTCAGTCAGAAGCCTGACATCTAGAGTCCCCTACTGTCACATTTACCCATGCAAACCAAAGTGTTGGTCCCGATTGAGCAGAAGTGATATGTCAGACTTACTAATAAGGCAATTAGTAAACAAAAGGGCAATAGGACAATGCATGGGAGTAAAGTGAATGAGATCTATCTGCTCAGATTTGTAACAAAAGCAGTATGCCTGTATTGGCATGACGCCTCATTAGACTGGCTGGGAAGCAAAGCTAATCAGATACCTTGTTATAACTTGTTCTGGTGTTCCAGATAGCTTGTTCAGAATTACTGCACCATTAATTTAGTAATAGCACTCATGCAGTAACAAATATGGAATTTTTCAAATTGACCAGTTTCATTCAGATTTTTGCATGCTTATGCATTGAGTGATTTGTAACTTTTCATAAAAATTTGCATTCCTGGATGCTAATTGTAAAGTTTCAGTGTTTTTCCCTTTTTTTTTTAGATATTGGAGTGGATTATAATGTCAGACAAACCAGTTTAGTCTACCTGAATTCTGGGGCTGTATAGCATTAGCAAGAATCTTTTACTGTACATCCTTTGTTTGTTACCATTGTCCCAGCAATGAAAAGCCACATAAAATAATGATATAAGTTTCCACTAAATTAGTACCTCCATCACTGTTTGGAAAGAGCATTACTTAGCTTTATTACAATACAATGGTACAGCAGAGTAGTAATGTTTTCGTGTTTTACAGGGTTTTGCTTTCTCTCTCCTGGTTGTGAGTAGTGTATCTGTAATGATGAGTTGAAAGAAGGATTTGTAATGTATGTAAATGAGATCATAAAAACCCATCGGATTTCTAAAGATTAGCTGGCTGCTCTTTGTCCTGCCACCACGCTGGACTAGGCATTGAGAAAGTTCAACAGAAAAGCTTAAGTTAACAGTAAACACAGATTTTTTTTTTTAATTACTGTGTTAAAGATACATGTTATTTTTTATAGGGTGAATGTAATCAGGAATTACTCAGATTTTGAAATACAGTGAAGTTTCATTGCCACTTTACAATAAGTGATTGAAGCATTGCTCTGTTGCTTACAAGCCCTGGATGTCATAAATGAGAACTTTTGGAAATTATAACCTTGTCACTCAGCAGATGGCCTTCATTAATGGCAATTAGATGAATTTACCAAGCTGTCCAAGTATTATCTGAGAAAAGGCATTATTTAGTCTCTGTGCGATTACAAAGTCCTACCAGTTTCATAACTTCACCGCAGGAGATTTAAAGCAGCTGCTGCTGTCACTTTTTTTTTTTTAGCTGCCTAGAGCTAAATACATCGATTTCACTGATGTAGCACCCCAGAATCTGGGTCCAGACCATATCATTGGTCTTTATCAGTGCTTTCTTCCATTGGGTTTGATTAAGATCAATTTTCAGTTGGCTGATGGCTATATATCTAATGATATTTGTGCTCTGCTTGCATGATTGTGCCTTTCACAACAGATAAATAAATATTTTAGTGTTGCAAGAGTCCTACAATGTGTAGAATCAAAACAATGACATATCTTGTTCATGTTACAGTTTATATGGGTAGTTGTGTTGTACTTAATAAAACTCTGATGAGGGGTGCTCAGGTGATCTTATTTCGGCACACAGCTGCAGTTGTGTGTGCTGCAGAAGGTGACTCTAATGGAACATGTGTGACGCATCTCAGCATGTCAGCATTATTTCCTCGCATTATCATTTTGGTTTATTGTTGCAGTATTGTATTTGATTACATTAAACTCTGAGGAATAAACAGAATAACCTTTGCTGCAGTTCATCTCAAGCCTGCTTCTTCCTCTTGAGGGAAATCAGCAGCAAGATGAACTACCAAGTAATATTTATGCTGACAGGTTGTTGGAAGCCACTGTACCCTTTTTTCTGCTTTGATGGAGCCTCGGTATCCCTCTGCTGCCACTTAACTGATGTCACTGATGAGACTCCTGAGAAATGCTGCTCAATCTCCATTTTTTAATTGTGCCCTCAGAAAAAAAAAGAAAATGTAAAACTGTTTTTAACCTCCATTTTAGCTACATTTTTGTTGGCATTTAAAACAAGAAACATCAGCGATTTCCTTTGTTCTCCCTGCCTTCTCAGCTTGATAGGAAGACTTGAGATGAGCTTGCATGATGATGTCATGTTTCATCCAGGTGCTCATTTTGGCAAGGTTTTGACAAATCTGTTAAAGTTTGGAATATGGCTGTTGTCAGCCCCAACAGCTTATACAGACTTACTGATAAAGTGGAGGAAATTAGTTGTTATTAATGCTTGGCATATTTTTGAACTCAAAAGTAACTGGCAGTGAGGTCTAAGAGGGAATTTTAAATTACAAGCTATGAATTCCAAATGGTCCTATGGGAATTAACTAATCACACATGTTGGTATTTCTTTTTATCCCAGTATATTGCAGTACAAGCAGTGAAAGAGACTTTTAGGACAGTATTTTGCAAAGGTCTAGTGACTGCAAAGCATACAATTTCTGAAACAACTGTAGCACTATCTTCAAAGACACCAGATCACAGCTGCCACTGACTTAGAGCAGTGTATAGAACAGTGTGTAAGGGATATGAAATAAACTAAATGAGCCAATTAGATTTTTCTTATTCCTTATATGAATAGTTTTTATTTGCAAATAAAAGTCTATTTTTCCTTATTCTTAAAAGGGTGCAAAGCAACTTCCTATTCACTTTACAGTGTAGGTGATGATTCCAGATGGAATTGACATTGGAGGGAAGAAGAGGAGGCACACAGAGGTCTTGTGTGTCCTGACAGCAACACCAGGAGTGTTTCAATTGACTCACCCAATATGTGCAGAGGATGTGACAGCATGCATTTTCTGGTACATCTGCTACATTCTTCTGCTTGCACATAAGGGAGGAAAGAGGCTCTGGCCCCAGCCCTAACCCCTGTTGGGTTGTTTCTTTGACAGACACAGGATCATATGGCAAGAACTCAGGGACCAAAACTTGTGTGAGCTTTCAGACACTACCACAGATACTGTCAGAGCAGAATATGTTCCACCCTTTTCCACAAAAAAAAAAAAAAAGAAAAATGCCATTTTAACTTGAGCCTTCATAAAGTATTACACCCAAAATTAAAATATTATACCCTTGAAGTGATTATACTTAATTTATTTTTAACAATGTTTCAGGCCTCTGCTGTTTTTCTCCTGCTGCCTAAGGACAGCTTAATAATGCATCAAGATTCAGATCTTTTTTTTCACTTTGGTAAAACTGACCTAGTTTCCTCCATAATCCCCACTCCCAAAGAAGGAAACTGTTAAATAAAATATCCTCAATGAAAATGTTAAAGCCAACATTCATAATATTTCTTCCACATGGTCTGAATTTAAAACTGTCTCATCTCCTCAGGTTGTTAAACGAGACAATTTCATTTACAGGTTTGAGCTTCTTAATGGGTTAGCATCCCTACTGCATCATTTGGCCACATTCATGCAGTGTTACTTCATGAAAGGGGATTGTTGCAACAATTGTGAAAATGATGCAGAAGTTTGGGTTTGAAAATAAACACCAGCAGGTTTCCCAATGCAAACATGTAAGTGCTCAAAGGCTAATGAGAGCTTATCATGTAAAAATATTCAGAATGCCAGCAACCTTGAATGACCACATTCTATCAGATATAAATAGCTCATTAATACAGACTAGTTGTCACAAAGCAGCTTTTTCAAATTCAGTTGTCCAAATTCAGTAGCTGCAGGCAAAAAGTTATGTAATACAGACTTGTTGGTGCTTCCAGTAAGAGCAGTGCCTTCCTCTCAAAGGTATTTCTCAACCATTTCAACCTCCCTGTACTCACAGGTGTCTCTCGACTTGTCCTTTTGACATTGACAAAAGAAGAACTTTTGTCAGCTTGCACTCAGGGCCAGACTGAAGATTATGTACTGTATATACCCTGTGAACATGGGTGTGAGATTGCCTAATTCTGCTTCTGTCGGGATTGCTCAAACACCTGCCACAGTCCTATAACAAAATGGGCCTTTGTGATTCATTTGCTCAAGCAACCTTGTTTAAGAAGAATCTAAGTTGGTAAAAGACTGATTGAGATACTCCTTTTCACGTTACATCTTAAAAGGGAGAAATATTTGCTTCATCATTTCCAACATATGAAGGCAGTTAGGAAGACAAGGATTCAGCTAGTTGATGGCAGAAGCATTGTACTTAGGTGTAAGTAAATAACCATCTCTCTTTTATAGCTTAGCCTCAGTTCTGCAAGGATGCACACATGTATACTGTTCCATTGACGTAACTGCAGAAGCACAATGAAACCAATTATGTCTTCCTCACACTGGTTATTCTCATGGTAACTCTCCCCTCTCTGCTGTCTGTCAGACTTGTCTTCCCTTCCTTCAAGGTTTCTTCCAAAAATAGATACACGTTTCTTTTCTACACTGAAGCAACAAAAATATGGCAGATGAAGTAATATGAACTAATATGATGCCAGATGATACTAATATTGAAGAAGGCAGAAGTTCTCTATCAGCCTGCTCCTCAGGAAGTCTTCCATCATCCCCTTATCACCACTGGTGAATCAGAGCTCAAATCAGTCCAGCAATTTAATTACCTGGGAAGCATCATCTCCTCCAATGGTAAGATTGACACAGAAATAGACAACAGGTTAGCAAAGGCATAGAGAGCTTTCGGCTTTCGGAGAGTTTGGTGAAACAAACACCTGAAGAAAAGCACAAAGATCTGCGTTTACAGAGCCATTGTTCTGTCTACTCTTTTATATGGGTCTG
>JAWWES010000041.1:38751341-38789181 GCA_035583135.1 Lophotriccus pileatus | reverse complement strand
AGGAGAAGAGACAGCGCAGAAAGAATCGCGTCTTGTCGATGTCACCTGGGGAGTCTTTCTGCTGTGCCTTTTGCAACTGGACTTGTCTGTCTTGCATTGGCCTTTTTAGCCATCAGCGCGCTTGTAGCAAGCACGGGTAGAGCCCTTCCCAAATATTGGTTTGTGAAGCCTAGCCATGATGATGATATGTTAAACATAATTTATCAGTCTTTTTGCAAGTTTCTTTTTCATTTCACCTTTTTGCCTGCTTACCTATGATTTACCTAAGTCACTTAGGTTGTGACTTCTTGCAGGAAGTGTCTTAATGTCTTTTTATTATTATCATACTGCATGCACTGTGGAAACACATTGCTACTACTTACGTATGTTATCTCATATGCTAAGAAACCCTAACGTTTTCAAAAAGGTTACTTCCCTACTTAAAAATTTCAGAAAACTTTATCAGGGCCTGCTACTTCACAGGTCTGAATTGCAATATACTCAGTCTTGGATTGTGTTTGTGGAGTGTTTTGAGCTCTAGTTCATTGCTCTAAGATGATTTCTGCCTCATGCTTTTTCCCTTCTGGTGTTCAGACCAAGTTGTCCTTAAGTTGAGCATCATTATTGTAGGTACAGTTGTACTTAGAATTATATATTTCAGCAGGGAATGAAGCACTGAATACCTCTTAGAGAAGTTAATGGAATAAAGTTGTTTAATTTAAATTCTAACTTTGAGAATTCATCATAAAAGATACTGCATCATTAAGGCTGTAAATGGAATGCCACCTTTATAAAACAGGCTGCTAAATGCACTGTTATTCCTGGACCTTCTCCTAAAGCTTTGCATTGACTTAAATAGATGCTTTGTTATGAGTCCGTAAGGAATAATTTTTGGTAAGAAGCTAGCTCCTAAAGTATCTGTAAGGCAGTCCCCCTTCCTGAGCTTCAGTAATCCTAAACCAGCTGCTTTGCCTCCCAACTGAATGCGTGGGGATGAGGACTGTCATCGTTACAACAATACCTGCTGCCTCTGACTCACTACAGCTCCTGCTGGGAGAAGTGCATTTCTCTGTGCCTGTGAGAGCTGCCACAGTACAAGGAGGATTCACTGCCAAGTTCAGATTTTTTAGTTGTAGTTTACCTCCCTTGCTCTTTTCGTAATCTTTGTATACCGTGGGAGAATAGCTTATGGTATCTGAGGAGACTACCTGCAAAAGCTGAAAAAAGTCTGAGATCTGTATTCATGCTTTCAGGAGTATTTCTTGGTGGGAGTGTTGTATTCTCTGCACCACAGGAAAGTGCAAACAAAGCCAAGTAGGTCTTGCTCCACAGCACAAATGAGATCTGTGTGAACAAACCCTTGTCTGCAATATGCCTTTACCCAATGAACAGTCAGCACATAGACACTGGCAGTCTTGAAATCGCTGGGGGGAAAATGATCTGAAACATTACCATTTACATTACAGCTGCAGCTTTGCATCAGAAACATTGACATTTCACCTGTAATTTAATCTGTATTATTAATGAATCGTGGAAACTCTTTTCCCTAGGCACAGGACCATCAGAATGTGTATGGAGTCTGTCAGCAAATAATATTACTGAACATCCATGTAGTCTTATAGACACTCAAAAAAGACATAGCCATACATACAAAAATAGATGTGCAGCTCTTTTTCGAGTTACTACCATAGTAACCATCTAGATACTGTCCTGGGCAACTGGATCTATGTGGCCCTTCTTGAGCAAGGGGGTTGGACAAGATGACTGGCAGAGGTCCCTTCCAACCTCAGACAGTCCGTGATTCTGTGATACATTAATTTTGTTTCTTCAACTCAATCATATTACACAATGATGTCTTTCAAAATGGTTCATCTGTCATGGTCAACAAAGGTCACTGTTGTGAAAGGGGAGATTTTCGAACACTTATAATTAAATTCTGCACCTTTGTCTTCTCCTTACTGAATGATATTTTGTCCAAGTAATGAAATCTAGAGGAGATCTTATACAGGCATCTTAAGGATGACATTGTTAGATTCAGGAGAATTGCTAAATCTTAAAAATATAATCAGTTGTACAGATAATAAATAATTATCTGTGTGTGTATATACATGTAATAGATAAATCATAATGTAATAAAAGATTTTATAAAACCACTTCAATTACTTGCCATGTACAGTGGATTTAATATGAAGCTATATTCCACAATGGGAGGATTTAAATGCCACCTTATTCAGTTTGGGAACAAAGAGATTTTCAGTTTATGTGTTCTGCGTACATAGAAGAGGCAGCAGAATGGATGCATTGTGCACAAATCACGGCTAAGGTGGTGCTGAAAACAGCAGAATAAAGGAGGTAGTGTGGCTACAGGAAAACAACATTTGTTTATGGACTTCAGTGTACTTTTTGCGCATTGTGAGAATGAGCAGTGATTAGATCTGAACTCTACAAAATGTTCAAGGGGCTTGGTGGAACAGGTATGATTAATCTGTGTTTGGTTGTTAAACTGATTTAGTAATAAGATAGTTATGTGGATGTACGTTTTATCATTTTTAAACTCAAATTACATTAAGCATTATGAACAATCAAATAGGATAATTAGATTTACAAATACGTCAAGCAAATATTCAAGACGGTTGCATCTGTTGCTTAAAGTGAGTGAGATTTGACATGCAAGACTTTTTACAAAGAACTGTACTGTAGATACTATGTTCATGGATAACTCTTTGCATGACAGCATTTTAAACCTGTTAGCATAGAGAATTTACAAATTAACCCAAGGATTGTATGACATTATTGATCACATTTTTTCACAAGTTTTTGAGTAGCTGGATTCTTTTTTAACATACTAGTTCAATCACACATTGGTGAGTCTGTTCTTTCATCAGTATGCAAGTTAGTTACCAGGATACAGGGTATTACAAAGTCTACCAGCTAGATAATGGTAGGATGGTAGGATGCAGTCAATATAAAGTTATATGACATCAAACCTAGCAAGTAATAACTTAAAGTAAACAGCTATGCGATGAATCATGAATGTTTTAAAGAATTTTTTAGTCACTGTTCTTCTATATGAAATAGTGTGACCTGTTTTCAAAGAAATTTAATGTAGTAACAGTTCAATATTCAAATATATGCTTTTAGACATTATAGAAACCCACAGCATTTATATCTGTGCAAGCAAAAACAATAAGTACAATCTGCTCTCATGCTTTAAGATGAAGGGGAACCTGAAGAAAATACAGCGTTATCACTGGTTCAGCATAGTATGGGTTTTAAAGAAACAAGTATTTAATGATTAATTACTGCAATTACACAGTATTCTTCTTATATAATGTAGTAGCTGTTCTTATATAATAACATGCCCTACAACATAATACAATAAACTCTGAACTTCCTGTGCAGTATATTGATGAGTAAATAGCCTTGAACCCGTTTTTATGATGGCATCATTCAGTACAAAAACCAAACCAAACCAAACCAAACCAGAGATCCTTTAGAGGCTATGAAAGAGCTTTCTTTTCCTATGTTTTTTAAATCGAGGGCAAAATCCTGGCTTATACTGTGGTCATTGTTACCAGTGGAAGCAAAATTTCATTTCCAGTGGAGAAAGCAGGAAACTTTTCAGCATACTCCCCTAGTCTCAGATTTTTTCACTGGCCCAGAGTTTTTTTAATTTTAATTAATTTTTAATTCAATTCTAGAATGACATACGTGCTGACAAAACTCAAATAATCTTTTAGCTGTATTTTGCAAGTGTTTAGCATATTTTAGTTCTCTACAATGGATTACATTTGTTATCTTCTTTCTTTTTTTTGCCTTTTCCTTGTGTTTGATATCCCTGAAAAAAGGTTTGAGGATCAGTCACCCCAAACATTTTGCTATGCAAGAGTGCTTGATTAACACTATGACTGCTCACTGAAGTTAGAAATGAGCCACAAATCTTGGTTCTGTTTAGGTGTTTGTAGCATATGTGTGTCAGTGTGTTCAGTTTTATAATAACAGGCAAAACAATTCATTGGGACAAGGGGATGAGGAGGTTTTACCTATCAGTGGGAGAAGCCATTGTTTATAGGTCAATTAAGTACAGGATTTGACACCTTCTCTACCAAAGTAACATTTACATTAACAAAGAGGAAAATTTTGGCACTCCTGCTAAAGTATGGGCAAATGGGTGAAAGGTAAATATATTTTTGAAAGTACAGTTGAATCTACACTCCTCGAGGAACCTAAGGAGATTGTTGTAAGAGCGAACATACTTTACCAGCAGAAGTTCTCTCTGAGGAATGCAGCCTGAGACATAAAGCACATGAAAAGACAAAAATTCTCATGAAGTAGGTCAAGAAAATGCCCACCATAAATCAGTGGCGTATAGGAACATTTTTTTATGCTTGGTGATATTATAAGAAAATTCAATGTAAACGTTTGGTTTGTTGGCATTCACCTTTGTCTTTCAAAAAACTTTTCATATGTTACATATAAATATTTTTAATTTTTTAAGTTTATTATCAAACTAACTAGCTAGTATCAAGGCATTGGTTGTTACTTTTCATCTAAGAGCGTGACAAATCTAGAGAACAAAGGCAGCGTAAGATAGAGCTTTTTTGTTTCTCCTTACTGAAGATGTTTAAAAGGGAGAGTTAAGGACAGGGAGAAGAAGGCCAAGCATGCATCTCAGAAAAAAAACAACAGAAAGTTACACATACTGGCAATGCCAATTCTATGTAATTTATGTGAATGTACAGTTATTTTCTAAAGGATAATCTTACCCATTGATCATGTCTGACCTATCAGGCCGCCAGCCCTTTTCACTCTTCCTAGTTACAGTTGATGGAAGCTAGTACTGTGACCTTTATCCAAAACTTTATTTTCACTTCCAGTCTTCAGCTGAGCAGCATTCTTCTTCTGTATGCTGAGAAACTTACATATTTTTTTAACATCAGTCTCCCAAGTCTTTAGTTCATTAGAAAGTTCAGAGAACAAAGAAGCCATTGTTGGAGGCTGAGGCACCACTCAGATCAGTTCAGATCATTTACATTCAAGTCAGTTGCCTGGAGACACCAATTTTTGATATTATAGAACCTAATTGTTCTGGTTTTGGGAAACTGCTTGCTAGAAGTGGGAAGGGAATTGCGTTGGAAGATGGACAGTTAACTTTGCAAAGTGTCATGAGAAACACAGATTGATGTTCTCTACAAACCTAAGCATGCTCAAGTTTAGCAGACACTTGACTGTGTGATTGCATGAATACAGCATTAATGAAAGTCTTACAAAGGAAAGGGACTCTCCTGTCTGGGTTAATGTAAAATCCTTGTTTTGCTTCTGTAATTAATTTCATTTTATTTCCATAAATGTTTTAGGTGTATCAATACATGCATGAAACCATAACTGTTAATGGCTGCCCCGAATTCCGAGCCAGGGCCACTGCAAAGGTAGGATACGTGCAACTGTTGAAATATGTGTTACCAAAGTGATCTAGTAATTGACTGTGCGCGTGTGTGTTTCAGGTATTCGTGTGTACACTGTAAGAAAATTTAGACATCAGTGGCAGCCCAGAGTCTAGAACCAGTGCTACTTCCCAGGTAACAATCATAATGGAAAATTTCAACCTTTATGCTGCTTCTGTAGCTTAAGAAAAGAGAATGATTTTATGGAATATGATGCTTTCTGAAAAGTTGCTTTGCAAAAGCAAAACTGGTTCATTCTGTAGAAGTCTGCCTGCAACAACCAATATTTTAAGGGATTATTTTCCCATACATCTCATCCAGAGAGGACACAATTATTTGGGAGATAGAAACTAAAGAGTCAAAATTCCCCTTTTAAGTAATGGAAACTGTAGGTACTGAGCAAGTGGTAACGATGAATAGTGAGAGAAATGGCCTAGTCAGCGTTTTTTTTACTCCATAGCCAAATGCAAGCCTGTGATACTTTGCCTGTTTTGATGAAATACATTGTGTCTTTGTCCATGTGGACCCGCCTTTCTTATCCTTAGACTATGACACTTACATTACTGCTATTATTAAGATGATAATTTTCTAGAGGAATTCACACAACCATGAAAGAACCCATTCTATGTGCCAGTATGAAATATGCTCTGTATTTTCATAACATGCCCAAAGATAGATGCCTGCAAACAAGGGTATCCAAAGGGATGTCTTTTTCCCATTATCATTTTGTATGAAACACTATTTTCTTTGTGGCATAGCAGATTCTATGCAAAATAGGTAAACTTGCGAAACCGAATAATCTTTTTTAGAGATACTTGTTTATGGTCCATTCCTGTGAAAATAAACTCCCAGAAATCCTAATGGAACTAAGATCTTACCATTATGTATTTATGTTCAGAGATTTTAGTTTAAAGCTGTATCAGAAGATGAAAGTTGAGAGCATGTTACAAAATTATTTTAGAGTACTTCAAAGAAGCAAGCTCTATAATAGCCAGCAAATAAGCTAATATACCTTAAATTGCAGTGTATTTTCCTTATTAAATAGGACATTCTTTTCTGTAGGATGTTCTTCTGATTTTAACCTTCTAAGTGAAAGTTAATGGTCAGTGTAAATTTGATAAGTTCTGTGGTTCTATATAGAGAAATGTGTATATGAAATCCTGATTTGTTTACACTGCTGATAAACATAGAAATTATTGCTATGTTATTTAGTAAATGGGGAGAAGTCCAATTAGTGTTTCCCATTCTCATTTCTTATTCATATAGAACAGCAGGTTACAGAGCAATGTTTCAATATCACAATATTTCCTGGTTATTTCTGGGCTGTCTGCATTTCATTCTCCTAGTGCATTCATGTCTGACATAAAATGTACGCATGATGACAAGTTCTGCATGTGCAAAAACATGTAATTGAGAATGCTCCATTATGTCATGTCATCCAATAGCTTCTATTAAGCATAAACATTTTAGGATGGTCAATATTAGTGTAATGTAGAATTGTTCAAGCAGTTTGATCTACAAGCGCATGTTGAAAAGTATAAAAGATTTTCTTAATGTTTCTTTACTGATTTACTAAGATCTACAAGTAAGAAAATGCTTGTAATGAAAAATGAAGTAAAAATGTAACATTTTTCTGGATGCAAGCTTTACAATATGTTGCTTCTTTTTTTCCTAGAATAAGATTAACAATCTAGGATTTTTCTAATTGATTTATGTATCTGTTGTCTTAAGATTTAATTTTTCAATAAAAATTTTGATCCAGTTATGTAATATTCCTGTTCAGGAGTTACTTAGTTTGTGAGATTTCAAAAAGATTATAAATTAAACTTTTTAATAGAGGAATATAATTTTAGGATTTAAAATAAATAATTCCATAACTGAAAGCAAAGCAGAGAGTTAACAATTCAGTTCATCCACTTTATTTCAATTAGGAACGTGTTAGAGATCACATTATCTTATCCCACAGGAATAGATTTTCTTCCTGTGGAAAGGCAAAGAAGAAATGGAATAGTGATCATAAGCGTTCACCACCACAGAGTAAGGCTTCCTGGTGCCTTCTGGCTCTCTGCTACCTTTCTGTGTCATCTTTGACATTTGGAATCTGTGTTCCTCTGTTTATTCCTTTATTTCAAAAATATTGTCATAAGACTTAATATTTTTTAAATACTTTCAGACAATCAGAAAATGTCGAGTAAGATACTGAAATATTTTTGCAGGAAGGAATTCTTCCTGCAAATGAGCAACGGTGTCTGTCACTGTTCTCCCTAAATAGCCAAGTCACTCATTTTTTTTCTTCCAGGCAACAGTTGCTGCATTTGCTGCAAGCGAAGGCCATTCCCACCCGCGAGTGGTGGAGCTGCCAAAGACTGAGGAAGGCCTGGGCTTTAATGTCATGGGAGGAAAAGAACAAAATTCACCTATTTATATTTCTCGCATCATTCCTGGAGGAGTGGCAGAAAGGCATGGTGGGCTCAAACGTGGGGACCAGCTGCTTTCAGTTAATGGAGTGGTATGTGGAAATTTGATAATGCTTTCATTTTCTTCTGGGTTTTCACTTTTCACATATTTCTAATACCATGATTTAAAATGCAGCCACACCAAACAAAAAGAATTAGCTCTGTGAGAGACCTTAAGTGTGCATTTGTGGTACAGTGAGGCAAAGCTCCATTGACAACTTTGTGCCACTACAGTTCCTGGCACTGGAGAGTGCTTGAAGAGCTTAATTTCAAATCCGTACCACCTGCCTAATTTACAAAGAGGCTATGTCCTTAACTGATAATTCTGTAAATTCCTTTTGCAGTAAAAGCCTAATAACAGACTGTTTTTCTTTCATTTCATAGCCTTTGAGGCACACAGCCCTTTCCAAGCACAGTAATGCCACAGTGGCACTTGTGCAGTCTTGTGACCTTCAGAGCCTTTGAACACATAAAATCAAAAGACATGTGGTAAGCGCATTTGGGGCTGATTTGCAATGGAAGGTTCATTCTAGATTTCTTTCAATGACATTTGTAGAGCTATCTGATGATATCTTTGTTAGAGAAATCAGCTCTACAAATGTACATATACAGGGAGCATGAATTCTCAGTAAACAGGTACATTTTTTACTTACTCATTTTTTGCATAAGACAAGGTGGAGTATTTTGCAGTAGTTTCATTGTGAATGTCAATGTGGAGATAAAAGTAAAAGAAGGGTTGTTCAAATTGGCAGGGCAAGGCTCTGATTCCACAATATGGTCAAATTCCGCATTTCATTGCTTTTGTTCCCTTTTACAAGGGAATGTAAAGTAGTGAAAAGGTAAGCGTACTTGTTCATATAACCCTACACTTGATGAAAATGTAATCCTTTTCATGCAAACCACCATCTAAACCTCACCAAAGTGCACCAAAGGCATGTAGGAGCAATTTCTGAATCCAGTCACAAATCTAAGACTTTACAACTTAAACTTCTTCTTTGCTGCAGGCCCATAAACAATTAAAAATTACCCTCTTCTACAAGCTTTTGTGTTTTCGTCTGTTTTTTTCAAAAATATCCTCTTTCTCTTGAAAAAATATGTGTGCAACACTTCAGACAGACTTTTCACCATTTCTTATATCAACTATAATGTTCTCAAAAGAGAAATGTTACTTCTGGAAACTTTTCTGCATCAATACACAATGAGAAAGAAAAGATACAAAATTAAAAAAGAAAGCCACTGAAAAGATTATTTAATCTCAGAGTAAAAGAAATAAACTGAATATTTCATGAAGTAAATTGCCTGAACTTCAGTGATTGGAAGTAGATCAAAGTCTTTTGTTGTTGTTCAGCATTTCTGCCAACAGGTGAATAAAAAGGCAGACTTTTGAAAGAGTTTTAATTCACTAATTGATGGATGACTCTTGAAAACTCCTTTTACTGTCAACAGCATCTAGACAAATACCAGAAAAAAAAGTGGTGAACCTTCAGATGTCAAGATATATTGAATATGACCCTCTTGTCACCTCTATTTTATGATTCTCTGTTCAAAAATGTCACGCACGTGCTCTAGAATATATATTAAGGTAATGCAGAAAAAAACCACAAAGTTCCCAATTGTGTGTACCCATGTGAGAAAGTTGATTTAGAGATACAAGAGAAATATTTTTGTGTTCAGAGTCTGAACAACAGAATTTGATTTGAATTGCAGTTGCATACTTGAAATAATCATAGAATCAAAGAATCATAGAATGGTTTGGATTGAATGGACCTTAAAGATTGCGTAGTTCTGACACCCCTGCTGTGGGCAGGGACACCTTTCACTAGACCCAGTTGCTCAGAGCCCTATCCAGCCTGGCTTTGAGCACTTCCAGGGATGGGACACAGCTTCTCTGGTAAAGCTACTCCATTGCCTCACCATCCTCACAGTAATAAGCAACTTTTCATAAACCAATTTTAGGCTGAATTAAACCCATACAATATAATTCCTAAAAAGGCAAAAATTATAGAAGTGATTATTTGTTTGCAGACAGCTTGAGACAGGACAAAAAAGATCTAAATTAGCATTGTTCACTGGGACTGATTCACTCTGTTCTTCTCTTAATTTAGCTGGAGAAAAGCAAATAATATACAGTATGTACAATAGAACGGACGGCTCTGCAGTGGAACATGAATATCTGTAACTTGTTTGTGCTGAGGCATTGATGGTTATCCAACTTCGTAATTATCAACATAAAATGAGAGCTGTGTGTTCAGAATTCAGATTTGTTATCCGAGTGTGACTGGGATGGCTGTTTCTTGAGCTGTTTCAATATATGTTAAAAAATAGTGTTTTCTTATTATGCTGGGGATTTTGTTACATACTTTTGTCCCACACCCCTTAAAAATAAAGGAAACTGAAAGCCGTAAGCCTTGCAAATGGCTCAGAACTTGCTGATACCTCTTCATATCTGGAAAAGATACCTTGTATGAGTCAGAGGAAGGATGCAAAATAGATTTATAATGGCTAATTTGTCACCCAAGTATAGATACCTAATAGAAATATTCTTCTCAGTTTCTCAGCTTGTGGGCTAACTGATTTTCTTTTTTGTCTGCAATAAAGTGGGATTTTTTTCTTCTAGATTTATAACAAGTCTGTGAACCAGGATACAGTAATCATTGGTGTTTGCCTACACCATATCTACAGTTCTTTCAGCTGTTCTTGTCTCTACAGTATTTTGCATTCCTCTCCCTGATGCAATCTGCCAATGCAATAATGAAAATAAAGGAGTAAATATATATAATAAAAAATTACATATTAATAAATATGTGCACTCTAAAACAATTTCATTCAATCCCATGTTTGGTGGGCAGTTCTAAAGTAATATGAGTGTCAGATCCTTGCAATGTCACCAACCAGCATAATGTAGTCAGCAAAGTACCTTATACAGGAATGACTGATACCAGCAGGAGTCCTTTGCCAGCACAGCCTCAGAGGTTTGCAGAGGTGGAAGAATTCAAACAGCAAAATGACTTTGTTTGCCCTTTCCTTTCCCACGCTGCAACGGCTTCTGCTATACCACTTGTGCAGCTGCTGTTATGCAGGTGAAGCATTTTTAATGCCTTCAAAATAGGAGTGCAAGCATCAATGAAGACATTAAGAGTATAGCAATCACGTAAATAGCAACTGAAAGCTGTGGCTGTCAAGACCTGAGCAAGGTGCATTTGGAGAGTAGTATTTGTTTGAGCAGCACTATCACTGTCTTTGCTATTTTACCCTCTTTGGTTATGGTTCAGAGCATTAGGCTTAATTCTGTATCGTTACTATCCAAGTCAATGGGAGTTTTCCATTGACCTGGATAGCAACAAAGTCAAACCCTTCATTTCTGATTAGAAAATACTGTCTGTAAACTGGAAGAACAAGGCTGGAGGCAAACAGGAGAGAAAACAGACAATCATTAATTAAATGCAGTTTACTAGGTTGAACAAAGTATTAAAATACATCATCTTGTTATTCCCCTACAGAACAATCACGATTGCTTATTGATGTTAGTTAGAACCATCATATAGCTTGGGAGCTTACAGTGTTTGTTCATAGCCTGTTTTAAGTTCCTGCTGTTGCAGAGCAAAACCACTCACACCACCACTGAATACACTGTTGTTTCCGCTGAATGTCCATGCCGTGCCATACTAACCATGATTTACAAGCAAAAATTGAAATATAGAACAAAGCCAAATTTTTTACAGTTTCTCTTAAGGCGAGACCTGTATTTACAAAAGCCAGTATCAGAGCCAGTCACAAAGAATGTGCTTACTATAAAGAGAGCTGGTTACAGCATGTGTTAGTTATGATCACCTCTTCTAGCTAACATTGAACAGTCACGGGCTGGGGGATGTGGGAAAGAGGTTTTCATTTGTATCTGTGACTTGCTCATTACAGCAGTTTCACAAAACACTGTGTTCATCTATATCTTTTTATTTAAGCTCTCTTTAAAGCATTAGGCACATTCACTGTTTCTTATGCAACAACAGTTTCCTTTTTTCCCCAAATATTTGTAAGGAAAGAATTTCTTTCTCCAAAATAGTTTTTCAGTAGCAGTGCTTGTCCAGCAGAGTTATCCCAATTTCTGAGAAATCTGGTCATCACAGATCGTGAATTTTCTTTAAGATCTTTGGACCTACTGGATGAATTTCATGAACATACAGTTCAAACATTGCATTTTGAAGGGGTTTTTTGAAGGTTTTCTCTGTTTCTGGTAGTTGTTTCAACACCTGAAATGACATTCATTATTTCTCTGAGTTGCACTGATGTTTTCAAAGCATCTTACAATCTCTGTAGAAACTTGAGTCCAGTCAGTTGACTCAGACATAAAATAATTATTTGTATTTATATAGTGAAAGATATTTAAAAGGAGAAGGAAGATAACTAGCAAGGCAATAAGCTGGAGTTGTTTATATTATCTATGTAGAAGTGTTTGTTTCTGCTTTTTGAAACTTTTTAATTATTATTTTTAGCTCTTCTTGTGCCACAGCAGAAGTGGTTCTTATTCACTGTTCTTGCACAATAGTACTCAGTCAAATAGGAGAGATGAAAATAGAAAGAGTTTTCTTCTGGCAGTTGCTATAACACTGTTAAGTTATTCTTTTTGCATTAATTGAACTTCAGATATTTTCAATGCTGCTGCTTCTCTTTGGAAGTCTAGAAGTCTATCAGTATAGGTCCATTTTAAATAGCATGGTATACGTAAGAGTTTTAAAACACAGCAGGTGGTAAAACTTTGATTTATTTTAAGTGGAAAAAAAATTACTTATTTTTAGATGGTCTAAAATCCATGTGAAGATCTCAGATGTGCAGGCTGTTGGGTTTTTTTTCTGTGTAGAGATACTTTTGGTTTTTGGAATATCTCCTACTACACGTGGACAATCATACACCATTAAAAATTTTCTCCCTTTTTTTTTTTAATGTATGGAACGCCTGAAAAGCACTCCATTTAGTCCACTTAATAGTAGAAATTGAATACTCTTTTCACAGCTGCGTCATGTCCTTGTTTTGAAAATTTACTGTTTCAAACAACATTAGCGTAGAAATCAGAGCTTAAGCCCCTTTGGGAATACTTTTGATTTCACAGCAGATATCATTTTACTATAAAACATTTCCCAGAAAGGGAGGAAAAATATATATTCCTTCAGCAAGACTTTGTAATGTTTCAGTTGCTTTTCAGTTTCATTGATTACAATTAACCAGATAAAGATTAGTTTATTTTCAATAGAGAACCCATATCATGTAACTGTTAAACATGTGAGCAATGCCATTAACTTTCAAAGATGTGTTGTCCTGGGGAGCAGCAGGCATCCTCCTGCACCTACAGCTCAGGAACTTTTGGGTAACCTTTTGGGCAGCTTTTCAGTACCTGAAGGGGCCTACAGAGGAGCTGGAGAGGGACTTTTACAAGGGCAGGTAGTGATAGGACAAGGGGGAATGGCTTCAAACGGAAAGAGGGTATATTTAGATTAAATATTAGGAAGAAATTCTTCGTTGTGAGGCTGGTGAGGCACTGGAATGGGTTGCCCAGAGAAGTTGTGGATGCCCCATCCTTGGAAGTGCTCAAGGCCAGGTTGGATGAAGCTCTGAGCAACCTGGTCTAGTGGAAGGTATCCCCTATGGCAGGTGGGTTGGAACTACGAGTCCATTCTAACCCAAACCGTTTGATGATGATGATGATTATTTAATCATCACATGTCTTTCCCTGTATAATCAAGCAGGGACAGGGCATAAGAAAGGAACTGCTGTTTCAAACTCGCAATTTGTTTATTTCTTACCAACATTTAAATAGGATTTTATTTCTGTACCTTGCAAACAATTTGTTTGGGTTTTTCAACATTATTTTTGTTTGCAAAAAGCTTGTTGAATATCTCCCCTCAATCTCACACAGATCAGAAATTAGATTTGTAATTGTAACCTAAAACAGATTTAAGTTATTTTAAATATAAAAATTAATACATCCCCAGCAATGCATAAGTCTTACTTAACACTTTCTTTTAATGGTCCCTTGAAAAATGTCAGGTGTGGAAACTTCCTAAAACTTAACAGCCTTTCTGCATGAAGAAGACACAGTTTTAGATCAAAGCACCATCTTCATTATTGAATCTCTTCTTCCTGCTCCCAGAGTGTGGAAGGAGAACACCACGAGAAGGCGGTGGAGCTGCTGAAGGCAGCTAAGGACAGCGTCAAGCTGGTGGTACGCTACACTCCCAAGGTGCTGGAGGAGATGGAGGCTCGCTTCGAAAAACTGAGAACAGCCCGGCGCCGGCAACAGCAGCAATTGCTCATTCAGCAGCAGCAACAGCAGCAAACTACACAGCAAAACCATATGTCGTAGGTGAGAGGATTCATTGGTCGTCCTTAAAGTCCACTGACAGCACCCTGCCTAGGCCAGCTGCTCCCAGGGATCCCGGGGTCTGTCAGGGCAGCGTCTGACACCAGGACCCAGACAGGAGCAGGGCAGCAGTAGGCCCAGGCTGCCTGGGGATGGGGACAGGCTGGGCCATGAACTCACAGGTGGTCCCAGTCAGTGGGACCCCGTGGCTGGGCAGGGTAGGGCTGTGGGGAGCTGCAGACTGGCCCTGCTGGGGCACTGCTGGAGCAGGGGATGATGACCCTGGGGGCTGACATAAGGTCCTGGGCTGTGGAGAGGGTGGAAGAAGCTCCAAGGCAGGACAGTCAGGGAGCTGGAGGTACCCTTAGGGACCCAAGCATTTACTGCAGTCAGGATGAGGAGAGTTTATTATTTGGGACATTGCCACATGGTTTGTCCCAGTAAAAATGCATTTTGAAAATAGATTAAAGGCACTAGCAAATTGTGGAGCCAATTTCCAACTAATAACCCTGAGATCAATAGCCATTGTGCAGCTTCTGCAGGCAAAAGAAGTCTGTAGTTCCTGGGAACGATTTTTATATTAAAAACTAGAGCATTTATGACAAGTAAAAATATTGCCACCAGATTTAGACACAGTTCAATGCATTTTCAACTAATTGGTTACCGCTCTGCAACAGAACATCTAGATTTGCTGGTGGTAGGTGAAGAAAAGTCTTCCTAGTCCCTTCCCTGCTACAGGGAACCCAAACTTCACTCTGTGGTCACTCTGCAGTGCACCTACAAGTGCTTACTTCTCATGTACAGTTCTGGTAGGAAGTATTTAGTTCGCTCTTGACTAGCATTCAATATTGCAATAGCTTCCAAGAGGCTTGCAAGTTTCCCAGTGCAATCAAAACATCTGGCATGTAAGGTTAAGAGATTTCAGTTTTTCTGAAATCAGTGAGTTTTTACCATTAATACGTTTATAGCTTTGCTCTGTTTGCCTAAATGAAATCTAGTAGGAAGCATGTCCCAATGACTTACATTCCAACCCTCTACATCTCCCTCTATATCTCATATCTGTTTGATCCCAAAAGAGGACGTTGGTACTAATATGAGTCCACAGGTAACTCAGAAAGTCCCCAAATGGTCAAAAACTGAGGCTCATCACGATGGTTTCGTCGTTATTAGTGTTAACACTGACCTCTGTTGATATTTAAGGGAAAACACCCACCTTGTAAACCCCCTGTCCTGTGATCACCAGAATTCCAGATTTGTGGATGCAAACAAAGGCTCTGAGTGGATCTGAATCCCACCTTAGTGCCTCCACTCAGACAGGAGGTATAAACAGTAGTATTTCAATAGGGTTTCTGTGTAAAACAAGGCCATTGCAGGACATGGAGTTTTTGATTTTTTTTCAGTTACCTAACTCTTTTCATCATCAAGTAACGTATTTTTACTGATTTTATTTTTTTTTTTATCCAAAAGGGAAGAAAGGCAAGGCAGAGACAGGCAGCAGCTTAATTCCTCAATTCTTTGTGCTTGCTCCGAGTAATGTGTTTCTTTAATTCTAGGATATTCTCAAGGAAGAAAAAGCCTCAATCAAGAGTTCAGTAATCAGGCAACCAGAGCTTCAGTACTTCAGTACTTCAGTATTCCAGCAAAACGAAACAACTACATGAAATAGAATTCATCTGGAGAATATACAATACAAGACTAATGTAGTTAAGTGAGCCATAGAGAGGGTACCTTCATGATAAGGCTTTTCGGCACACAGCTGTCACAGATACCTGTTACTGCTGTGACTCTATTCCTAATGAGAAAGCATGATTGGTAGACCCTATGAAACAGAGAAGTCCAGGGCTTCCAAATAATTATGTTTGATCTAATCTTTCACTCCTTACTCTGACAAATTTGCCAGTTGGCTTTCTTTAGTCACTGAAAATTTTGTTTAAGGAGGTTAAGATTGGCTGCTTTTGAGGACAGGATCTTTCTCTACAGTTATCTCCAGAAATGTACATCTACATCAGTTCAAAATTTTGCCACAGACATCAAACTTATATATCACGCTTCATAACCACTTTGTACTATATATTGTAGAGCTGTTTTAACTTCCTGTTTATAATTTCCAAATTTCCCTCTGGAAATAGCAGTTTACTATATTTATAAAGTATTCCATTTGTAGAAGCAATTGGCTTTTTACTCTTGGTGTTTCCATATATTTTATTATGCATCAACAGAGTGAGAAAGTTTTAGGTAAGCTTTAATTTTATTAGTAGTAAAGTTAGGGAAGCCTAGAACTGTATTTTTAAACGTAGGTATTGCTTGTATCTATTATAGTTACTATTCAGAAATCTATAACTGGATATATTATATATTTATTCCATAAAATATATATTGTCTGAATGTACCTTTTAGAGAAGTAGGGTCTTTGCTTAGCATGTATTGCAAATGTGGTAAGCTAATGTTAGCAAAAGACCAAGCTTTGTTAGGCAGATATTACTGTGATTGCATAATCTCTGCATTTCTGTATTGTTTAATTTATTTTCCTGTCTAATGTTAATATATTTTAGAGAGGAGGAAGTGTAAGTTGTTTTCTTTAAGACTCACACATTATCATTTAAATCAATTTGAAATTAGAGTTCTTTTTTTTTTTAATTAAATCCAATTGGAATGTGCAAAGAAAGTCTATAACTAAGTTCTTAAGTTTACATGTCTGCTTTTCCAAAGAAGATAGTCAAAGCTGGAAGGCTATAGATGTCATCTGCTTTCAGAAAATAAGAAAATGGGCCCCCAAATTCTAAAAAAAAATAAAATAATAATTTTCACATGCCTTCTATGCTTCATTAGAAAAGACGGGGGGAGAAAAGGAGCTTAGGGGAGAACCCTGCAGTCATTTGCATGTTGAAAACTCCAGCTGATGTCAGTGAAAGTTCAGTAAGGAGAGGAGTGTAGAAACCAGTGTTCTGGTTGAGAACTTGGAACAAAGTCAGAAACAATTAATATTTTGAAGGATTTATTCTCAGAGAGAAAGAGACAAAGGAAAACAGGGGAAATTGGCAGTATCATAGCATATGTTAGAAACCAGATGCAGGCTAGCCAAAAGTCTTCACAGTGTTTGATTAGTGTAAGTAGTCATTAAAAAAAAGTTACTGGATTTTTAAAACCAAACAGCATGGGTTCATATCGAGAAGCCTCATTTTATACCAACAACTAATTCTATCCAGTAGTCGTCAGTGACAGTATTAATTAAGAACTATCAGAACTGAAGATGAAATATATTGTATTGTGCTCTGCACGGTGTCTTTTTATACTTAATAAAATTGTACGTACCTATTTTAAAACTGTATTCTCAAACAGACATTGCTATTAATATTGACAGTATATAAATTGTTATTATGACTGCATATAACTGTTCTGTATCTCATGAGTATGATTTGAATTACACTGATAGCTGCATTTTCAGAGACCAAGCATTCAGACTTAGCCCAATGTACTGCATTTTTCCAAACTGCCTCTCCACCTCTTCCCCTCCTCTTCCTCAAAAAATTTGAGTGGAATGTGCTGATTAATAAATTTCAATAAGACTGTCATTCATCTAGAGAATCATATCAAATTCATTTTCATATATTATTATTCAATAAATTATTTATACACACTAAAATTAACATTCCAGTCTTTGCCAACATTTAACAATAAAATAAAAGAAAATATAAGTAAAATCCAACTGTCAACGAATTTGAAGTGGAAGTAGGAAGAAATAACTTTCTATCACTTTTCATGCCCCTTACTAATCAATAAAACATAGCTCTTAATCATGGAATAATCTCTGTCCCTAAACCTATCACACGCATTTGTTAGGAGACAGTATTTTAATTTCTGATTTAAATGTCTTTGGTCTGGATGCATTGCAGAATCAGTACCCAAAAGACATGCAGGGAGGACAACACTTTCCACATTCAGGCCTGCAGATGTTTGTGGATTGTGTTTTAACTGGCATTTGCTGTTCCACTGCGCTGAATTAATATTCTTTCAGTGAATTTAGTGACTTTTATCGCCCATATTTACCTTTGGGGCTCTCTCATGTTTCCCTGCACTGGCAGCACACGGAGGTAAGAGATCCAAGAAGCCTCTTCTATCTCTTTATTACAGTAACCAAAGAGATGTTTACACACTCTTGCATCGTGTTCCCTTATGCCAGACATCCAGATGCGAGATCTAATAATAATAGAAAATGCAGGGTTGGTGGCATTTACTTAGAGAAGTTGATGGCTCTGCTATGCTAGCCGTAGTTTTTTTTTGTTTGCGTCATTTGATCTGACTGGCACTTTATAGGGCATTGAAGGGTTCCATAGTCCTTGATGAGTGAAAAGCTCACCATCTTGTATTTTCGTCTTTTCCTTCTACAGTGACAAACGGAAGGTCAATGACTACCCATGACTGAGAGAAATTATGTAAAAATCTACCTGCAGTTCCCTGGTGAATAATACTACAGATCTCATAGTCCTATACATTGTACTTTGTATATGTATTTATCACAGCCAAGCTCCCAGTATGATTTAGGAACCTTTGGGGACTCTTGCAGAAGGCTCAAGATTATATGCCTCATTTGCATTAGAGGAAACTGTTTATTCATGTATTAACTTTAGGGATTTTAGAGTTCTAAGTGAAATAAGATCTCATGAGCAAACCAAGTTCCTAGAATAAAAAAAAAAATAGACTAAACAAGAAAGGGAGTGGGTTTGCCTGTGTTTGAAATAAAACAGTATTTTAAGCATAAACCAGAATTTATTATGCTCAGAGAAAATGTATTTTATTACAGGATGAGCACCTGTTTCAGAAAGTAGGAATTCTGCCTGAATCATTATGCAAAAGAAAACCAACCAATCTCCTGATGCAGAACTGTGTCTACAAGTGCTAAGGGGACCCTTCCATATGTATGCAGTGGATTATTATCTAGAAGTAGTACTGTCCTTGCATAAGTATTAGTGAGACCATTTCCATATCCATCATTCAATAAAATAAGTTCCAAACCAAGACAGTATTCTGGGTCAGTTTGCAGGAATGTCTGCCTGCTGCAATACATGTCTGATTAGAAATACAGCCCCTTGTGCTTACCCACAAGAAGGTCAGGATGAATTGGGGATGTGCTCAAACAGCCTTGCAAGCAGACCCATGCTCACCCTGCTTGTATGTGAAGCGAATGAACTGCCTCTACCTTCAGCTGTCTAAAATAAAGCTACAGAGCTTACACTGATTGTTTCCAAAGTCAACAGAGTGTTAGAGGGATCCATCGAATGAGATTCAACCCACCTGTATCTGATGTATATCTTTAAATAGGAGAAGGCATCCTGTAAAGAAGTTTATAAGCAGAGCCACTGACTAAACAACCTAAACTACTAGCTTGGAGTAAGTAATGTCTTTTGGGGGTGGGAGAGGGGTTGCTGCTATGCTCATACACAGCTTCCAAATAAATATCAAGCCCCCAGTGTTTGAATTCCCTAGTGTTAAACCTCTACATGCATAGCTCAGATGAATAGGAGGCCTTGCATGTGTTCTGGTTTGTAAGGAGGTTCCTGTTTTTACAGATATCTGTCCTGAAACATTCTAAGAAATGTAAGAGCTCAGCACAGGTATTGTTAAAAAGCTTGGTTGCAGTGCATACAGGAGAAGACTGTAACAAGCTTCATCCTGTGAATGCTAACCGCAGAAGTCTGTACTGCTACCCACAACACTGGGCACATTTTACAATAGCTGCAGCCAAAAAGATGAACTGCTGCTTTTGATTTTTGGTTGCAAACAGTGATGCACAAAAATGAAAGGCATCAAAATTGCAACATAGGAATTTGCTATAACAAGAGTCATAGCAAAACTTGACCAGTTCTGAAATCTAAAACCTGCAGTTATCTGGGATTAACAGATTAAAAGCAGAAAATGTCTATAAGGAACAGCCAAAATCCAAGAGAAGAAAAATACCATAGGGGTTTAATCTCTGATTAGCCTTTAACTTACTTACTTATAGTTAGTTTCACTCTTACCAACTCATCAACCACAAGGGAAGCTTATGATTCAGCAACTCCACTTATTTTTGTCAAAACCATAGAGAGCTAATAAGGTAGAGGAATACCTTTTCCTTTCCTTTCTCTCTGAGACTTGTGTGAAGCTGTCTGCTCCAAAAAGATGATACCCAAACACATCCCAGTCCTACAGAGAATTTCTTCATTAGTCCTATTACAGTTTCTCCCCACTAGCAATTCTAAGTGTGTTTCCTCGAAGTGAACATGTTTTATAAACAACAAATTCATGTTTATTTCAAGGAAAAGTCTGTGTTAAGCCTGAAGGTGTAAATCTTGCCCAGCCTTTTAATTTTGTCATCCCAAACCAGACCAACAGTTGCACTTGAGATAATCCAGTTGGGAGCCTGAGATTAGCTTGTAAACTGGTCCAATATAAAACTAGATTCCAGGGGTTGCTTCTTTAACGTTTCTGTTGAAATTGAAGAAATGTAAAAGACAAACACAAAGTATGGCTTTTGAAGTACAGAGAGTAGCCAGGACAACATTACAGAACAGGGAAGATACTTGGGATTTCTCATTCATACATGCAAAACTTCTCTAGGAATACAGAATATTATTTTTATCTATAAAAGTTATTTTTCTATGTTGGGAGGAACATGTCTCTGAAGAAACCATATCTCTAATAACAAGTTTGGAAAGAGCAAGATGAGATGCTTATCTAAAACAGAATGGGAAAAATTCTGGGTAGCCATGAACAATTTCGTGGGTAAGGATGGCCCTAAGTGAGATGGGAATAACTCAGAGATACTTCTCCAGTGATCTCTCTCCTATCCCTCTACTTTTCTAACCTGCAAAATCCCTTAGACAAGGGCCCAAATATCACTACAAAGCTATCCCAACTTGCAGTATTCCCCTACGCTTCTTTCCATGCAAGTTTTCTCTTAACTGAGCAGTGACCCCTTTTGATCCCTTGCAATATCCTCAGCCGGGTGTGGCATTTAGACTTTGCCATATCTACCTCCTGGAGTGCTCTGCTCTTCACTTCCACACCCTATGCAGTAGCCAGCCAGTTTTCCAGCCTCGAGGAACACAGGATAAAAAATATGTTGAGAGGGTAGAAAAATGCTAGATAAATCTTGAAAAACTTTTTTTCAGGATATACCAATTATGTCTCCTCTTTCCTGAGTCATCACCTTTTCAGCAGGTGATTTTTACTTCTGATAAAGCACTCTGCAATGACACTGACTGTGGAACAGCCAAACACCCTCCTCTTGCTGAAACAGTAGCTCCTTGTCTGGAACCAATGGATATCTATGCCTACTTGAAGGCATTACAGCATGAATTCACACATGTGGAGTAAGTCATAGTCACTGTGCACACACCTGAGTTTTACAGGTGATGAAAATGCAGCATTCTGGCATGCAGACCCATGTGTCTCTGGAATTTCAGAGGTAGAAATGTGGAATCAATTTCTGGCAACATCCTAACACTGAATCAGAGCCTTCAGCCATCCAGTCTGAAAGTGTTTGTATTTTTAAAAGACATCCAGCAAACAATGTTTTGAAATTCTGTTTCAAAGTAAGTTTTCAACAGTAAGCAATGAGAAAGCAAGAACCTTTCTTAAACCCCTGGGGATCAAACACGCAGCGAACTATTAGTTTCTGTTACTAACTTCATGCTTCAGGTGCAGAACTTCTGCCAGCACTACCTTTCAAGCCTCGGCTTTGTGTACATTGTACTTTTCTTGTCTCTAGTTTCAATTTCTTTCTGTCAAGAAAGAAATTAAACTGTTTACCATTGTGCCTTAGTGCCCCTAAAGGAAAACATAAACTTGACTGCTTACTTGAAGGGGGTTTAAGCATCAATTAACTCAGACTAGATTTTAAGTGCAGACTAGACCTTCTGAAGCAACATTTGTGTCCACTGTTCTGTATTGCACTATATCACGTTTACTGCTCCGTTGTATGAATATATCTGTGTCCTTACGTACACTTGACTACATCCAGTGGGCAGTGCCACGGTGCAGCTCGCAGTTGAATAAATAAGCTAAGGGAGACGCCTAGTGTAAAATGATGCTCATGGCACCTTTAGCAGCTCGTTCCGGTGTCACTGCTGCGGGCTTCTTTTCTGCTAGCCTTAAAAAACTACACACAGAGATATACACAGCATTCATTCAGCATATTTGCACACATTTTACAGTGAATGGACAATTTGGAAAACTGAACTCTATTTAACGTGTGCAATAACACGTGATTATGTGGTGCTAAGAAAGGTAAATAGCAATAGGATTACAACAATAGAAGAAATATTCTTACCTGGAAAATAATTCTAGGATTAATGTAAATATTGCTTAATATGGTTAGTGGACTGCACACAGTCAGGGTCTGATCACATTGCACCTGCTGTTGCTGTTGCTGAAGATTATACATGTGCTGATGAAAAAAATAACTCAAAGCACCATTAGGCAAGTGTAGCATCCACAGTGAAGTAAAGGAAAGATGAAGCATATCTCCATGCCTTGTGGAAGGGAGCCATGTGAACCAGGTGCAGTAACAAATGGATGCAAGTCACGAATCTCACACTGCAGCAGCTGCTCTGCTTTTGGAGGGGACTTGTCAAAGATAGCCATCAAATTGGGTTTTGCTTGTAGCTGCGATTTTCTCAAAGATAACAGTCTGTACCATGGCCTGGCACTACCTTCCTCAGAGGGACACCCAAACAGAGTCCTGAATCACTAGATCCAGGTATATCTATGGATTAGCTTTAGAGGCATTTTATTTCTCCTCTCTAGATACTATAATTTTTTCTTCTTTCTCCACAAACTCTAATCAAGGCTTTGATCTTTATCTGACATCTGCAGATATTTTAAAGGTTTTTTTTTTCTTTGTCTTTTCATCAGGGAAAACAAACTAAGGGCTACATTTTGTACACAGCTTATATTCTCAGGCAGCTTCCTCTCTGAAGGGCCTATGAGAAGGCAATACCCCCAAAACACACAAGCTCAACAAACAAAGGAAGCCTCAGAAAACTGGCACCAGTGTTTGGAAGAGAGGCCAGAGGAAAGCAGCCAGGATGATAAACCAGTCCTACCTTGAGCAAGCTCCAGCGGTAAAGCCCAGGCTCCAACAGCCTTCCCTGTCCGTTAAGGACCAAATCTCCTGTTCAGTTTTCCTGTTCTGAGTATGGTGTTTAACAACAGCCCAAATCCTCCATTTCTGTTAGAAATCCACTTAGTCTGATAAGGGTTACAATCCTGAGCCAAGAAGGGTAGGTAATGGGAGACCTCTGCTCATCCTGAATTGTCTGATGTGACTACATAACTGTTTACCAAATTTAAAGTCAAAGACTTTAAAGCTAAGTAAGAAAAAAACCCCCATATTTTGTCAAAATCTGTGTTGATTGCTTCAAATAATAATCTCCTGACATCTGTAAAGAAGTCGTCTGTCCATTGAGGTTGGCATGGCTGAGACTGGTTTCTTTTCTGTGTCCTTGGCTAATTCTAGGATGGTTATTTTAAATCTGAATGGAGTGAGGATGTGAGAATTAAGTCATTGACTCTAATGGAAGTGCAAGTGATTTTCATGAGATATGAAAGTTTCCAACCAGATTTTTTTCTGAATTAATGAACCCTGAGCAGCTGTCTGCCTTTCTATTAGTACACCTCCAAAGCATGTTTTAGAAGCAGTCATCTTGCCTTTATCAAATTATTCAGCTCAGCTACTTAGGTGTAATACTGATCTGGCTTACTAAGGAGATGAATGCAATCTTAAAGCAAATTTGCTCTGTAAGCCAAGAGTCGAACACTGACAATCTTCAAAGCTGGAGAAAAAATAGGAGCAAAAAAGAGAATAGTTTCTACTGTCAAATCAGATGAATATTTGACAGACTTTTCTGACTTTAAGACTAACTGTTGAAGTGGCTGAAGTGACTCAGAAGTCAGTCAGAACATCTGACATTTTTTCAGAGGCCAGTGTCAGTGAAGGTGCAATTAATTGCGGCTAACATCTCTCTGCAGCTGATGGAGGGAATAATTATCTCCTTTAGAAGCGAATAATGATTCACCGTATTTATATAATGGCTACTGACACAATTTTTTTTTTCCAGAGAAGACAGCAGAAGAATTTTCTCAATCTCCCCCTCCACCCCTCTCCCCTCTGCCTTGCCAGCCTTTATTCCCACCCCAGCTTTAACAGGTTTCTCATTCAGCCAGTGAAGCAGCATAAAACCATTCTCTCACCTTTCCCATAGAAAGCACTGTGGTTTCTTGGTTTGTCAGTAGGAGCATCCTATTCCCTACTTTTCACTGAAGAAAATATATTGGGTAATTATATCTCTTCCATCTCAAAATATTGATAATAGGAAATGCCTCTTTTTTCCATTCACTACAGAGGAAACCTAGATGAATAAACGAGATAGGAAGCCTAAATTTTAGATGATACAGAATGCAACATTCTAGCTCTAGACGAGCACAAAAACATTTACTGCCAGGACAGTAATTGCCAAGGATTAGTACACAGCAGCCAAGCAAACTCTGACTGTATGAAGTAGAAGGCAGTAACTGAGACAAAGAATTATGTCTGTACATGTCTGCGACATAGAGACGATATTGAATGAACAACTGCTAAGATGTAATTCTAGGAAATTGCATGCTACCTGGCCATAAAACCATCTGGTGATGTGTATTTTGTTGGTTTCAAGATAACAGTACACTAAAGATCAGAGGGATCACACCAGCTGAAACCAGAACTGAGAATCTTGTAACCCAACTCTGAAGAACAGAAGGTGGGGCAAGCATTACCATGAGCTCTCTCCCATAACTCACTTCCAGGAACTTGACCTTCCTCAAAAGGGTCTTGAATCAAAAATCAGGTGTAATTGTATTTAGTATCCCTTGATGAATTTCTCTTACAAGAATTTTTCTAGGGGCTTTTTGAAGTATTCATCAACTACTCATTCTGCAGCGGAGTTCCTTAGTTTACTCACACATGGTGCAAAGAACCATTTATTTTTGTTTTGAAATTATTATTTTACATTTTCTTTTAAATTAATTTGGTGCCCCCAGGTTGCTCTACTGGGGTAGACATTAAAAAAATCATTTCATCTCCACCTTTTCATGCCACTCATGGCTTTTATCATGCCTTCATCTTTTCTCTAGATATTTTAATATTGAAATGCATCTTCCTTGAGTCATCAGTCTTCTGATGCTGTGTAAATGGTATGAATTAAAAATAAAACAGAATTCCTAGGTTACTGTGCAACCTACACTCCCTTTAGAGAAGCCGTTTAGGAATCTTTGCTTACATTTGTTGCCTTGCTATGAATCTTTTAATATTTTACTACAGAAATCTTCAGATGGGGGTACTAGAGGAGCCTTTATAGTCTGAGTGCACACTGAGATTTGTATAATAGCATAGCATTATTTTCTGATTGCTCATTATCTCTTTCTCTATTGCACCTAATACCATTTATTATATAGCTTTCAGATCTCATTCCTGAGTGACAGCAGGCAAGACAATCCACAATTTTATATGTGAAGTTAGCAGTGTTCTTCCCTGTGTGAATAATTTTCATCAGCCATTTTAACAGCCAGTCACTGAGTCCCATGGAGTCCTTCTGCAGTTCTTACAGACAGTCCGGATTTATTATTTACTGTCGTGATTTATTTACATCAACAAGCTCTTTTTTCTTTTCAGTCACATCTCTTTTCCAAATCACTTAGAATATGTTATACTTCACTCATGACTTCAATTTGAAAACTAACCTTTTACTTCCACATCCTCTTTTCTAACTTCTTCTAATCATTTATCAAAGCAAAAAGAATGACAGAAATTCTATATAATTTTGATTACTTTTAAAAAGTGGGGGGTTTTAAGCTATTTATTTACTTATCTTAAATTGCTACAGAGCAATTTCCAGCTGTAGTAGAATGTGAGGGTTTATATAACAAGACATTTAGAGGGTTTTTTTAATTTTATCTCTTCCCTCCTCCAGAGAAATTTCACATCCACTCTCAAATTTGAGAACTGCTGGTAAAGAGGGTTCAGACAACTTAATCAAGGCAGATCCTACTCTCAAAAGCGAGTTTCTTCTGGGCACACATACCTGGAGAGCAGTATGAAAAGGAAGATTTGTTTAAAAAAAAAAAAAAAAGGCAAAACAGATTTTTGTATTATACATACATTTTGTGTAATGGGTGTTTTCTGTAATGGGTGTTTGTCTCTGCTTTTTATTTATAAAGCAACACTAATGACAAATCCCAACAAGCAGAGCTTAGTTTTGTTAACAGGCTGAAAGAGACGTATGGCCAAAAGAACATTCATTAAAACTTGAGGAAAAAAAAATGTTTATATTGAGAAAAAAAACCCAAAAACATTTACTTTAACCACTTATCTGATGTCTTCTAACAGTTGTTTTGGGAAGAACTAATAGGAATTACAAAAAACCACAACCACCAAATTTACAACATAAAGACCCAAATAAACTGTTAGCAACCTTCTATTGTGCACAATGGTTTCTCAGCCCAACGTGCACGTTATTTCCCCTTTGCTGTTGTCACCTATTGATTTGGGACCAGCTTCAGGGCATGAGGAGTTGTTCTGCTGCCTCTGCTGAGCCCCTGCAGCAGCACTGCTTCTGGAGACACTCTGCTTGCTGCACACGTGTGCTTCCCTACTGCCTGTATGGCTACAGTGTCCATACAACATTTAATTCTCCCTTCTATCCTGTACACTTGCCCTGAGGCCAAACCTTGCCTGTTTTCCCATAGAGCTGCAGTCACTCTGTTTGACATCTTTAAGCTAAAAAATTTGTGATGCTTCAAAGAAAACCATAATCAAGGGAGCAGGATTTGTCTGGAGAACTATTTGCTCATGAAATAGTGATCTAATGCTGTATTTTACAACTAGATCCCCAAATCCTCTAAAGTGACAAATCCAAGCTGTCTGAAATCATTCCCTGACTGTTTGAAGCACCACCTGCCTCTTACTAAAAGAAAACACTCCAGAAACCAACTTCATACTGAAAATGTTAACCATATCAAGCCAGGATAAAATAATATTATCAAAATTCACAGCAGATGGCACATTACATCAAAAATAATTCTGCAAAAATGTTACCGTATGAAACTAGATACAATAGCACATTATTACAAAACCCCTTCATGTACAGCTTTTAAAATACAATTTTAAAAAGTTGACAAAATTACACTCATGCAATTAGCATTTGACTGTGGGTTTTTGAGCACTTTTAAAGTGCTCATGTTTATTGGGTATGGATTATCTCTTAAAGGTACAATCACAGACCAAGACTTCACTGCAATGTATGGGACTGAAAAGTAGAGAAAATGATTGCCATCTATAGCCCAATGTAGATGACCACATACCTGGATTTATAATGCATGCCCCGACCTCATGAGGGAGTCCATGCCATCATAAACAGACCATGCATCTGGGGCCTTACAGACAGATTTCCTAAGATACTCTCGTGCCTGTAAATAGAGGCAAAATTCAAGGACTAGATCGCAAGGGCGTCATGGGAGCTAGGAAAAACCTTTTCTTTAACAATTTAATATCACAAAATTCAGGATAATTCCTCAGATTTGATAACCCTGAGGATATCAACATTTACCAATGCCTCAGTTTCCATGAGGTGATTTTTGGAAGCCTGCACTTCCTGACAGTGTCCTTTCTCACTTTGTTTTACCCTCCCTGAGGACCACATCACTCACTTCCCCAGAAGTGGCAAGTGGTCACTGCAGTCCTGTGTTCACAGAATCACAGAATCACAGACAGCATCAGGTTGGAAGGGATCACAGTGGGTCACCTGGTCCAACCTCCCTGCTTAAGCAGGACCATTCTAGAGCACATGGCACAAGACTGTCCAGCTGGTTCTTGAATACCTCCAGTGAGAGAGACTCCACAACCTCTCTGGGCAATCTATTCCAGTGCACAGTAAAGTTCTTCCTTATATTCAGGTGGAACTTGCTCTGCATCAGTTTCTGTGTGTTGCCTCTTGTCCCATTGCTTGGCACCACCGAGCAGAGCCTGGATCTGTCCTCTTGACACCCTCCCTTCAGATACTTGTAGATATTGATGAGGTCTTCTCTGTCATCTCTTCTTGAGACTGAACAGGTCCAGATCCATCACCCTTTCCTTGTAAAAGAGATGCTCCCATCCCTCAGTTATCTTTGTCAGCCCCCAGTGGACCTGCTCCAGAAGCTCCACGTCTCTCCTGGACTGAGGAGCCCCAAACTGGACACAGCACTTCAGATTTGGCCTCACTAGGACTGAGTAGAGGGACAGGATCACCTTCCTTGACCTGCTGGAAATATTTTTCTAATGCAGCCCAGGATACCATATTGGCCTTTTTGGCCAGAAGGACACAGTGCTGCCTCAGGGACAGCTTGTTGTCCACCAGGTCCTTCTCTGCAGAGCTGCTTTCCAGCAGGTCGGCCCCCAGCCTGTACTGATGCTTGGGATTGTTCCTTCCCAGGTGCAGGACCCTGCACTTGCCTTTGTTGAATTTCAGACAGTTCCTCTCTGCCCATCTTTCCAACATGTCCTTCTGAAGGGCTGCAGAGCACTCCAGGATATTGGCCACTCCTCCCAGCTCTGTGTCATCTGTGAACTGGCTGAGGAGGCTTCTGCCTCTTCATTAAAGCCATTGATGGACAAGTTAAACAATACTGAGTCCGGGAGTGAACCCTGGGGGACATGACTAGTGACAGGCCTCCAACTAGACCTCGTGCCACAGATTACAACCCTCTGGGATCTGTTGTTCAGCCAGTTCTTAATCCACTTCACTCTCCACTCACTTATCCACACTTCCCAAGTTTATCTATAAGGTTTTTGTGAGAGACCATGTCAAAAGCTTTGCTGATGTCCAGGTAGACAATATTCACTGCTTTCTCCTCATCTATCCAGGAAGTTGTTTCATTGTAGAAGGCAATAAGGTTGGCCAATCATGGTTTACCTTTAGTGAATTCATGCTGACTACTCTTAATCACCTTCTTGTCATAGAGATGGCCTCCAGAATAAGGTGCTCCATCACCTTTCCAGGGATTGACTAACCAGTAGTTCCCTGGGTCCTACTTCTTGCCCTTTCTGAAGACTGGAGTGACATTTGCTTTCTTCATATCCTCAGGCCTCTCTCCACAACCTTTCAAAGATGATTGTGAGCAGCCTGTGGCTGGTGAGCTAGCTGCGGTGTCTGCCAGCTCTGTCAGCACTTGTGGATGCATCCCATCAAGGCCCATGTTCATACCTAATTTACCCCCCGTGTGACCAAATTTAAAGGTGTAACAGTCAGGAAAGTCTGGGTCATCTCCAAGGGAGAAGAGTGGAGGGGTATTTGATACCCTATGCCCCTTAATTTTTCCTCTTTTAAAATATTTTTGTGCCTTTCTGTAGTTCCCCAAAAAGCATCCCTTATTAACTGATTTCCTGTTGTAGTTTTAAAATACAGTGCACTCCCCAGTCCTTAAGAAAGTGTTGCAGCAACACTGCACTTTGTAGCTGAATTTTCTCGGTAATATAAGACACAGCAAAACAACATGCTCCAGCATGTGTGTCTGAGGTAACTGCCGTTTCATTCTCAATTCATTAACCTTCTTCCCATATCGTCAAAATTCAATTCAACACCAGAGAATAACAATACCTGCAAGTAGCACAGATTGCTCCTTCTCTGGTTTTTGTTCAATGCGTTGCTGCAGCAGCTACTATGTGTAACAATCAAACCTGTTAATCATTCCTGGACATAACTATTCAAAGTGCATAGTCACCACTGCAAAAAAACTTCATCCAATATGTGACAAAGGCAGAGAATAAATTAGTATACTTTGCTATTCCAGTATGTATGCTTCATATTTATCATAAATCTTATTGGAATTGTCCTAAAGCTCCAGCTTCTCCTAAGAGGATCAAGTGTGGCAAGTGGACCTCCTCTAGAAAGCAAAAAGGTCTAGAAATGCTTACCTGAGTCACAACAGTTGTGGTGGATTAAGACTTTCCTGTTACTACTGCTCATACTTCTCCCAAGCCTCAGCAGTCAATGGAATTTCCTGTCACAAGGCCTCCAGTTCACAGTCCAGCAAAGATCCACCTTTGCAGCAGCCAAGTGGTTACAAAGCTCTTGCTTTAGGATATCCATTCAGCCTGGTGAGAAGGAATGGGCTGCAGGTCCTAATACTGCCTAGTGTGCTTAATGATAAGTTTGCCACCTTTGTGACCAAAATACTTGTTACATCACACAAGGGACAGATATGAAAATGCAGATGAGCAGGTTGTTCCTATGCACATATGTGAGCATATACAAGTGGTCTTGTCACAGGATTGAATGTGCTTTCATTGCAGGATGGAGATCACCAGCAGTTTAGCCATGTATTAAAAAGCTGTATGACCAAAAAGATCACAGAGGCCTACAGGAAAAGGGGATTATATGCCACACAACTCATTCACCCCAAACCTGGAGGAAAAAGGAGCAGAAATTTGACTTTAGGGGCAAATTATATGTCTGAGAAGGCAAAGTCATCATTCAAGCTGTAGGAAGGACAATTTAGTTTAGTCCATGCAGTGGTGCAGCTCAAATATGCACCAGAGACACTGTGCCCCAAAACACCCTCTTCTCTCCTCATCAAACCAGTCCCTTCTGCATAGGCAGAAAAGGGTACTGACTCATCTTCCCACATCATGAGTGAGTGCTATGACAACCCATTTAATAAAAAGGAAACAATTTCACATCCACCTTCTGCTTTGTAAATGAAGTGTTTATTCCTGCTCAGATCATGAAACACAGGGCTCAGACACAAAAAGTCAGTCAGACAGACAGATCGAAAGATGGGCAGGTTGATCTTGACTGGGGAAAGACACTGTATTACAATCCAGATTAAGACACTTCAGTAAGACATGTTCTTCATCAAATTCTTCTTGCTGTTTAGGCAGAGCCCTGCTTCACATAATGTATTTGCAGACATTACACTGGGACCAAGGTGTCTCATTGTACACTGAGGCCCTGGCGCTTGTGGCTCTGGAGCCTTTGATTCTCAGCTATATTTAAACACCTAATCACACTGGAGAATTTGAGCCTTTGTCTGCCATAGAATTTTGTATAGTGCCTAACTCCTGTATATTTCAATGCTTTAAATAGTGCAGTTAATTTTTTAAGCCTTATATTTAAAATTCTGTACTTCAACATTTTAAAGAGATGGGATTTTTAAAAAATTGTACATTCTGTGGAAAATCTGTATCTTAAGTTTCAGAACTCTGCAGGGGAGGGGCAGACTTCAGACCTTGTCCTGTATTTTCTAATTCTTTTTATTGAGACTAGAAACATTAGAACTACTACTGGGCCCAAAATAGCTTTACCACTTTCAAATACTCCCCAGTGACAGCTGAGTAGCATAATGATGCTTTATCCTTTGTTAGTGACAAAATAAATTGTTTTTCCAGCACACACATACAGAGCTTTATAAAAAGAATAATCCCACTGGAAAAAGGATTCTTCAGCTTTGAATTCCTGCGCCCAAAAGAGCCTCAGCTGGAGCAGCCTTCTCTGTAGAAGCCAGAGGGAGTGAAAGCTCACACAAGTGTAGGGTGTTACTTGAAGGTAGGCACTTCTATTAAGACCAGAATTATTTTTAATTTTATAAGTATTTGTGTGTTATACTTTCTACTGGATTGGTGTCATGCTTATAATTTCCAATTTTCAGGCTACAACTATTTAAGTTACATTTGGCTAGGATACACAGCATGTGCTTCCAGTATGGATTCAGTTTTTTTCCCTTCTCTTACCAGTTGCTTCATTGCATTTAATTGCAGTGGAAGAATTATAGTATCAAAATTAATCCAGAAGCTCTTTTCCCTGCTTCCCTCTCTAGGTTGGAGCGTAGGTCTGCCAGTCTGCCACGCCAAACAGCACCGATGTCAGCTCAGGACCTGATGAGTCCTTCCTGAGTGTGCATGTCATTAGCAAATTTTGAGGACTGTTTAATGCTGGAGCAACGCTTTTATTCTTACAGTGCACGCAGTTCTCAGATAACCCATGTTTTCCACTAGGTTATACACAGCTTTTCTCTTTTTCTAAAGGAAACAAGAAACAGGAACTTAAAACCCACAAAATATTTGCCAAGCACATTACTTTCTAGAATTAGAGAAAGAAAAGTTGTAAGTGTTGCTCACAGATTTTAACCAAGTGATCTTCAAGATTAGATTCGAACAGAGCTGTTCAGGTAACTAAAAGATGCAGAACTTCACCTTTGTAGAACTGCTACCTCCCATGAGCCTCTAACTTCTCTAAAGAAGTCCCTGAGGTTTCCAAACATTGCTGCAGCATTATGATAATAAACCTACTGGGGAAGGTCTTTTCCAGAGACACTATGGACATCCCTATCTGACATGCCAGGATTATATATAATAAAATTTAACTGGGGGGTTGAAGACTCAGTCAAGCATCGCATGACCAATCCCCCAAAAAAGTGCTCCTATAATATTTTACCTAAATAATCTGTTAATGTTAAATAATCTGGTTTTCTTCCTTCCCATCTCAATTTTTAAGCTTTGAACGTGCTAAAACTTGCATATATAAAGTATGCCTGTGAACAGGTACTTCTACTGATTCAAAAGGATGTAAAAATAAACTTGGTTGCATCTTCCTCTAATATCTTATATACACTGATTTCTTTTTAATGAGTCTAAAATTTGTTATGTAAAAAGTGAAGGATTTTATCATGTGTTCAGCAAAATCTTCGCTCTGACTTTATGTCTAACTAGATGGATGGACAAAGTTTTTTAAAATATAATTAGGTTCCAGGGGAAGAATTCTTCACCATCACCTTGCACTTTCTACTTATCAATAACTGCCATACTCAGTAGGTAGATACCTACCTTATCTTACCTATTCAGAAAGAGCTGCTTGGCATTCAAGACCACCAAGAAAAGCACTGCAGTTATTGTAAGTGCATTCCCTTATTCTATGCACCACACCCATAAAATGTTCACAAAATGTCCACAAATGCCCACAAAATGTCTCTTTAGTTCACCTAATCCATGACTTTGAGCTCCATCTGCTACAGTGCTCACTCAGGAGAGATGATGTGTCGTGTGGAGTTATTGGGCACCACAGCCAGATTGGATCAGGTCACTGCTGCGCTTGCACTGCTTCTTGTAAGGCTTCTCCACTGGGTCGGGTGGTTCCTGTTACAGTAATTCCTGTAACGTAGACCTCAAATCATGGCAACAATTTAAAGGTATTTCCATTACAAACTCCACCCTAGTTCTTTTGGGCCAAGTTATAGGATTTAACATTGCAACAAACTCCTCCCCTTGCTCCCAGCAACTACTACCTAACAGTAGTAGTTATCTTACTTAGTATAAGCTGATTGGCACTCAAGACCATAGAAAAAACACCGTAGTTATTGTGAGAGCAATTTCAAGCTCCTACTTCTAGACATCATGGCCACAGAAAACAGAAAACATGACTGTACTTGATATGCCATAATGTGTGAACAGAGTGTGGGCTCTGGCTCTCAAGCACACTGCAAGTTGTGTGAATCCGTGTATCCATTATAATCATAACAAAAAGCAATTTTCCAGCACTTTTCATTTAAAGAAAAATTCCTCTGAGAAAGTGGTTTTGGGGGGTGGGGCAGAAAATCTCCCAAGGATTGCTGAGCTGAAAGGATCAACCAGGAAGCTTCTGTCACAGGAGAAAGAAGGCAGGGCTGAAGGGGAGGGCAGTGGGCAGCCTTTGGGGCTGGGGCAGCGTCTGAGACACAGGCTCACTGCAGTTAAGCTTCAACATTAGCTAGGCTAGTCCTTCTTTCAACTTAAAGTTGTGCCCCTGCCCTTGTTTACCCTCAGCAGCAGTAACCCCTCCTTTTGAAAGCAAAGGAACAGTTTCAGATACCAGAGGATTTGGAGCAGAGGATCTGGACATTTTAATGTTGTTCAGGCTTCAGTCATCATGAATATCACTTTACAGCTTGGTGCATAAACAGTCCATTTCTGAAAAAGGAGAAAATGAATATAATGTAACTACACTGTAGGCCTTCGGGCCCAAATCTGTTCCTAGTGAAATTCCAGGGGCTTCAGTGGAGTTGCAACAAGAATAAACTTAGCTGTCTAGCTGTACTTTATAATATTCTATTTCTGATTAAAAGAGAGATTACATAAAGGTGATTTCTTTCTATAAGTACGAAACCCAAATGGCACTCAAACTTATTCATGTAACCAAGTGCATTGTTTATAAATAATAAAACTTTTTATAGATGGGAAAAAATGGGCAACAAAAAGCATTCATAAAAGTAGGATTATTCATTTTATAAATAGGAATGTAAGGAATTATGGTATTGTTGAAATGATGTATTGAATCAAGATTATACACCAAAATACATGTTTCTTTTTTTTCGTAGTCCTTATCTTCGGCAGAAAAGAGAGCGATGGGGACACGGGTTGTGGGAGGCAGACATGGCCAGGACACCCCTGAGAGCAGATCACTTCTGCTTGAGAAGTCAAATTTCATGAGCAGTTTTCTAAAAGGAGCTTTGACTGTCCTACTTATTATAAAGCTCAGAAATAACAAGTTTCACACTTCAAAGTTCAGTCATTTTTGTATTTCACCCAGGCAATAAACATGCAAGAAATTAGTACCCTGTGAAACATGTGCGTTTCAGGCACTGGTAGAATACAGCTGCCTCAGTCCTTATTTCTCCTCTACTTCAGGCTCAGTATAAGGAATTTTACAGTTATTAAACTTTTTCCCAGTCACCCAGTGTCACCATCCCTTTGCTTCAAACTGAGTAGCTCCATATGTAACTGTGTGACAACTGCCCTCCCCGCTTTCTGCACCTACATTTTTGGTTTCAGCAGGAGCTCCCTTTTTTCTGTCACTAGGTATGTCTTCCAAAGAGAATTCCCAATATCAGACAGTCACGGTCGCCCAGACTCAGTGTTAATCCACCTGTATTTCCAGCAATCAAACAGTTTCATATTAGTGACATGTCCTCTTTCCCACCTTGAAGCACCTGCAAAGGTGTGTCTTCCTTGGCCAGTTGCACAACAGGAACAAACTCCTGCACTATGCTGGGACCAGGTAAACAGTCTCATAGAGTTTGCAAGGAAGATGAAGGTTAATGCTTAAAACTCATAATGAGGCCCAGAAAAATCCCCATTTAATCATGCAGAGATTATGAGCTCAACTCTTATTGTTTAGATGCTGCATAAATCTTCACTAGTGACTGAGGTCCTGAAAGTGCCCAGGAGGATAGTGCTCATCCATTTGCAGAAGTTTTATACTTCGAAATTCACATTCATGAGTTCACAGCATTATATATAACCTGAAAAAAAGAGGACCAAAGGGTTTCCAGGTGCTCACTCAAGGCACAATTTTAATGAAATGTAGGAGTCTTAGGATCAAAATTATAGCCACCAATAGGCATACACCCAGAGAAGAAGGGAGCTTGGTGATCTTCTCCTAATAACATCTTGACACTATCCAACAGAGAGAGAATCATGGCAGTGAGGACCAAAGCAAAGGCAGCCACTTCCCAGATGACAGAACAACTCAATTCTGACCTACTGGAACAGTTTTTAATGTTTTTAAAGCTACTTTTTTTCAAGTCACTGAGATATTTTAGTTAAATCTGAGAAATAATTTTTGCTGTGATGTGATCTCTACTGTCTATACACATGATTACAACAAATCGATGCATAAGCATTAACTTTGAGGAAGGGATTTCAGATTTATACTTCAGATGCATCTTCAGCATTGCCAGCAGAGATATTTCCATCTCTTCTTTTCAAAGCACTCAAGCAGAAAGATTCAGAATTGCACTATTAGTTGAGTTTGAAGATGGTCCAAAAGAGCAATTGTAGAACTAAATACTTTTCAAAATAGAAATACTCCTTGCCTTTCTATTTCTTGAAAGTATCATGAAGGGGACAGAAACCAAACAAATCTAGTATTTTTTCAGAGTTGTAAAAACCAAACCAAACCAAACTAAAACAAAAAAAACCCAACACGCAACATCTTGGATATGTCACTATTTAAAACATGGAAATGAATGCAACAGAATGAGCTTTCGGAAGATTCAAATACATCCATTTACAAAAAAATGAACTCCTTTCCTGGAGCAGTGGTGCATTTGCTAATGAGGTCTTTGCACTGAGCTACACACAGGTGTAACAAGCTATAGTCACTGTTTTCTCACTGCTAATTAAGGTATTATTAATTTATTAATTTTCTAAATTCTGTGGAAACAAACCATTACAGGTTGATTTAATCCATAGTTTGGCTCACTATAATACATTATAAGCACACCACCTTGAGTTTTTATGCTACAGCCAGACCTTTACTGCATTCCTGAGTCCCTGTTAGGTAGCTGAATCCCACTGGAAGTGGGAGGATTTGGTACTTAAAAAAAATTAAAACATAAAAATAGGAGCTAAAGCTTTTAGGGCTTCTTTTTAGGATTTGATTTTTACTTAGCATACATGTTACACGGATTTTTAAAACAGCAAATAGCATCAGTTCAAAACATAGATTCATAGAAGATTTAGAGAAATAAAGAGAAAAACCATGAATTTATTCCTCTGCTGCTACTCCAGGTCTGAAGGCCTCTCAGAGGGTGTCACTTTCAAATGCACCTGATTTAATGCATACACTAATCTCTCTCTGGCCTTGTTGATACTCATATATCATGATATCACATTTTTCAAGCACAGATGAGCAATGCCTTTGGCATCATTGCCACCAACATTTTTCAGCAGGTGGCCAGGCCACTCATAAGTGTTACTAATGCTCAAAAAAAAATGGTCTCCAGGAATGAATGGTGCCTATCAGCTGGTCTGGGGAGTGGAAAGCAGAAAACCTTTAAGAAAGTAGCTGGACTCTGGAGTGGGTTTGGCGTGAGGTCTGTGAGCGTCCAAGATGCATAACCTCCTGGAGACAGGAAAGTGAGGCACCTGCTGGATGAAGGTAAAATATATCACACCATGTCTGGGAAGGGGAATAACTCCTTCAGTCCATCTCTATTCTGGCAGATGGGTGTATCTCTTGGACTGGATGGAATGAGCAGCATGAGATATAGTGAGGGTAAAGGCCACTAGTGAAATCTAATCTAATACTCCACAGAAAACTCAAAAGGGATTACCAGAAAAAACAGCTCTTCTGTCTCTTTTTCAGTCATTTCAATAATCCAGCTGGCTGTAGGAGAAGCCTGGCCCTCATGCCCTGGAGAAGCAGCAGCACATGGACAGATGCATTGCTCAGTCCCTCCACATTTTGGGGGTGAACTTCTCCATCCCTCACACAGGGTCAAATTAGCCAGCAGGATCCCAGCCCAGTCTGCATCTGGCCAAGCTCATTACATCTTTAGTTGCCAGGAAGGCAGCTGTGACCAGCTGTAAGGCTGTAAGCCGTGCTGAGCCTGCCAAAGGTCAGCAGTCATCAGCTGGCCAGCTGCAGCTCCTCCAGGGGCTCCAAGGTCCAGCTGAGAAGAGTAAGGAGAAGTGATGAGTGAGTCAAGGGCTCTGCAGAGAAGGAGAAAGGAGAAGGAGAAGGAGAAGGAGAAGGAGAAGGAGAAGGAGAAGGAGAAGGAGAAGGAGAAGGAGAAGGAGAAGG
>JAWWES010000041.1:38731123-38751241 GCA_035583135.1 Lophotriccus pileatus | reverse complement strand
GAAGGAGAAGGAGAAGGAGAAGGAGAAGGAGAAGGAGAAGGAGAAGGAGAAGGAGAAGGAGAAGGAGAAGGAGAAGTAGAGAGTGAGGGAGGAAAGGAGGAAAGAAGGAGGAGGTACCTGCTGTGGTTAAATTTAACTGCTCCTGACAAGCAGGCTGAGATAGGAAGATGAAGATGATGAATTTTCACTGAAATGTAGCCGTGAATTTGAAGTGTTCATGGACATATTTAGACAATCAGTATGACTTGACCCCTTCATCCTCCAAAAACTAATTACTAAAAATTTATCACTTTTAAGCCTTACCACAGGGAAAAAAAAAAAAAAAAAGAGGTTGATCTTTTCCTACTGGCAAAATTAGGTTTTTTCCAAGCAACTCAAGAAATTTGAACATAAAGCAAGCAGGACTGTTATCTTGATGATGTATTTAAGGGTCTTTTCCAGGTTTCTGTGTTAGTTTTGCAATGTACAGTGGGCCTTTTGATCTGAACTTAAAACGTATTTCTCGAAAGGTCTCCACATTTTTAAAGGTTTCTTAACGAAAGATGAAAGACGCTAGAAACTACAAACACACACACACCAGAAAAAAGAATCTGCTTCCCTCAGTCATTAGCCAAAAAAAGCATGACTTTCAGATATAAAATTAAAATACAACATTCATTATGGTTTTTTTTTAAATTGTACAGAATTATGCCCTTCCTTGCAGTGACTGACAGACAGAAAACTTGCAGCTCCTATGTTATATTCATTATTCTGACACTCAAGAGGCATCCTTGCCTGCCAGTGAGGCCACTGCACAGTACCTCAGAGCCTGAAGCACTCAGCTACGTTGGGATAGGTGGAGCTCAGATTTTTTTATACCATCATCTTCTTATGTATTTCTGGGCACTGCCTTCCTTAAATGAATGTGTTTCATATAGAATACAAATCTTTCTTTTCAGTTCCACATCCTATTATTATTATTAAATACGTAGAATCGACCACAACAGTGTGTCTTCTAAGATCACAGCTTTTTATATCTTGTTCTTCCCAATCCACAGACTAAAGGCAGTTTCATGGTGCTCACTTCCATTCCTTATGAGGATTACAGCACATTTTGGCTCACGGGAGCTTTTTTCAGAGATATCCTGTAATTAAGATTTTGTTTCCTGGGTATATATAACAAAATCCACAGATTGTAAACTAGCCTAGTACGACTTAGGAAGCTATGGACAAACATCCCACAGACAAAATACTTCTCCTCACACTCTGAAAAGTTACTTCTCAGAAGTAAAATGACCTTTTTGCAACTCTTAAAATGTCTGCCAGCCAAAGAGAGGTGTACATTACCAACATGTGATTTGCTAGTGTTACTCTGCATACTTCACCCAAGATCACTTGCCAAGGTCAGCACAGTGCAGATTGAAATGCTGAAAGTTCTCCAGCTTAGTTCACTTTAAAATACCATTTAAAATCATCTGCCCTGCAATAAATCCTTGGGAATAATCAGTATCCTTGGGATGGTATTTTGGTTAAGAGGAGCGAACACTGCAGCAATGTGTGAGAAATCATGAAATAAAACTAGTGATGTTCACAGTCTTGCATAAAGATTCCTATGAACAGAAGGCTCAGAAAGTGATCCCCCATAACCAAGAAAGACTATGTTGTGTTAACACACTTGCATACTCCTGAAGCACCTATAATGACAAGAGTGTGCTAATACCTTGTTTGTACCTCTGCACGACCTCAATCCAGGGTTTTCAAACCACTTTTTCTACTCTGTCATTACTTGGGACACACCTATATACACAGAAAGCCCATTCTGTAAAGGCTTCTCCTGAAATACTCTGCCAAAAAAAAAAATTCATTTACCTCAGTGTCACACAGCAAAGGCAGGAAGTGATTTTGAGGGAAGCTGTGCACAAGGGGCAGGCTGGCCTTGCTCTGTGTCAGACGCACACTTGCTACCACCCAGCTGCAGGCTCAGGCAGGCAGATAGGTGCCACCTCACTTTCTCTGTGGCCCTTTGTGGGGGACACAGTGCTGTGGGGACAGAGCCATCCCTAAGTTAGGCTTCTTTCATCCTCAGTTCAGAGACGCTGCCAAAGAGCGGTCAGGTGGTAACTTTTGGTGACATGACTAAGCTGGGCTGGGTTCAAGTGAAAGATTTATCAGAGGTGAAATACCACTTCCAGGCCCCTTGGCCACTGACTGCTAGCAATATAAACACAAACAGCAAATACATTCTTATGCCACTCCAGTGAGTTGTATATCCCTTCCCATTCAGAGTATTAATCATATGAGATGTTTCTGGATGCTCTGAAGGACACCATCTCTTCACCTCATCTCTGCCTTATTACTTTCTTTTTTTAATTATTATTTTTGGTGGGAAAGACAGCTAGACAAGTTTTGAATTACAACTAAAGGAGTGCAAAGAGCTGGAAATTTTTCATGCTAGAAAGACTTAGATTGAGTTCCTGGAAGGAAATACTCATCTGAAACAGATGAAGATTTAACCTGGTTATTTCTAGACCCATGTAGAGTAATGAATTTTTATCCTGGCTGGTAAGACCAAAGTCATTAGGAGCAAATAAATGTATATTGCTTTACGAATTCTGTGAAATACACCTCATGGCTTGTGAAAGAGATACGTGTGATTTGTTCTTACTAATTTTATTAAATTTGTCTCTGATAGAGTGCTGAGTAAAATTCCCTGTCAAAGCATCAGAGCTATATCATACAGTTGTTTTAAGAGGAGAGTCACCACGCAATTTTAGGGCCAAATCCTGGAATACTCAGTCAGTCTTCATATGCAGTGAAAGAAACAAAAGCTTTACTGACACAGGGAAAGGAGAAGGGGAGGATAGAAAAATATCACTATAAAATATCACTTCTACAGAAAATAAAGGAAACTGTGCCCATAACAGGAGCCATAATGGTAGAATTTAACCCTCTGCATTTTTATTTCTCTGTGAGCCGTCTCAGAATGATATGCACTGGTGAAATGAGAAACAAGTTCCTAGGCCACAGCCCGGCAAGACGCTCCATCTCCCGGCTCGGGACCGCCGTGATGAGGCGAGGGCGACCTAGGCTGGGTGACGGCTGAACAGGCGGGCGCCCCACAGCCGGGTCTCGCTGCCCTCCCCCATACCAGGGAATGCACTTAAAGAACCAGTCGGCCAGACAGCTCTCTCACAGCACGTTTTATTTGCAGCGGGGTTTCCAGAGTAGGGCGTGTGTCCCGAGCCCCAGGGTCTGCCAGCCCCAGAGGGAGACGGCGGCCCAAGGAGCACCGGGGCTGCCCCTCTCTCCCGATAAGCATTTGCAGGAGGCGGCTGTGCGCGGGGGCGGCTCCGGCGGGCGAGCAGCAGCCCCGGCGGCGGCAGCAGGCGCGGGGTGCCGGCCCTCCTGGCCCCTCATAGCGCCTGGTAGGTCCGTCGGGGCGGCGGCGTCCCCGGCGTCCCCGGCCCCGAGTCGATACTGGCGCTGGGCGAGAGAGAGTCGGCGTCGCGGAGGGGCAGTCCTGGTTCCTCCCCCGGGGAGAGACGGTCCACGATGCTGGAGAGGCAGTCCAGGCTGGACAGGGCGCTGCTCTGATCGGCCGCGTACGCTGCGCCGAGGGGGAGGAAGGGGGACGGGAACAGGGCAGCGCGTTACCGCGGGGTCCCGCGCTGCCTTCCCCAGATGCCACGGGGAGCAGGGGGCCCGCTGCTCGGGTCGGGTCCGGCTTACCGTGGGTCATCTCGGAGCAGTAGACCGCGTCGAAACTGCTGCCTCTCGCCGACCAGACGGGACTGCCGCAGTCGGCCTGCAAGACAGCGAGGGGCGAGTGCCGGCCCAGCCGCCTGCGCCCAGGGGCCAGGGACGCTCCCCACGAAGGGAGGGGGGGGGCCTTGAAGGCCAGCGGAGAGGGGACTCCGGCACCCGCGGGGCAGCGAGGCAGCAGCCCCCTGGTCACGTTGCTGCCGCTAGGCAGAGCCTTCACCACCTCCCCCCTCCCCATGCCGAGCCCCTCTGCGGCACCGCGCTAAGAGAGGAGGAGAGGATGCCCTCCCAAGCATCCCCAGACAGCCCACGTGTGTACTCAAAGGTAAATCTGGGAAGGGGCCTGTAATAAAGAAAACCGCCCGCCTTTTCCTGGTGTCGGGATGCGTTCGGCCCGTCCCACACCCATGGGACTGGTCCCACGACGCTAGGCCGAGAGGGACCTGTCCGCGGGCCTTACTGGGGTCCCCACAGCCCGATCTCTCCTGCATCCTTCTTACCATCCCATCGGAGCAGCTGGAAGTGGGGCTGGTAGGTTCGGAGCAACTCTGTCCCGGCAGGTGATAGTAGTTTTCTACCTGTTCCCTCAAGAGCTCCTGGAGGCTCTCGATGTATCTGATGGCGTTTCTCAGAATCTCTACTTTGGGGAGTCTCTGGTTGGGGTTGGCAGTGGTGCATCTCTTCAGGGTCTCAAAAGCCTGGTTCACTTTCTTCAGCCTCCTCCTCTCCCTCATGGTGGCCGCCTTCCGCCGGTCCATTGTGGTGGATTTTCTTTTGCAGGCTTTGCAAGCCCACATGAGGCAGTGACCGGCCTGATGGTGGCCGGTGGGAGCTCGGACATGCTCCTCTTCCTCGGAGCAGGCGGGCTCGGGGGACTCGTGGGCGCCGAAGGGTGGCAGGTCCCTGGGCTCAAAATCCTCGGGGAACTCGCCCTCCGGGGAGGGCAGGCAGGAGCTGTCGTAGAAGAGCTCGGACGGGGAGAACTTGCAGCTGTCCATCACCTCCATCCTTGCTGCGGAGGCGTCAGTGCGGGACGGCAGCCACCGGCTCTCGGCGAGGTGCTCCGCAGCGCCGTGGGGCAATTTCCTCCGTAATTAGCGACCCGAGACCAAGTGTCTTTTGAGTGATGCAGGGGGCCCTTATATATACAGGGAAAGGGAGGCTGGTCTGCAGCGGCCAGTCTTTATTAGCATATCCCACCACAGCCCCTGCCGGGGGCTGTCTGGACAAGCCCCCTCCAGTTCGCAGGAGACAATTTGCTCCGCACCGCTCCTTTGGAGAACCGAGCATTTTTCTAATGGACGACCTCCCCTGAACTGGTTGCGACATCTCCCAAATTTTAACGAATTCTGGCAATTTTCAGTTTTGGTATGGAAAGAGAAAGAGGGGCAGTGGATGCGCACAAACCACTGACATTTCCAACAGAGTCCTTCCTCGTCCCGATGTTCCCATCTCCCATCCCTCGGGGGAATTAACGTTGAGCACCTTCATAAGAACCTACCGTGTCTACTTGCATATCTTTATTTCCCGCAGCCCGTGGTCCAGTCCTGGCCTGAAACAATCTACCCTTCGTTTTAGACCTAAGATGTGTTCATTTATATCGAGGAGAGCGTTGTCCTGTAGCTAAAGTTGTGTCACCAACTGCTTAAATTTACAAATTGTGGGACAGAAAGGCATAGCTACTTGTGGCCAGGAGAGAAGAGGAGAGGGGAAACCCAGACTTTAGTGCTGTCGGGTCGGGTCACAGGGAAAGGTATTCACAAAACAAAATGTATGTGTTTGCTCCGAAACAAATCCCCTTCTCATTCTTCCTTCTACTCGTGTGACCTGGTGCTGCTAGAGACACAACAGTCAAGCAGTGCCTTGGGCTTGCTAATTTTCTGCTTTCAGGCAAACTTATACCGTTACAGATGCGTCCCAGCTGCCAGTGCAACAAACCCCTCCTGGAAGTGTAAAATTTCTAACCCCACAATCCCTAAGTAACTTTACACAAGCCGGGGACAAAAGCCTTGCAGAGCCCCAGCCGTAGCAGTAGCCGAGCGGAGCGGTGCAAGGGTCATTAGAGTGGTAATGAAGCCATTTAACAGGCATTTGCTAACGCGCAGGAATCCTTTGGTTTCATCCAGGTGGCTTTTGTAGCTGAGGAAAATATTATGAGAAGGCAAAGGAAACCTTCTCTACCTGGGAATAAAATTATATGACCTAGGTTAACTCAAACGGAGAGCAAGTGACCCAGCAGCGGTTCAAAACACTACGGAGCCGGTCTACCTTTTTTCCGGCAGGAAAAAATGTCTTCAATTAGCCTCCCTTCAGGAAGAGGTAATGCGGTGGCATGGCGAGCCGGTTGTCTCAAGGAGCCGCTGATCAAGCGAGCAAGGCAGGTAGGGAGTATCTTCTGAGAGAGGTGCCCTCTAGCAGCGCACATCTCTGGAAAGCGATCCTCACGGGCGAGGCGGAGAGCAGGCAGCAACTCGGCCGGCGTTGAGGCTGGAGGGACCCCATCTGCTCCCTGTTTCCCCTCCCCCAACACCCCCGAATCCCCAAAGGCGGATTTCCACTCTTAGGTTAAACTTTTCCTAAAAAACAACCGTGCATACACCCTGCTTTCTTCCAGCAGATGCATGATTATCTAAAGTCTGGGAAAGGCTACATCTGCACTACTTGGGTTTATTTGGGGCCATAAACAGGGGGAGCCCCCTTTGAAATGAATACTGTAGGAAAAGCAGGGAGTTGATAAAGGAGTAAAGTTACAGAAGGGGAAACCTCAGAATTTCAGGCTTCTGTCGCTCTGAGGTGCAGGTTGCTGTTTTGTTGGGCCACATCTGAAACAGGGCAGTTCTCTACTGTTTTGCTGAGACAGTGTCCGTCAGAAGGGGTTCTGCTCGGCAGTAAGTTGAACTCTTCACTGGGCTGTGGCATGCACACACAGAGACACAGGCACATACATGCAATTTGATTTACCACTTTTGAGCTGGGTAAAATAGACCTGTTTACATATTAATGCTTCACGCATAAAAAACCCTTGACCTTTAAAGTGCCGATGGCAGTTCCGATCACCTTTCTTGGTTGGTGCATGCTTGGTTTCTCTCCAAGCATGCACTGTGGATCTCCCTGTGCTCAACGCAACCCCCTCAGTCCCGCTTTCTTGGCACGCAGAGCTTTCGCTCGCAGCTTTGACTCTTAGCTCAGCGGGGGGCTATTAAAAACCGTACCTTTCCCAAAAAGTCTTTGAATAGCTAGAAAAAATTCTTTCCTTTTTCCTTGAACATTTTTGGGAAAAGGGAAGAAACCACGGAAGAGTCTGTCGTTCAGGAAGAAAAAAAAGTTTGTAAACAGTGTTCCTTAAGGAGTCCCCGGCTCCTCTGGTAAAGTGATCTCAAAACAAATTCGCAAAAATGAAGTAGGCGAGTGGAACTAAAGAAAGGGGAGAGAAACACGAACTACAAGGCTGGCTAATGAGGTTTCTGGGGGGGGGGGGGTGGGGCGGGGGAAGATACTGCTGCATTTCAGGAGACTCAAGTCCGGAAAGCGGGAAGCAGTCTGAGCATCAGATACTGTCTGATGCTGTGGACGGGTAGAGAGAAAATGGTGAATGTGTCAGTCTCTTTTTAAATGATTCTCCTCACACCAGACCTCCCCGTTCCTCAACAATCGCCGTGCCGCACCTATTTCTGGAGGGATTCCATCCCATGTGGGTACCTGTTACAGACTGTGACATCTTTTTCCAAGACCCACGCCTTTCTATTTAAGAAACGAAAATCCCACAGAAACCAGAAATCACCGGGCTGAGGGGGTGAGAGGTGTTTGGGGTCCACCCGAGCGCGTCCCCAGCCGCGGCCCTCGGAGCGCACAGCCGGGCCCCTGTGCAGCGCGGAGAGAGCGTCACTCAGGGATGAGACTTAATGCTCCCAAGCCGCTCCGCTCTCGCTGTCGGTGGTTGCTGGCAGTGGCGGCGAGGGCTACCCCGCGCTGCCCCGGCAGCAAAACTCTTTCCCAGTCGGGCTGGTGGGGCCGAGCGCTTCCAGCCGTGTGAGAAACGTTTGGTTCCCCCCAGCGCTGAGAATCGTGCGCACCTAAGTAAACACATTAGTACCTGCCAGAGGGATTTGTATAGAGGACAGCTGAAGAAGGCATTGGCCTCTGTTGGCTCCCTGGGACTCCCAGGAGAGATCAAAGGGACACGAGGGATATTTTAGCAGCCTTAAGACTGGGAAAAGTTGCTAGTCCCTGCTATAGGACGGACGTCCCAGCGAGCACATGGTTCAATTACTCAACCTCTTCCCTCCCCTGCCCCCCACACCCATTTCCAGCTCAAAACAACAGCGATCCACGCAGGAGTTTTCCCCATGTCGGCGCCTTTCTCCCTTGACTTCGAGCTCAGAGAATCAGCTGAGCACGGTACTGGCTGTCCGTCTCCCTCCCTGAATTGTGGGCGATTTTACCAAGCAAAATAAAGATTAAAAAAAAAAAAAAAATAAAAAAGGGCTTTAAACACTTGGTCGCGTCACTTCATAGGAAAACAGTGACAACGTGGCGGCACTACAGAGAGACACCCCATCTTTTCCCCCACAGCCTTCCCTCCATCGCTCCCCGGCCCCGCAGGCATCTCGGGCGGGCGGCGGAGCGTTGCCACGCCGGGCCAGGCACCCCTCCGCTCCTCAGGGAGAGAGCAGGTGGTAGAGGCGAAAGGCCTGTGTTGAGCATGGGCTTTTGAGCCCTCGTTAAATGAACTGCATCGGGCAGGAGGGAGAGGTAGGAGCACTTGCATTCGCTTCAAAACTCCGGTGACTTTGTCCGTGGCCGCTCCGGAAAAAGACTTGATTAAATCACAAACCTCTTGTCTTTATCCAGTTATTACCCTTTGATTTTGTGATTCCAGCTCCCTATTTGCTTTGGCTGGGGACTTGAGTAAAGATTATCGTTATTAATATCTAACACAAACATCTTAATTGCAAACACACTGACGACCTTCACTGGGAAGCCCGGCATGTCAGCCGCAGCCCTGGAGGTCACGGAGAGTCTCTCTGGGAGATATTTTCTTTATTTAATGAAAAAGACTCTCCTTTAGGCAAACTTACTCCAAACAATCGCTCAAGTTACCCTGCTGCCGGAGAAGACGCTGTAGTGGGGGTCCTACCGGGCAGAATGGGTTGTTCGTAGAAGTCAATGCTGAGCTGCGGGTTAATGTGACATTCGGCTGCCCAGATGTCGGCGCGACACTGTGGCTTTGCGGAGTGGCTCAGCACCGCTCCTGCCCTGCTGCGGGCAGCGGGTCCCGCGGGGCTCAGATCAGCGTATGAACTGTGTGTAGCCCTTTCCGCGCACCCGGCGGGGATAGAAACAAATTAGGAAGGAAGGCGACGAGCTGCTAGCCCGATCTGAAATACTTTGTGGCTGGTCAAGTGCCTTCGCTACAGCACCGCCTCCCCTCTCTCTTCAGGTCGCAGAGATGGCACGCAGGGGGCCCCGCACTCCGACAAGCCGCTTTCTGAAAAATCCAGGGTTCCCCAAATCAAAGGGGTTTAATTTGAAAGGAGAAAATGAGTGAAACCGTTGCATCACTGTGTCCTCCACACTGTCCCGCCGCAATTAATTATAGAGCATCTAAGAGCTAGCACTTGACTGGTTTAAAAATCAGACTGGCCACAGCGGCACAGAAAAGGCGGTAGGAAGACACGGTGATGGGAGAGCCGGCTCTCAGGGACGGCTCTTCCCAGAGCTTCCATTTCAGACGGGTGTACCCGTGCCCGAGCCGGCCGGGAAGGGGGGAGACCTTCCCGAAACGCTACTATGACCTTTCAAAAAACAAGAACAAAAAATAAATCAGTGGCTAAAGTTTACGAGGAGAGCGCCTGCGGGTAGAGTTGAAGTGTCGCCCCTTTGCTTTCCTAGGCTCTCCGGCGAGCCCTGTGTCTGTGTGCTTAGGGCAGAATGTGCTGTTCCCCGGTGGCCGCCTCTTCCCGGGGGTATAATCTATTACAAACTGTAACGCTCTGACTGTGAGCAGCTCCGCTCCGCCATCCTCAGGCTGTGTTTTTTCACATCACTGAGTGAAAGGCTTCATATGTTGTTACCCCCCCACCTCCAAACCCTTTCGACCCCTTAACTCTTTCATTGCCGGAGGACCCCATTCCTTTCTCCCTCAAGCACAATGAAGTCAAGGGGAGTTACTTTTCCTGGGAAGAAACCTCAGCTCCCCCCAGGCCGCAAGAGAGCGGGCTCCTGTCAGAGCCTATCGCTGCCCCGTTAGGGCGGCAGGACCATCATTTTTGCCGCAGACAAGGCCTGCGTTCAAGTCCTCGGTGCCGAAAGGAAGAGGTGGGAGGCGCTGAGCCTCTCACAGCTCAAGGACCGGGGCGGGAGGTGGAGGGGCAGGGGTGTCTTTTCACGTGTGCCGTTTCTAAGCTCACCCTCCATGCGCAGAGCAAGGCCGAAGAAGGGTCCCCGCCTGGCAGGGCCTGTTGGACATTCTAGGGGAGCAGTATCGCTTTCCAGGGGGACGTGCGTTGCGCAAGCACGGCAAGGAATCGGGCCACGGAGCGCTGTGGGAGCCGGAGAGGCGGCGGGCCCTGCCCGTGCTTCCCTGGGAGCCCACGGGGAGGGCTAGGAGGGTAATTCACATCGCAGGAGCGGCCCTAAATAAGGAGAGACGGTCCTTAGAGGAGTAAACGAAGGAAAAATCTATCCCGAGTTCTGCTTCCAGTCACACGGGTCATGCTTCTGCTACTCATCTGGGCTTCATCTTGCTGATGTCGATGGCAGGTTTTAACTCAGGGATCGGGTTCTTATGAAATTACGAGGAGGGGAGGAAAACACTGTAACACAAAGAGCTTTATTTTACAGTCCAAGAAATCCATCCGTTCTTATATACAATATCACATTCCACCATTTAAATATATATGTTATGTTTACAAAAGAAAAGACAGTACTGAAATTATTTACAGGAACGAAACGAGGCCGGAACTCTTTAAATATGACACACGAAATGCAACCAACAGCTTCACTCAGACAGGAATGAACTTCCCGGTGAGTCTCGGGCAAAGAGGATCACCGGTACACAGGTAAATATCTTAAATTAGGAAAAAAAAAAAAAAAAAAAAAAAGAGGAATAAAAGAGGGGTGGTCTATGCAACACAATTTTAAGAAAACAAAACTCGTGGGAAAAAAAAAGAACACAAAGAAAAGAGGAAAACTCTATCTGGCTCGAGTCAGTGAGAGCCATTTTCTTTGGGGTAGGTGTACCTTGAATCAACCTTAAAAAGGCCCCTGCTTGGGCTTTCCACTGTGTTAATTTCCTTCGTTACTTGTTTAGAGGAAAGAGGATAGGGTCTCCACCTCGTTAAACGTACTACCACAGAATCGGGTTTATTTCTCCACCGCTTCTTCCGCACTAGGCAGTTTGGGCTCATCGGAAGAAATACTGTCCACTATGGAAGAGAGGCAGCGAAGGCTGCTGGAGGCCGACGACTCGACAACGGAGCCTCCTGCTCAATGAGAGAAAAGGCATTAAAGAGCAAACCGTTCCTCCTCGCCGGGCGTGCGGCGCTGGGGCTCCAGGATGCCGGAGAGCCCGGGCAAAGGAGGGAAGGTTGAGAGACGGACCGCCGGGGCCGCAGCCGTCAGGGCGAGGGAAGGGCGCTCGGCCCCGGGGGCGGCGGGCGAGCAGGGCCGGCAGAGCGGGGCCGGACACGGGACGAGTTACCTTCTTTGGGGCTGATTCCTATGGCTCGGGAATGGTCAGAAACGGTTTGCCAGTCGGAGCTGCAGGTGCTCAGGAAGTCCGAACTGGCGATCTGCGGCACACAGGCGGGGAGGGAGCGGGGAGACACGGGGAGAGGACGGGTGTTAGTGAGGTGACCCGCGGCTCCCCGGGCCGGCCGGGCATGGCCGGCTGACTTCTGGAGGCCCGAGGACTCGCAGGTTCCCCGAGGAGGAGGAGGTGGGAGGTGACGGGTGCAGTGGCGCCGCTGGCTGCCGGGGCGGCGGGAGGGACCAAGCGGCAGTGCTTACATTTCCCTGCTTGGGGCTGAAGCTGAAGGGGTCCCCCCCGATCTCCTGCATTTTCTCCTGCTGATCCAACCTGTGCAAGAGGTCCTGCAGCCTCTCGATGTAGCTGATGGCGCTCCTCAGTATCTCTACCTTGGGCAGCCTCTGGTTGGGGTTCGCCACAGTCCTCCTTTTCAGAGCCTCGAAGGCTTCGTTGATCTTCTTCAACCTCCTCCTCTCCCGGAGGGTGGCTGCTTTCCGTCTGTCCGTGGGGGCCGACTTCCTCTTGCAAGTTTTACAAGCCCAGATCAAACACTGGCCGGGGAAGTGAGGGGGTTGTAGTCCTGGGGGTGCCAGCACATGCTCCTCTCCGCTGCTGTCACTGCCGGCCTCTGGCTGCATTTGGTCCTGACACGGGGACAAGGTGCCATCGCTGCCTGGGTACAGCGGGGATCCCTCAGCCATTTCCAGCTGCTGCAGGGCTCCATTCTCCCCGTCCAAGTAAAAGAAATAGGAGCCAGTTTCAAAAAGGTCCATCATGCTGTCCCCCGGCTTCTCTGCCTGCTTGAGTTGGGTGGCAGGCTCAAAAACACCCCGAGGAACAACCCAGATGGAATTTAATTAGTGCAGTGACATAAGTCCTCCGTGCTTTATATAGGAGCTGCTGAAATCCTATCCAGCTTTTAGCTGTCGCAGTGTATCACCCTCCAAAACTGATTCCAGCCAGTCTTGCGGGCGCTGTCCTGAGAACATCTCCTATTTAGAAGGGGGGAGGGGGGACACTAGGGGAGAGAGGCAAGTTTAGGGGAAAAAAAAAAAGGCGAAAACAAGTAAAAAAAAACACCCAGCGCCCATAACCCAACTTCCCTCCCGCTCCCGAAATCCCTTGGGTTCGGGGTGCAAGGAAAGCAGGCAAAGTGGGGACTCAGGAGAGGCGTCCCGGCTCGGCCCTGCTGCCGAGCCTGCGGGGGCACGGCTGGAGGACAAAGGCGCGGAGCTGCACAAGCAGCCCTCCCCCAACCCACCCCTCATACCCTCACGCTCCCTGCCCTGGTGCTAAGTATAGACCTATAAGGAGAGATTTCAAAAGCAGCCATCACTTTCCAAATAGACAGGTTAATATTTTCAGAAGAAACCCCTGCTATTTTTCCTGCCACCCCCCACCTTCCCCTTGAAACATGCCATTCCTATGACCCAAGCAACCAGGGCGAGCCCAAGGGTAGGAGCCAAGCTCGCTGTCCCTCCACACGTACAGGGAAGATTGCCAAGGCAGAGTCTTGCTGAGATGATGAGGCACCCACAGATCCTGCACCTTGGCTTAGCCTTTCAGTCTGAACTTTCCCACGTTGCCCATGAGGTGACAGGAGTGATTCCAGGTGACTGGGTTACAGCATGATGGGGCTCTTTGGACAGCCCTTGTCCTTGACGGTGTTTAGGGCAGGCAAAGCCCAGGCATATGGTGTAATGAAGTTTGATCCCTTGGGCCTGGCAGAGTATACAGAGCTTCCTGGCCACTGAGACAGAAATGGAGCTTGTGATCACTCTCTCTTAGTGTATGCTGTAATGTCACGTCATGTCTGAGCCTATCTTACTTGAAGAAAGAGAAGGAATGGGAAAATTGCCTGTTTGCCTCTTTCACTGGACTGCCTTGTGTTCCTTAAATCCCCTGTAATTTCTTTATGCTTATATAAATATATACACATACATATATATACACATACATATATACATATACACATATATATACACATACATATAATATGGGCCATATCTGTACACAGATATGTTAATGTGGATAAGTTAATATATTTCTATATGTGTACATATTTGTGTATACACACATATGTACATTTTTTCATAGAAACTCACAATAAGACATGAAGAATGGATGAAACACCTGGAATGCTCTCATAGCTCTCAAATGTAGCACTTCATTCTTTCTGGAGAGAAGTGTGATGTACTTTTTAATTTCTCTGAAGCTACAGTGAAATTAATAATTGACTGTTTCTGCAAAACTGCAAACTAGTTTCTTGGCATACAAAAATCTTAATGACTAAGAGTAGTTGTGGTTTTGTTTTGACTCCATCAGTGTTGTTGGAATGGTTCTTATTTCTGCTTTAATGAGGCAGAACAATATACAGTTTTGGATGAGACAGAGGAATTCAGGTGGTTTTCGGTGAAACTGATTTTGATACTATTCCACCAGTGAGGGTTTTTTCCATCTTCGGATTAGAAAAAGGGCAGTCTGACCATCAGACAGTTTCTCAGTTTCCATGCTCTGCAACTTTCTTTCTGTTTGACCTTTGACCAGTCACTTAATTTTCCTGTGATTTAATTTTCTACCTTTAAAAAGGGACATAATGTTGACCTTTACCCATCCCTTGTGGCTGTCATTTAATTTGCCAATTCTCCAGGGAGAAGCTATCTCTTGGCATTACACGCTTTGGAGTCTCACAGGCATGTTTCTCCCATACCATTAGTAATGGTACAGAAAAGGGAAAAAAAAAAAAAAAAGAAAAGAAAAAAAGAAAGAAAAAAAAAGGAAAACCCCCTAAATGTGCAGATTATTTCGAATTTTTTTCACATTTAGTACACTTATTTATTTCTTTTATTTTAATGCTTTGTTTCTTCTCTACTGCTCTGGGAATGTTTGGAACAAGACAGAGGCAAAATCAATCTACTGGTAAGGTGCACAAATGAAAACTTTCTTTAAGAGAGAAGGATAATTAGCAAACTGTTGTTGTCTTTTCAAGAGTTTTAAGTGTACTTAGAGAGCTGGGAAACTGAAAGCTTAGGATCCAGATGCTCCTGTTGCTGTCAACAGTTTTTTGTTGTTTTTTTTTTTTTTTTAACAGGAAACAAAATTAATTCTTTCTTTTCAGCACTTTTAGTGATAAACAGATTTGGTTCCTTGCAGGGACATGTACACAACGTAATTAGCACTTTGTTGAGCACAACTCCTATCAACTGTAAATAAACTTTAAATTGAATGAAGTAGACCACTTTCCCCATAATATAAGTGACTTGAATTTTGCTGTAGCCATCACACTGCACCTCCTATTCCAGTTCCTTGCTGAATATAACACAGCTAGCAAACAGCCCTAGCAAAATGTTCTCAGAACAAAAACTAGATTAAGTAGAAGATTCAAAAGTGGGTACTGACCTTTCTTCTCTTCCTGCTTTGAATTCCAGATCATGTTAGATATAAGCACAAGGACATAAGAGGAAGTAAAAGCATGTGAACAAGAACAACTGGACATAGGATCGGAAGAAGGATCATTGCTGAACACTGTTTGATAGAACCTCTCAGAAAAACTCACTCTCAGTCTGAAGCTAGTTCTTTATTTAATTGTTAGTGCTTCCAACAGAATACTGTGGTACTCTTCTGAAAATGTAGCTTTGGCATATTTACACTAGTAAAACATGTGATGTATTGTATTTGGTCTACAAGGTCTATTAGCAGTGAAGTATTTCAGAAAGTCAGTGAATTGTAAATTCAGTAGTTGGTCAGGATGACTCAAATCCAAGAAAGATGCACTGTATTTTAAGCCACAGCTGATCTCCAGATCTTCCAAATTCACTTTTCCACATACATTTCTCTAGATAATTGTGGTTGAATATTAACCCTGGAACTGTCTGGGTCACTCTTAACACCTTAAGGTTTAAGCAGAAATTTAGTCCAAAACTGTAGAGAAATATTTTGTCATCTAGGACACACTTAGCACTACATGCCAATCCGAATACCTCCTTTTCCTCCTTCACTCTTCTCAAGACCCTTCCAGCCACAAGCACTGTGCATTTTAAACCTTGACTCTCTTTGGCACTTCTTTTCAGTGGCATTGGTACTCAGTGGGGATACATCATATCCATTCCAGTGTGTCCCTGAAAGGGCACCTGGGTGAAGACCCTATTCTACTCATACAATACCTGATTTGAGAGATAGTTGGATACTTTAGGTATTAGGGTATGATTCTTATGTTGCTTCTTACAGATTTATACAGTGCAAGTTGCCAGTGTAAGTCCATCTGTGGGCATACTGGGATTCTCAGAGTTTGTCTCTACTTTGGATACAGAAATATTTCTGTTCACATTTTCACTCTCCTTTTCTTCCTTTCCAACAGCATCTTTCTTAGCAGAAACTTTCAACATACTTTATTGTTTGTACAGAGCGTTGTTCTGCCTTTATGTGTGTTTTTTTAAAGCAGTTTCTGTTCTTCAAAACTTCTGTTTTATGAGGCTTCTGATTCCTCCTACGTTTGTCTTGATAACTTCTACTGATTGCTATTTCTAACATGATGTTTCCCTGCTGCCCCTGAACAATAACATTTTTCAACAGCAGCTTTTTTCATCTAATTACTTAACAGAAAAAAAAAATATGCTCTCCTCATTACAGTCTCAAGGCAACCACTTAGAGTATCTCTTTGCTACAGAAAACATTTACGCTCTTACTCTTGTGTTCGCTGTTTGCACAGACCTTCTGACCTGAGTTTGGTGGGGTGTTCAGGTGAGCGTAGGTGGCACGTGCAGAAATATGTGTCAGTCCGTGTTTTATTGTCACTTGCAGCCTGTGTGGTAACATACTTAGGACATCAGCCTCAGCTATTAGAGGATTAATTGTCTGTCATTCCTCAAGGTGTGTCAGTAGGTGCACTCAAATACTCACCCACGATGTGTTTACATTCTCATTTTAATTTGTCAGGAATGTGCTTGTGGAGCAAATCTCTGACTAGCCTCCACTTACTACACTTTCAATACTCCTTACAGGGTGCTCGCAAGAGTGTGTCTTCTGGGCTCTGTTCAGGAGAGGCTAAGCTGCAAGGCACCTTGAAATGCGAAGAGGTTTCTAGGTCCTCATCACTGCCAGTTTCTACAGATCTGTACCTGGCTCACCTGTATTATCTGCTAATATTCATAGTTACAGTTCTTTGGGAAGAACTAGAGAAATATGATTTGCTGCTGAAATAGTGTATTATGCCAAGGATTGCAAATGGAGTATTAGAAACTTCACCTCTCCTTTCCCTTCAGAAGAATATTTTAAGCAGATGGGAAGGACTGAGATACCTCTACTTTTTAAAGATGTTTGCGACGGCCAAGAGATGTGTAATGGGAGAGTTGGTGCACAAAAGATAGGCAGTCTGTTAAAGAAAACATATCTATTCCTGAATATACGACATATTACAGAAATGTTTGGAGAACAGAGATTAGAGGTTTTCCATGAGTTTTCTGGAAAGTTGGGCAATGTAGGCTCTATAAGGGATCAGAACTCCATATAGTGGCAATAACCTATGGGAAATTTAAGCAAAAGAACATTTCTGACATTGACAGAAGCACAATTCCAGCTACTGGAACAGAGCATATGAAACTTCATGGCTTGTGGTATGTAGCAGAACTTCTTAGCTGAATTTCTTTATCTCTTGTGCCTTAAAATGTCTGAATTTCACAGATGTCTGAATGGATATCACCGACCAGCTTTAATTCTTGATTTTGATTTACATATGTTGTTAGACTATCAGCTGACTTTTACATACAGAGAATCTGTTGTTTACTTGACCATATTCAAATTCTGCTTGTCCAAGGAAATTATATTATTTACATATCCATATTGGTGTAGGCACTCTCACTGGAGATTTAGGAACTGATTAGAGGAAGGTTGTGTGTCCTGTGCATGCCAGTGCTTGTGTGTAAGTATGTGACATTTCAGAGAATACAAAAGCATATGGGAGCAACCATTCCTCAAAAGCAAGTTTTGCAAGTAGAGTAGTGAATGGTGTAGTATACTCTCTGGAAATAGAAAGCCAGAGAGGTAGGAACTTGGCAAAAACAACAGTGTATATTTTTATGGTATTTGTAGGGGAATATTTAAAAATTCTTGTTCACAGAGGTCTCGGCTGTATAGCTGTTCCAAATTATTGCTGTTTTCCTTTAATTGGATATGGACTTTAGTGCTCATATCAGTTACAGTCCTGTTAGTGTCTGAGAGGTGCAACCTTGCTAACTAAACAGACTTCTCCAGTTCAATATGGTAAGGTAGGATTTCATTGCAGCTCTTATGTTGGCCAGTTATGAGATACAGTTCTAAATGGCAGATGCTTTAATGCCTGTGTCAGGGTCTACAGTGACAAATAGTCACCACTGCACAAACACATTTATTTTACTACAAGACATTTTCCTGGGGAGGAGGGAGGGCCAGTCAGAAATCCATTGCACTGATGCTGGCTGGGACAAGCATTTTTCATGGTTCTGTCCACAAGCAGGCATTCCTTGCAGGAAGAAAGAGAGTAATGACAGATGTCTTCTACTTGTGATTAAGCAAAACATGGGGAACATGAAATGTGACAAGAGTACAAGACACATCACGTCTTGTAGAATCATATTTTTGTTATCATGGGTTTTTTGTAATTACACGAAAAGTTATTTTTACAGTATATGCTGATTTGTCTGTTTGCGCTACAAACTGTTGAAAGCATAAAATGCATTTTCACACCATGTAGTTTCAGAACATGATGACTGTGACATCTAAGCCTAATCTCAGTAAAAGGGCAATAGTTAAACCATAGTATCTATTTTACTTCTGCAAGTGGAAGGAAGAAAAGGGTATGTGGAGATCCAGTTTCTGCATCCAGCACAGGCTAATCACACCCCTGCTGTCTGTAGACAGAAAGAGAGCTTAGTGTCCAGACTATGGAAAAATGGCAGCTTACTTTTTTGGGGCTCAGGAGGGAGTTTTGCAGAGCCATGGAAGCTTCATGGAAGACTGGAATGACAGCGTTTTGGAAGTGGAAGCTGTGAAGATACACTGAAGGTAATGAATGTAGATAACTCCCTCCTCAGCAAGAACATAAGGATTGATTAAAACAGCACATCATAAAAACATGGAATGGTATGCCAGAGGATCACTTTTTATACATAAATAATATTCAACTGTTTCATCATCCATTATCAAATATTCTTTTGGTTTCCTGGTTAGCTCCATGACATACAAGTGTGCCAGTGTAACAAGCCATTTGAGTATTGATACATAGCATTGCACGGTTCAGATAAAGTTTAAGCTGTAGTCAAATGCAGGCATTATTTGGTCTCAACTTAATTCCTGGTGCTGCACTAATTCAGTCCTCAGTTTTTTTATGCCATCATGGATTTAAAATGCAGAAGCAACTGAAAAGGGAATATTTTCACATGTTATTGTGCCAGAATATATCTACAACATTGGAAATAATGCAGTCATGTCATAGCCCTATAGAATTCCTTTTTTCTCATGAGATTTTATGTATTTTCTCTGTTGTCTGTAATTTCACAATTTGTTCATTTTATTTTCAGCATTCTGCTGCCTTAGCAGGCAATCAGTTTACTTCGTAATTTTAAGGAAATGTTGATTTCCCCATGATTTGTACTTTGTTCATTTTACATTGATTTGTACTTCAAGCTTTTGCTCTCCATGAGGCATCATTATCACTTGCTTTCCAGATCCTACACTGCTCTTAGTTGAACAAATAAAGCTGTTGTCATGCACTTTGTTATGACTTGTTTGAGATCCTTTGGGTGATATGCCATCAATCTTTTGCAGTATATGATAAATACAGAATGTTGGTCTTGCTGTCCTGTCACATTTTCTGCTCTAGAAGAGATAATTGCTATGTCTGAAGTGTTGTCCTGCAAGCTCTTCCTTAGGTACAACAGATAGCTTTGCTCAGTCAGTCTCATCTTTGAAAAGTATGTATGCACCATCCCAATTTCCATAAATATATTCCTGATTGATTTGAACGTATTGTGGGTAGTCTGATATGTGACCATTCCCTTTCCAAGCATCATTTAGGTTCTTTTCTGTGTGTAGCTTTTGACAAGTCTTTTGATTGCTGCATATCCATAATCCTCGGGCTTTAATGGGATTCAATGAAAAAAAAAAGGTTTGTATATTTATTTCTATTCCATTCTCCCTTTCTTCTTTGCATTATAGCAAGAAAAAAATATCTTCACAGATCTACGTTTCTTTATCCCTTAAGAATAGACTAATCATCGAGTGTTTTGATTATTCATTCTAACTTCTTATCATCTCCACTTGGTTTGGACTGGTACAACTGGTTGGTTTATTTCAGGTCCTGTTTTCACTCATGATTTTCTGCATCAGCAGGCTTTGTCTAGTCATTGAAAGACAAACGTACTTCTGTCCCTTCCCAGTGATAAACTGCTCAGTTGTGTACTGAGTCTGGCTGAACTGGAGTTCATTTCCCCACAGCAGCCCTCACAGTGCTGGGCCTTGCGTTGGTAGAAATGGGTTGATAACATGCCAGTGTTTTGGTTGCTGCTGAGACAGCATCAGCACTGAAACATTCTTTCCTCAATCAAGGGCAAGATCCTGGGAGGGGATCCAAGTAGGCCAGCTGACCCAAACTG
>JAWWES010000041.1:38688187-38731023 GCA_035583135.1 Lophotriccus pileatus | reverse complement strand
CTCGGGAGTGGCCGACCATCGGTGCTCATGGGAAGTAGAGAATAAACCCTGCTGTCTTTTGCTTTGGTTCACTTTTGCGCACGCGAGCTTCTGCCTTTCTTTTGCTTTAAATAAACTGCCTTATCCCAACCCACGAGTTGTTTTTCCACCTTACTCTCTCCGCTGTCCAGCTGGGAAGGGGAATGATAGAGTGAATGGGTGGCACTTGGCTTCCAGCCAAGGTCAACCCACCACAGTTGTCTACCTGGAAAACGCCTCAAAAATCCTAGAAATTTTATCTCCTATCAGACATAGGGATGAAGTACTTGAGGTGCCACATTGCTGTCCACCAAATCTGGCATCTGTATTTTCTCAGAAAGGCCAATATCAGATGCTTCAGTGGAAAATTGAGAGTGATCTGAAGAGCTTTCAACACAGAATTGTCTTCCTAATTCCTTCAGTTACAGTGTCGTGAGCCCTCAAACATGTATCACTTCCAAACAAAACATAAATTCTGTATAATACATCTGGAACTAGAGGAAATGTTAATACAGGACCCCAAGTATCTTATCTACATGGGATTTCAAAAGGAAAATAGCTGCTGTTTTTGAAAAATAGAAGCTATTGAGATAAAGTCATCTGGAAAGAAATTTGCACTGTATTAAATAGCAGTTATGACCTTGAATCCAACATATACTGTATCATGATGTTATTGAAACCTGTTGCACAGCTGCAAAACTGTTTTAGGCTGTGAAGGTCATTGAGTTGTTCAACTGTGTAACATTAAGGTACATGCTTGTATATAAGGTTGGTTACCTGTGATCGGTCACTGCAAGAAATACAGCAGTCTATATTGTACTCCGCCTCTCTGTTCTTCATTTCACATAATTTCACTTAATAACTTCTGTGTGTTTATAGACTAAGATTTCATTTGCTTTGATATTCCTGAAGGCTTAAAAATGTGTTCTTTCAAGTACACAGGGATGTAGATATTTTAACATGGTTTCTTGAACGTGCCACAGGTATATGGCACAAATGAACATCTGCAAATTTATTGTTTGAGATTTGTGAAATAAGTAAATGGCTCTGACCACTAGTTCTGTACCATGTTAAAGCAGCCTGGCAATGTTCCAGAAGTACAAAGCAGTCCTATAGTTCTGCTAAAAGAGAACATTAAATTTCTCAAGGTATGGGAAGAACCTTGGCTGAGCTGATACTCTTCCTTCACTGTGCAATTCATCTGGCACATAGAAACAAAGACAGGAATAAAAATGGGATAGTATTCAGAGATTCTACATGACAAAATGGGTCTTACCCTTTTAATTCTAATCAGACTTCACAAAAGTATGCTCAAAACCCACTTGTATTTAATTTTTCACCAGATTACTCTGGACAACATTTCAGAGAAACTGTAGTGACTGAAAGATTGCCAGATGCCTTCTCTGACTGTAAAAATCATCTAAATAAGGCTTCAACTGAATTGATGTAAGCATGTGGATTTTTAGAGGAAATGTATTGATTATGATTTTGGAGAAATGTTTTGATAATTAAGCACTAAGGAAAAGTTCAGAAGAAAGAAACATAACCTGTTTTGATTAGATAACACTCTCCTCCTGCCAAAAAGCAATTTTAGGTCTGTGTTCTGAAACTGGAACTGACAATTTATAGCTGACAATTTAGACTCAGAGAATATAGTGAGAAAATATTTTTGTTGTGAAGTGTAAACCAGCTGGCTTATAACAGAATCTGTTGACAGTAATGTCATTATTTGTAAACAACCTTCATGTATTATTACAACAGCTAAATAAAAATGTTTGCCTGGAAGTGTAAGCTTTACAATTATTACTTTGAAATATAATTGATTCCTATAATAACTAAAAAGTAGAATGGACAGAAGTAATTGTGCACTAACAGTTCCTAAATAAACTCCAAATGGCAAATAATAAATTAATTTTATTGTATAGGTCCATACATAGTAGCCTAGTCGTGTTCTGTTCAGTGGGAACTGCTGAGTCTTTTGGACTTCTAAAAAGCCCAGTGTTTAAATGAGCTGATTACTTATAGATTATAAATGTAATTTTATGAGGATACAATTGATTGTAAAAACTTTGTGTTGTAACTACTGCTTTGGGCAGCCATAGTGAAATATCACTAGCTTTCCAGTAGTACCTGAAGGTAGTTTCTGAATCTAGATGTTATATGAAAAGGGAAGAGTTAGAACCAGATGAGTTCAGAGCATGGCATTTACCATTCATGTAACTGCACCTTATCTTTCTGTTCTTTCAGAATTGCTTATTTGCAGCCATATTAACTAGTAAGTTGTAAATTCAGTGGTGACCAGAGGTAACGAGGGCAGTTGTGTTTACAGTAGGGAGGCAGTCTGTGGAGAACAAGTGTAATCATAGATTGCTTTCTTCTTGCGTTCACATTACTGTCATCAGTAAACCATGTCCTGCTTTGAGGAATCAGGATCTGTTGAATTAAATGAAAGACACACAAGACAGAACTTCTTCAGAACTGATTACCATCTGTAAACTATTATAGGGAAAGAAATAATTGAACTGAACTGGTCATCATAATCAGGAATATGATCATCACTGGTAAAATCAATGGTGCAAACACTGAAAATTAAAATAAGTTAACATTCACTGGACAATAAACAATTATCTAAATTCCTGCTTTAGCTATGGTGAACATCAGTGTTTTTTGAATCAATGTAAAGATTCTGAGTGCTCTTCCTACACAATCAATTGTGCCCACTCAACAGTATCAAACAGAATCACCTAACAATTTTTCTCATCTCCAAGTATCAAACAAGTATTTAACAACAGGATAAAAAACACTTCATCACTTCAAAAACTTCAAGGTACACAGTAAAGAATATAAAGGCTCTGAAACATTTACAAGAATGATCATTAGTAGTGACATCGGTAAGAAAGAAGTTGTCCCTGAAGTTTCAATCTTTTCTTTTGTCATCTTTCAAGCTGCAAAATCCATCCTGCACACTGTACTAACCCTCAATGACATTATGGTAAAGAAACTGACATTATGAGAAGCCTTAGATACACTTTTTCTACAGTCATTTTCAAGGAAATTACTTTTCATTATTACAAGAGAATTAGAAAACAAGATCAAACATTTCAGTGTCAATGATGAATTACAAAGAAAGATTGCCAAGTAATTAAGAAATAATTAATTGAAATTGCTTTTGAAGAGAACCCTCTGAAGGTTCTGGATCATTCCAGTTGCTCCGTTTGAATCCAAAAGTCATTTACAGAAAGGTGCTTTATATATACGTAGTCTTGATCCAGCTGATGCTCGGTCTGAGTATTTAATGGGATAAGGAGCTAGTAATGATCACACAATTGGCATCAGCTTTACAAAGTGTATTAGTCATTATACTGGCTGAAAAGTAGTGTTTGAGCACACTCAAGTAGCATCAATACCTCATGGATGTCAACATTTAGCTGTCTTTCCAGGCAGAGGATGTGTCTTTGCAGAAGTTGATTTTACATAGGCAGCAGCAACAGTTTATAAACAACAAAGAGTCTGCAGATGCTTGGATTATCACCTCTCATTGTGGATCTTTCTCCTTCAAGCATTTAAAACTTGACATGTCCTTGGTCCCAAGAATTTTGTAACACTTCACATAAACTATTTTCCAGAATTCCAGCTGTTCAGTACCATGATTATGTCCTAATGCTGGATTCAGTTAATAGTGAACTTGCTTAGCATTTTTGGTAAGTTTTAAAGTGCTTGTAAAGTCATGTGTCTGAAGTAATAGAAGAAAATAGCAATGTCACTTTCTTGAGATGTATGGCATTCTCTGACAGACGATAAATACATGCTCACAGTGTCCCTGAATTCAGGCAAGAATTTTATGAACAGTAACTACCTGAAATGATCTAACAATTTTCTTCCCTCACCACCACAAGCTATCTAATAAAAAATAAATTGCAACTATGTTTTTATTTCTGAATTATAGCAAATTCAAGCACTGCATGCGTGCATGCACAGACCAATAATCATGTCTGCAGCTCCAACTGACACCAGTACGTAGAGAGTTGTAAATCATACTAAAGTTAGTCAAACTACTTAATGTAAGCTTTCAAAGGCCCCAAAAATTCTGAGTAAGCCATGATTTAGAATGGTCTTATCAACGGTACCAGGCCCTTGCAGGGAATTGGCTTTCTAATTGTGACAGCTTTTGGAAATACCTTGGTATTATTTTAATCAAAAATACCTGAGGTGGAAATGTGAATTCTTTCTGATTTGTTTGGAACTTAGTGGTATCTGATAACAGAATTTATTTGTGTCTGATGAGCCCAAGTTATACCAACAACCTTTTCATTTGAGCTGTCATTGCACATCACTGATCCCAACAGGTAGTCATGCCAAACATGTAAAGACAACCAGAAATGCACTGCAGATGATCTTGAAAGAGATTGCATGATAAGACTTGTAAGATTCTCATTGTTCTGCATAGCACTTCTTGACAAGTTTACTAGAACTGGTTCACAATTGGTTGCATCTTAGTTCAGATCTTCATAATCTTAATTCTGTTGTACCTGAGGCAATGCAGTACTAGTAGGAACAGACTGGGTTAATCCCAGACATCCATATGTTCCTTTCTGCCATAAAAATTAATATGTGACATAAGCTATTGACCTAAACCAAATGGCTTCCTTTAACAAATATCAGTCATCAGACCCGCCACGTACAGTCTATGTCCCTCATCCGCATACTTGCTCTTTGACACAGTGAACTTACAGAAGTAATTAATGGATAAGTGTGACTCTTCCAACTTTCTGTGTTCCAGAGCACATCCCTATCCCTGCCTAGTTCTGTAAGTATCTGTTTACAGACATGTTGTCCATGAATTTATCTAATCCCTTTCTGAACATCCCAATATTGTCTCACCTCCCAAAGTATTTTTTGTAATGACTTACATCTGATAGGGTTTGCAGGATCAAGTCCCAAAGGACAAGCCAGCGAAGGGAAACCTAGATAGATAATCCTTCTTGGACTTACCATGAGAAGGGTCTAAGAGCTGCCAAGAGACATCAGGAAATGCATAGGTTAGCACATGCCAATTAGCAGTAATGCCATCAAGGGACTGATTCCATGTGAGATTTACATGCCTGTGCCCCAATTTGAGCGCCTAAACTCACAATATGCATTTTCAGGACTTGCTGCAAAACCTTAGAGATGTCTGGAAAAGTATATGTGCCATGTTTTTCATCACTAAATTTCCAGAGGTATCCGAACATCATCTGGATGTATGCAGAAATCCCTCACTGTTGGCTCAACAGAGCAGGTGGGGGCATTATTTTTCATGTGTTTCTGCCTGACATATTGACAGGACCTAAAACGGATGGACTCGGTACACATTTTCTAGATTGGACCTTGAAGACAACTTAGCCAGGGTTATTTTATGTGGCAGTTCAGGACTTACCAGAATGTCATTCTTGATGAGACTGCATGTACCTCTTGGTGAAGCCACAAGATAAATGGCCATCTTGATGTACCAAGACCCTGAGTAACCTGATCAAACTTTGAAATTGGACCTGGGTTAGATGACCTCCACAGGTCCTTTACAGCCTAAATTATTGTAATACTCTGTTCTAAAGCTGAGGAAGAGCATTCATGAACAACAGAGTCAAAAAAGGTCTGGGAAAGAAAGGATAGCATAGACGTGTTAGAACAAAATCAGAAAGATGAAGGACAAATAAAGAAATCATTATCAAAACTCATAAAAATTAAGAAGAAACTTTTATTAAAGATTGCAATGGCAAGAGAACTAAGGGAACCTGAACAGAGGGATGGTCGTTAACAGATGCTTAATGCTCTCTCAATTCAAAATACAATTTAAAAATGAAGTGCAATTAGCTAGTTAACGAAATTATTAGCACTAATAACAAAAGTAAAAGTATTCAGGACAGGACAGGAAAACCAAGAGGTAAAATATTTAGATTAAATTACGTGTTAAAATTGGTTGGCCTCAGTATAATCAGAGAATTGCCTGAACTGATCGCAGTGCCATTTCCTGATGACTTCGAGAACTTGTGGTGGATGAGTGAGATTGAGGAAAAGTATAGATGGGCAAATTCAATTCAATGAGGTCAAGGTCACAAATGAGCACTTTGGGAAGCCAGATCATTGCAGAAATAGAGACCAAGTAACTACCCAGGTGGTAATTCTACAAAAGAAGGAAACATGGTTATAGTGAGTCGTAAGATGAACATATGTCATGCTGTCGAGAAAAGAACCCCACACATCCCACTAGGACACACAAACAGGAGGAAGGTATAGGAGGTAGTCCTTGCCTCCTGTTCTAGGCTGGTAAGATTTAGCTGCAATTCCTCATCCATTTTCAGTGACTGGACTGCACCAAACTGATGCCTGCAGTACAACTATAGAAAGAACAGATTGGTAACACAGAATGTTAATAAGAAAGATGACATGCTTAGAAACATTGTGTAAATGTTGAATGAATGTGCTGATACAGAGACTAGAAAAGTCAAAAGAAAGTTCTGGCAGTGATCAGGCAAACAGTAAACACTGCAAAGAGGAACAGTAAACTGATGCACCTGTTTATGTGGATAGAAATAAATACATGCAATTAGTTATAATAAGACAGTAAGTATCCTGATAGAAGGAAAACCTCAAGACTGGCTTGGCTGCAGAGAAGAAGCCAAACCTCTGCTAGGAGCGATGTTGCCACATAAAATATGCAGACTATGGGTCAATGAGATTGTTTTTTTGACTTCTTTTGCTATAAAATATGTTGTCACTGTTCTTTATTAGAAGGAATTCCATTTTGCTTGGGATAACTGAGGACCATTAAGGGTGGAAAAATAAAGGCAGTCAAGTATTATCAGGAGTGAAAGTTATAACACCTCCTAAAGTTGAGGACCCTGGGGGTCCATCCTGCATAAATTCACTCACACAGTGAAAGACAGAATGGACCCAGAAGAGGGAAGAACAAAGGGCAGAGAGCAGATAGCAGCAAGCAGAACCGTTTATTCAAAAGGGGATTTGCTGATATATCTTAGGGTTTGGAATGTGGGGAATTTTGGGAGGATACAGGATAGGCAAAACCTATAATTGGAAGATTCAGTTTAAACACAGCCAATAATGGGTAAAGGAAGGATAACTATAAATCTTAGGTTACATTAGCCAATAACAAAAAGGCTTACAAATCAGTGAATAGAAAAAGGGTTAACTAATTCGAACTACAGGTTACATACAAAGCAGGATTATTTCTAACAACATTGTTACTAACTTGATTAAACATAACAATTCTACAACACAAAAAACAGTCTCTGAGGTAGGAAGCTGTTTGAATCCAGTGTAGCTGTATTCCAAAGCTGCATATCCTCAGTCCTCTCTTTCTTCAGAGGTTTTCCTCCACCAGGCATAGGCCTCTTGTGTGGAACTCCCAACAAAGTATCAGTGCTGTTTTAGGGAGGGAGAAGATCCAGCCAGGTTTCTGCAATTTTTTTTATTACTGTATTTTGGGTTTTGAACAGCTGCCTTCCACATTTCATGTGAGAGCCTACTTCCCTCAGGCTACATTGCTTTCTGAAGGAATACCTGAATATTCTGGGAAATGTCACTACCGGGACAAGACAGATAATTTATATGTGATTCTCTGGCAACCTTAGCCCAGGGATCAGCATATTTGCCTGAGATGTGATCAACAAGGACAAACAGTTCCCTGCTCAGAATCAAGCAGAGGATGAAAGTAAATCAACATCTCCTATGTATTATTTGAGTACTTAAAACTGAAGTCTAGAGATTTATTCCTGGATTTTTTTTTTTTAGAAGGGGAAATCAGAATGGACAATTCCAGCTGAATTCCACAACAATTGAATCGTAATTAGAGGATGATTTCTTAACAATAGGACACGACCATCATAGAGCTGTGTGGACACGTACATTTAGCTATTTTTTATCTATGTCATCGGTCCTCGTTTTTTCTTGAGCTTCATTCAAACTTTCTGAAAATGCTTTTCTTTAGTTGTTATTTTTCTATGTGTTTTGTAGTTTGAGCACTTACCTGTCAGCTAAGGATTCTACTGAGCAACAGGATGTCCAAGAGTTAAGTACAATAATATTTAAATGTCCTTGAAACTCTGTAACACAACCCAACTCCTATTTTATGCCATTACTCCTTTCTCAATACCCCTCTCTTTGACCTTCAGACAAAACCAAACAAAAAACAACCCAAACCCAAACCCAAAACCAAACAAAAAACCCCCAAAACCAAACCAAACAACAAACCTCCCCCCCCAACACACACAAAAAAAAAAAAACAAAAAAAAAAAGAAAAAGAAAACCACAAAAAAACCCCCCAAACAAACAAAAAACCAGGGGGAAAAAAGAGAGAAGCATTCTCAAAACTTCAGTACACAGGGAAGCAGGAGAAGAACACACATGGAAAGGCTGACATGCAGTAGATTGCATTGATTGCCCTGTGATCTCACTGCTTCATTGGGGAACAGGACTGGACTGAGTGTCTGGGCTATTCTGATGATGTTGGCCTTAACAGCTTCCCCTGACTCACTTCCTCCCAAAGACAGGTTTTGGATTACTCAGCAATGCCAGCAGACCCTCACTGCCAGCCATGTGATATTTCTTTGGCATGGAAACTGTATTTGAATCGTGTGCAGCAGAAGGTTAGCCTCTGCTGAAATACAGAGACTAAAATTATTCTTGCAGTCCTTCTCCAGAACTATACAGTTCTTCTACAGTATATACTGCATTGATTTCCTAAATGTGATTGAAAATATCCTACATAGATCATAAAGAATTATTTTAAAATAGTAATAGAAAATCTCATTTCACTTGATTTGTAGTCTCTTAGAAATAAACCCATAAAGGCTTTATCACAGACTTACATCTTTGAAAGATTAACTTTTTAGCCAACTCTGATTTGTGTTTGGAATTGCTTTGTCAGGAGAAAGCAAAACACATCATATGATGTTGGATATCTATGAAATATAATATTTCCGTATTTAATTAACACAATATTATTTTCTCTTAAACATTTTAATACATGTTGTGTCAAACAGATTCTTCGAAATGGATTTTTGCCAAGTACCAGGTTGTTCTCATACAGATACTGGGTTTATTAACACGTTTTTATCAAGCTCATTTCTAAGTTTTAAATCCTTCTGGAATTGACGCCAACTACCCACTTTGACACTTACGAGTTTTCTCTCAATGGAAGCATTCTCCCTCCTTCAGCTGTTGTAGAAATTTTATGTTTCACAAAGTCTCTTTACATGACACTGGTGAACGTTGTTCCTGGTTTTGGAGAACAAGATAATATGACAGCCCAAAATTTATTTTTTAAAGCAGAACCAATTTCTTCTGTAGTACTTAATGGTACATTACTACTTAATGGTCATGAAGCAAGCTAATCACACCTGACCTGACTGATTTGGATGTGGTTTTAGTTTCAAGAGCTTGAGTACTGCTTGTGCATGCATACTTGATAAAGAATATGTGAATATGGTATATTGTAACAGCAATAACAAGTTATTAAAAATGCTGGCATCGTCAGTTAATTCTTGTAATTTTTCTGTTATTCCAGACACAGAGCCAGGAGATTTTTTTTCCCAAAGACTGAAAAAGAGGGAAGGTGTGACAACTACCTGCTATACTCCTGAGATACTCATCTGGAGCCTTTTCAGAAAGATGATGTTAGCACTTGGCAAAGTCTGTCTTAGCTCCATATAGAGAGCCATTGCCTACCAGTTCTTTATCGTCAAGGTGAGAGAACTGAAGAGACCATGAAAGCAAAGCAAAGCAAAGCAAAGCAAAGCACGAGCAATGTGTTTCAGAGATGCCACCCATAGTGGCTCTTGACAATCTTCTGGTCATTTTTTAGTTTATTTTGGGATGATATTACAGGAGAAAGATTTTATTACTTTGATGGTATTCTTAGTTGTGATAGAAGGTGTGCAAAGACATTTTGAGAGAAACTGGTTTCCCCACAGAGCTCTCAAATACAAATACACAGGACCCATAGATGTTAGGGGAAAAAAGTAACAAAATTTTTATTTTTTTTTTAATTATTTTTTATTTTTTGGGCTTAGGGAGCTGAGATACACAGAAATTAAGTGACTTGTTTCACAGATACACAGTCCATGAAAACTCGAAACTAAGAACAGTTTTTCTCCCATGCTAAGAGAGGACCATCTTTCTCTGACTACCAGTTAGCTCTGGTAGTGATGCCAGGCATCCTTTCTGGTTTCAGAGAGGGCACACCAGTATGCAGGAGAGGAATGTTTGTCTCATTAAATTTTAATAGAGTTACTATAGCTGATGCAATTAATCTCCGTTAACCAGCTCCAATATCTGCTTCGGAGCATCAGTAAAGAAGGGCAAAAAGAGTGTGAAAATCAAGAAGTGATAAATGTATCTGCCTTCATGAGCATTCAGTCACATTCAGTGTACAGCACATTTAGTAGATAAGTTCTTACAATAATAGCCACTCCACAGGATGTATGTATATTTTTGAGGAATTGCAATAATCTGGCCATTATTATAGAAATTTTTTCCAAAGCATCCTTCTAATGGTTATTTTATCAGGACTGCTCAATATATTTGTTAGGCAACATGTAACTATTCAAAAGTCAGTATCTCTAAATCCCCACGATATGAAAGAGAAAAAAAAAAGATATAAAGGGCAGAAATGTGTCAAAACTTTAAATGTATATCTAGAAGATGAAAGTAAGTCTCTGTAAGTCAAAAGCACTATTAATATCAGTTAAACCAGAGGTTTGCTTCTTGGTATCCTAAGCAGCAAAGATGAGTTGCTAACAACAACAGTGATAGCCCTGATTTTTCTTGTTTAAACTTAGCAGAGAAAAGTTCAGTTTAAACTCCTACATATAAATGTCAGACAGCTTTGGGAGCATTTTCTGAACTCCCTGACTGGGACAGTCAGATAACTATCCCGTTCTCAAAAAGGAGTAAGATTACATGCTAGGCAGACAGTCTCCTCAGGTTAATTCCTTGCCCATGCCTGGAGTGAAGTATTGAGTTAGTGCAGCTCAGTGAAGAATTCTGTGCACGATATGCAAGCCCAGATTCACAGTATCTATTTTGTCTGTGTAATATTGACAGAGAATTAGTAGAATTCTGTAAGAAAAATAGTTAAATGGTGCTATTGTGAATCCAAGTGGAAGACTGATTATTGAAAAAGCAATGTTCTGTAATTGTTTTATGCTGGATTCTAAGAAAGGGATTACCAATATATGAATCAAGTTAAAAGTGAATAAATTCTATTTATCTGAAATTACTCCTAGCTGGTGAACACATGCAAACAGCAGACTGAGGAAAAGAGAGGGACATGCAGGTTTAACTACTTTTCTGCTTGTGCCTTCATTACTGAAGAAAATCTTCACTGTCTATATTCTGTCTGTCCATGTTCTACACTTGTCGGGTCAAAATATTTGTTTCTATATTTAAGTTTAGTGAAAGAATCGATTAAGTAGAGTCCTTTTCCTAGCACTGACTTGAATCACAAAGGCTGTTACCAACTGTAATAATAGGTGTTTCCTGCATTTGTGTTTTTCAAGTAAGCCAGGGACATTTTACAGTAAACCTTATTTAACTGCATTCCTGCATGGATGGCAAGAGTTCCCTGTATCTTGCAATACTCAGCTGAAAGGTTGTGTTATGTTGTCCCAAATATTCTGTGTGTTCTAGGACACACACCCTGCTCAGCAGGCTTCATGGAATGAAGCTGTGAATGGTACAGCTTCAGTTGCATACTAGGTTTCCAGTATCCAAGTATTCTTTTTATATCATTCAGAACTCCATCTCTTGCAAAATATTTCGGGAACATCCTTGTAAAACTTCTCTCGGCTTTTACAGTATTGACTGTAAAGAGTATTGGAATGATTACAGTGGATAGCTGGGTGCAGCTGTCATCCTACAAAAAGATCACCCTGGTTACACCAATCAACAAGCAGAGTAAGATGATCCAAATATATCTGAAACCTTCTAAATGCTATCTTTCATCTGAAATACAGAGTCACAGCTTCATTGCAAACTGCCTGCTGATGTTTGATCTATGAAATATATCATACACTGCTACTCAGTGCTGAAAAGGCATTGATTTTCCTGTTTCTTTACATAGTAGAATCTAAAAAAGGGCCTACATGATAAGAGAGTTGTGAGAATAAATAATTAAAATAAGAATTAGTTCATTATTTTTTGGGAAAAGCAATTGGGAGAAGAGAATTGCCATGCAAAATATAAAACACTTTTTTCAGCTGACACTGAACAATGACCAGTGCTAAAATTTATACCAGAATTTCTTATAGCAGTAGGGGGAACTCCTGGATAGGAAACCAGCTTAACCTTACAACTGCATGCAGTGCCAATGCTGCACAGATATGCAACTGGTACCGCAGTTCAGCTCTGAGACCACAGACCACAAAAGCAGGTTTGCACTTGCCTCATAGCTCGTACTTGTAGCCACAGATAGGACAGGGCAGAAAATGTATTGAACAAAAGTCAGTCCAAAAATGCAGCTGATATTCTATGATTTAATTTGGAAATCAACTCATGGGAAGGAGACAGAGACACATTTTGAAGTAAGACCACTACACACCTGTAGATCATGCCTGTAGTATTTGAATTCAGATGATCCATATTACTGTTTACAATTCCTTCTAATATAATCACATATAGACAAGCAATATAGCATTAGAAAAGAGAATAAAACATGGAGAACAGTGTTGGGAGGACTTGTCTTTTCAACACCATACACAGAGTGGTGACACAACAGTCACAGAGAAGTGGTTGAAAACAGTGGTTCACCTTTCAGTACATTTTCCTTAAAATCAGAATGGACAAAGACATGTTCAGTGCTATGTGTCAACCACTGCATGGTTCCCAGTTGCAGTTGACTGTACTCAATGCATTGCAGATTTTTTCAGCACTGAATAGGCGTGTAACTTAATTATAAAACAACACTGAATTCATTATTATCATATGCATATCCTCTAAACCAGAGAGCTAACTGGATATTTTTCATAGCTCTTAAAAGAGAAATTAATTAGGATCTATTTTTGTAATTTATTTCCATGGATAGACAATGATATTGTATTACAACATACATGTAGTACCCTCTGAAACAGGTACTTCTCAAATTTTGTTGTAACTTGCTGTCAAAATACTTTCAGAAAAAATCTTTTCTGTTTACAGATTTTGCAGGGCTCTGTGCCCTGAATCTCTCCAAATCATGTTCACATCTAGGATGCCTTGTAGTTTCTGCATTCAACCAAGAAAGCTCCCTGTCTTGTTACTTTAGTATAAAATATGATTGACTCTTTCTCTTTACTGCTTTGTTTTAGTAACTGCTTATGAGCATACTCTGTATTGCAGCAGTATACAGATGGTATTACACAGATTAATTCACATTATTAATCTTTCACATAATGTTATGAATTTAAATCACTGGATAGCTCCATATATAGAGTAAAATCACAACTTTGCACAATTATTTTTATCAACTCTTTTAACAGTCTAAGAAGTGCTTAAAATTCAACATGAATGAGATGTTCTGCTGTCTTTCTGTTAGCTTTGTGAACAGAACAGATCAGTTTTTAAGGACACTGACAGTAGCCTCTTGTAATGATATCCAGCAGAATTGGCTATATATATATATATGAAGACTGCTTATTCTATGCATGGAGATTTATCAGTCTCTAGAAATTGCCCAGATAATTTAATACAGTATGACCTAGTTTCAATACAATTGCAATAATCCTAGAGAATCTATGAATAATCCTATAAAATTTCTGATTTTTTTTCTCCAATTTTTATTTATTCCTTTTCTGATGTTGATAGAGCACACTCTTGATATATTAGTAATGCCAAGAATTTGTAGAGGATTGAGTGGTGATATTAAAAATGAATTGGTGTGCTGCTTTATTTATATACACATACTCTTAAAACAGAAACTGTTTGCCTCCAGCTCTGCAGTGCTTTCAGTCGCACCACCGTAGCTGTTATTGCACAAGGGAAGGAGGGATGAAAAACAAGAGACTGTGGAAATTCTTTCTTAATGACTGAACCAAGGTCTGGACAAATTTCCTGATATATAGATGCTCTGTAAAGCATTGGCAGAAACACAAGAAGATCGGTGAACTACTGCTATGTTTATACGGAAAACCAGTTATTGGAGAGAGTTGCTTGGAGACACTTTTTTCCCTGACCATATACCTTATGAGTTGTGGCCAGTTTTTGCTGAATATTATCTTTTACCCTGAAGACAATGCAAAATGTTTCAAGGGAGCACATATGAGATTGCTTACATCAAAGGGTACAGTAAACTACTTGATTAATTTTCAGCTTTTCACTTTGCCTCTACAGCAAATAAACTCCATTTTCTAGTCTCTTACTAAGTTGTCAGGCCAGCAGACTACCAAGTGCAATGTCTGACCATAGGCAGGTTCCCTAAAGGTGTATATAGGAGTCTTCATCATTAAATATTTTATAAAAAACAGAAAACACTTACGCACATTTGAAACTTCTGGAGCTTATCTGTAAATTGCATAAGGCTTCTTAGATTTTTCCTCCAATCAAAAGAGGAACGACACACATACAAATATTACACTGTTGTAGGTATAAGATTATAAAAGATTATGACTCTGTAATGTCAGTTTATCACAGTGCTGCATGTTCTGCTACCAAGTACAACTACAAATTATGGAAAACATCTGTAAGTCCCTATAAGCAATTTGTCAGAATACTTTAAAGTACGTGTATAATAAATGAAGAACACATGTTTCATAGGAACCAAACGAAACTAGAGCTGTACCGAATGCTTTGCCAGAGACTTGAACAGCTGTGGACATCACCTCTCTATTGCTCTATCCAGCTCTAAAAGGCATTGTATACTTTTTAGCTTGACAGGTGATGTTTACAATACTGTCAATCTTCCTAAAAGACACATTGCCCAAATATCTTCGTATACCACTTCCACCTCCTTAAACTCTGTCTTTTGATTTTCATTTTAGATATTTGGCACTTTCTGCTAAATTACAAGGGGTCTTCACTGTACCAATCTTGCCAGCTTCTAAAAACACCTACTGTTGTTTGCTTCTGAAAAGCACCAGGTTACCTACTGCACAGCATTTTCCTCTGGTAGCTACAGTCAAGAAATGGAAAGGTTTATTCATTTACTCTTCTGTTCAGACTGTGCACATGCAAACACAGCCCCTGACATACATATTTCAAAGTTCTAAAGAGGTTTTCCTGAGTTTCCTGAGCTTGATGCCTCAATAAGGCATCTTTGATTTCTTCTGTCTAAATATAAGATGGCAGCTCCAAAGTCTTTTTGCTGTTACATTTTTGTCTTTTTGCTGTTACAGCCATTTGCTGTTACTCAGACTAAGGTCAGAGTTTCAGTATTATTCAGAATGATGATACATTTCTTTACACAAAGAAAAACTTAGCAATCAACTTTCTCCCCCAAAAATATCAACTGAATACTGTCACTTACATGTAAAACTAATGCACACAGTTTAATTATCTCTCTAGTCTTCCTAGTCTATTTTTGCTCTGCTTCTCAGATAAGAGCTTCCTGCTTCTCTCATTCCTGTTTCAGATCTATTTCCAATAATAATAATAGTCATCATCATCATCAGTGGAAGTGGAAGAGGTTTTCTTTTATTAAAACTCAAAATATTAGCTCCCATAATTTTTAGTGTCTACAGTGATGCTAAGCCTGAGAAAGGAGCAACAACATTTTTACTTGACAAAGCTGTCATAAAACATGTTGACATTAAATTTTGAGCAACCTTTTGAAATACTGAATAGTGTTATATTCAAGAAATGTGAATGAATTCTAAACATTCTATTACATAACTCAATCTAAAATTCTTTGTAATAGATAACGGATTTATAGTTTTATTTTTTTATCTATTTGAAAAAGTAGCAGAAATGTTAAATACTTTCTTCTGCATTGTACACATGCAATCTCCATTATATATTTAAAAAAACAACCTGCTGATTATTAAATAGCTTAAATAGCCCCAAGTGTCCCTGAAGAGCTACTGTGTGCTGTGTAAGAGTTGAATAATCCTTTCCATGTCAGAAGGTGACTCTTCAGCTGTTCAGGATCATGAGCTGATATGCTACCACTTGTAAAAAAAATATTCAAAATACAAGAGCATACAGTTATGTAAAGATCCTTGTGATGGTATTGGAATTAACCTGCAAGAACTGACAACACTGAAGCCAATCTAGTAAGAATGATTCAAGAAACTGCAGCTTTTACTTAAAACCAAAACACGCAGAACACAGCAAATTCACACCAAAAAAAGTTCAGTGAGAATATGAAATTTTTACATCTTATTTGGCTCATTTTTCATTTACAAAGATTAAAAAAAAAAAAAAGGAATATGTTCAAACACACTTTATACTTAAACATATACTGGGTGCACTATTCATATAACACCAGAAGTGCAGTCTGTGCAAAGGTACTCCAAATCATTATTGCTCAGTGTTCTGAATAAAATACTTCAACTTATTTCTGAAGGCACATTGATAGAAGAGAAGATATTTGCTTTAATCATCAAGATAGGGGAATTCACTTTGGCCCCTGTGCTTAGAAAAATATGATTTTGACTTTCAAAATCTCATTTTCTTTCATATTTACTCTTAGTATTTACATGGTAGTTTCTTCCCATTCAAGCTCCACATCACCTGCAAAAGAAACAGATACATTATGTTAACCTACCTTGTAAACAAATCGTAACTAGTGGTAGATAACTATTTTTGGCTGAATTTAGAAGATCTTGCAGGGAAAAAGAAGTGGAAAGCTTGAGCAATGGCTATTACTATGAGGAAGACTAAAAAGCAACAAAATGTTAGAAATTTACATTTTTGAAGCCAAAAAATACATGTTAAAGTATTTTTTTCCTGCTTCTTAATCTGGACAAGACTATGAAAAAATGATTTTGATACAGTTTGTATCTCCTTACCTTCCATGGCATCCAGAGAGTCCATCTTTTGCAGTGCTGAATAATTTACAAAACATATGGGCTGACTACTTCCCTTGCTTGTCAACAGATCCAATACACATTGATGTAAAAATATATATTGTGCCTGTAAGATGTGAATTTAAAGATGCTTGATTAGAAGATAAATGTAGTTCTAATATCAAAAATTTTTTTACTTTTTTATAACATCTAGATATTCTCAAAGTAACTGCAGTTTAACTCAGCAAGCTCAATACTTCAGTGATTGTATCCTATATGCCTGATCTGATTTCATTTATTATGAAGCATAGTGCTTTAAAATTTGTCAAAACATATTAATCCTTATGCACAGTAAGATATATGAAATTACACTAATCATAACTGAGACTAATAAGCTATTCCACAACTTTCTGTGAAGGTTCGCTCTATGAAAAGAATTTTTGCCACTAGATTCAGACTGGAGAAACTAAACCACATGAATGTAATACTTAGATAAGAAAATTTCCCTCCTTCTAGCATAGAGAAAACCAGTAGGGTGCACTCAAATGCAGAAGTTCAAGTAAAGCTAAACCTTTATGTTCTAGGGTTGTGCACCATTGCCAGGAGCAAAAAAACCCACATTATTTTTAGTGATACTACTTGAACTGTAACCTCATTTTTAACAGGCTATAATGCAAAGTTAATCTGACACTTTCAAGGACATAAAGTCAGAAAAAAAGAAAAACAAAATAAGGCAATGTAAGAATGAAATAAAGGAATGAAAATAGATAGAAATATAATAAATAGATTAAGCATATCTTCACATAGGAGAAATATTGTATATGTAGATGCAGAAAACGAGCCAGATCACAGTGTCACAGATTTGTTCCGGTTGGAAGAGGCCTCTTGGGATTATGTAGAGCAACTACCCACTGCTCAAGCTGTGTCAGCTAAAATATGTTTCCCAAAACCTTGTCAAGGTGGATTTGGAATATCTCCACCAAAATCACTTTATTATCATGGACTTTTACCCCGGTAAAAATAAGTAAATTTTCTGCTCAATAATTGCTATTTTGTTTCAGAACTGCCATCAGTTTTCAAGTCAAGTGTCTCAGATGTATAAGAGAAATTGCTTGCACAGATATATTTTATGCCCACAGCTCCAGAGGTAATTAAAACAGCCTTTCACAGGCCCCTGAAGCACACAGTACCATTATGCTTTTCAACAGCTTTCTTACTGAAGTAATAGCATAGCATTACTTCGTACAAAATAGCCTTTGTACTTGGCAACAGGATAAACTTTAATACGTATGTTGTACAAATATGTATTCCTAGAATTAAGGTCTGAAGTTTCAGTGGAGTTTAGGTTAGTTATTCCAATTCAGAAGGCAGACTCTGAAAGATCTATAATCTCTTGTATTCATACAGCTGCTTCCGATGTAGCAATGAAAATCTTTCTGGGTTTGCTAGGGGAGAGTGAAACAGGCTATCTGGGCAATGTATGTGTAACAAGTTATTTTCCCAGTTAGAATCAGTGATATTCTTAACTATTCTGCATCCATTTACTACAGTAACAGATTGTGACTGTTGGCAAAAGGGAAACTATTTTGAAGCTATAAATGAGCAAAATACAGGTCTGAGAACAATCAGTTTTTACTTATTTTACCCATAGATCTTACAGGCAGTTTGATTGATGGATCTCTAAACTGAGCTCTGGGAAGGAATTGCTCCTCTGTATCTTCTGTGCTGATCACACAAAGTCTGATTAATAGGCAACTCAACAGTATTTTATAACAGCATTCTCAGAATAGCTTGACTTCTGAATCCAGCATAAAACTTTACAAGATTGATTCCCTTTGGGCAAGTTTTGTTGCTGAGCTGACTTCTGTAGTCTTACAAACATGAGCTAGAAATGACCTGGGCAGAGAACAACCTGTCTCAGACTTTTTCAGCTAGCATACAGATTGATACTTGATCTGTTAGGAAATCAGAACTATGACACAATCATCTTGTATTGTATTTTGGCACACCTTTTCCTAGTCCCTGCCCAAACATGCAAATGAAGAGGTATACAAAAATTATACATGTTTTAAAAACATGAATTGGTCTTACCTAATGTCTTATGATGTAACTATTTTATTTTGGGAGTGCTCCAATTAAATTTTCTTCCAGCTTTTGATTTATTTTCAAGTGATTCTACTTCTAGTCAGAAGTGTAAAACAACAACCAAAAAGCATTCCCAGGATTCGTCATCACAAGAAAGTCCTGGCAATCATTTAGTTTCATCAAGACTTCAAACAGAAAAATTTAAAGCAAATGGTAATCAGACTGCACCTTACAAGATATATCATGGCAGAGTCTCACCACGAGGTCTCAGAAAATCTTCTGAAGTGCAGTTGCTGAAGAGAGCTTAACTGCTTTGTATATTCTGATGCATTTTTCCTATATTCTGCAGTGATATGGAATAGCAGAATTGCATTCCCAATGGAGCAAGTCTCCTTCCATTAAAATCAATTTAAATCTATCAGTTATGGGGAGGTTCATCCTGAAACTACTCATCCATACTGAGAAGGTAGTGAGTTGTGCTGTGATTCAAAGGCTTCAGGTCATGGGTTAGATCTGGCCTGCAGGAGACTTTTGCCAGAAGCCTTGTGCAAATACAGCTGATTTCTGTTCCACTGGGCATTTAGGATCAACTTTAAATTCTTCTATTACTCCTTTACATATACCCAGAAATCCAGATACAGCAGAGGTCTTCCTCATCAGCAGTTTATCACAAACTTATATCCCTACTGAATATATCTGCCAGAAATGTCCTTTTTTTAGACCCCAAAACCACCACTGCCTTGATTTTGAACACTGAATCTGTGCTTAAATCTATTCATATATGCTATTTTATCTGATGCAATTGAAACAAATTCAAGGAATCAATAATGAGTTCAAAGGTAAATGAATATTTAAAAGTTTAGAGGACTATGACATATACACACACACAAAAAAAATCACAGTTAAGTAGTAAATAAAATCAAATTAAATAGTGAATGAGCAAGTCCATTTTTAATTTAACAACTGTTCTTCACCCAAAACTTGAAATAAATTTTCTCAAATATTGAGAAATTGTTGTGCAGGTTCTAAAATCTAAACAGCACTCTTTCAGCACTTGTCAAGACTTTGCTGGCCCAGTATACTTAAATAGATACAGACCATATACCTGCACATTGCTTGAAATAAATATGAGCAGGATTTGGTAAAATTGTTTTATACAGCTGATTGTTATGAGCTTTCTAGTCTTGTTTGTAGATCAGAAGATGACATGATTAACTTTTTAACAACAGGAAAACAGAATAGATACATCTTACCAGATTCTGTACCATACACATTCTTTCACTTCTTAGCTCAGCTACAAGTCCATAGATATCCACAAAATCATGGTCATTTATGTGTTGGGTTAAATGGTCAAGTGCAATATAAACACCTGTTCTTCCAACACCAGCACTGCAAACACAATACATGAGATAAAATAAAGCCTTTATTTAATGCCTTTCATACTTTCTTAGAATGTTCTAGGTAAGGTTATTGTGAAAAGAAAACTTTGGGAAAAAACCCTAAATCTTTTTTCAGTATTTACATTTTGTCATGTGTATATCTCCTTGCTGAATGGAATAAAGTGAACTACTGAGCCATCTTGATTTGAGCCATGTTCTGATTTTGATTTTACAAAAGTGTTGCATCAGACAAATGAAATATAACTAAACCGAACCTGTTTAAAGTGGAAAAAACATTCTACAGCTTTTCTATGAGTTTTCTAGAACTCACTAATGGAAAGAAAAAAGTCATAAGATTTTGCAAAATCACATCTGGATTCTGAGATACTTTTGGTATTTGGCACAAAACTACATGGGATCTGGCAAAACATTTAAAAGAAAATACTTTTAAAAGGAGGATGAGCATGCAAGACATGCTGCTAGCTAGCATTCTACTTAAAGGCCTCATAATGAACAGGATTTTCTGAAAATCACTATCAGACTTCCCTGCAACTGGTACAATAAATGCAGGGTATATGATTGCAGATAATCAGGAAATATATAGCAAAACTCTTGAACTTGCAAGATCTAATTATCAGAAAGTAATGACTGAGTTCTCTGAATACGAGAACACATAAAGAAGTTTTATAAACATTAGGAATTTGAGCACAGGTGGAGTATCTGGCCCATGGTGGCCCCTTTACATATCTGCGTTCTGAAAACTGAATAGGATTCATTGTAGAGGGGTTCCAGAGAATGTCAATGTTTTGAAAACATGAAGAGTGTGTTGTTCTCTCCTGTAATAGTCTCTCTGGCCCTTGCAGTATAGGAGAATGACTGTCAAAGACAATGATATCTAATAAATGAGGCTTTACCACCCATTGTGGGTGGCACCCTGAGCACACTGAGGACAAATAAAAAGAATTCCCATGCATGATAAAGCGGATGGTTAGGAAAGAGATTTCTGGCACCAAAGCCAGCTTTTCTTTCACATATTTCCAAATACCAAGTGAGAATGAGGTAAAGGATCAAATCTGAGCTCAGATCACTATTTTGGAGTGTGCCCACTCATTCAGCAGGAGCACCAACCTGCACAAAAAATGCAGACACACTCATCACTTTCCTTAAGACAGCCTTCCCCACACACTTACTCTTTGAAATAGCGGTTTAAGGGTGTTGACTATGAAACCAATCAGAACTATGACAGCTGAACACCTCTAAGCACCAGACCATTTATTTAAAAATCTGTTTACAGGCAATCGAGTTTGAAATCTGGCCTATGCAAACCTTTATTCCTATTTGTCATTCTCTGTGGCTTCTAAGTAGTTTCTTCATTATGATATGTGAAATGTACATTATAAATACGTTTTTAATACTTATTTGTTAAGAAGAGCTCTAATTATAATAGAAGTAATTTAAATAAACAAATGCCATTGCTATTCCTCTTCTTATGGTTAAAGAGGAAAACAGAGGTAAATCCAGCAGTACCTTATGGTAATTGTTGAAGCAATAATTTCACTGACATCACCTCAGTGGCTTTCCATGAATGGAAGAACAGACATACTTTGGTGTTTTTCCTCCCAGGAAGCACTAAGAATTGCTAGAGAAAATTCATTGCTGTCCATACTAGAATGATATCTGTGCACTCAATCTTCGTTGTTATTCTTCTGGCAACTGTCCTGCACATTAATATGTACTTGAAATTCTAAGACACTAAACAATGCTTTGGGGAATGTGCTCACCTGCAGTGAACCACCATTGGTGTGTTATCATGGGCCCGACTTGCACGGATAAGTTTTACAAAATGGATAATTGGTGCAGTCGTTTCAGGGACTCCGTGTTCTGGCCAAGAAGTAAAGTTACACTGCCGCACCGTCATGCAGTCTCCATGCTGAAAAATATAAAATAAGGTAATTTTTACAGAAGGTTCAGTAAGTTACATACAGCCTTCTAAACAATTTCATGTAAAACATAAAGTCAGAATAGCATAATGATTATAAGATGTAATGGCATGAAGGAATAATTTGTTGTGCACAGAACTTATGGCAGGTGTTTTTTCTTGGGATGGCATCAAGTCCATCTTTCAGGAACTATTAATGACTTTGGCAGTCACTCTCCATTTGACTTCAGTTACTGTATCAATGCAATTTTTAGATTGAAGGTTGAAATTTCTATGGCTCGTTTAGAAGATTAGTGAACTGGAGTAAGAAATTTGTTTAGGAAAAAGCAGCCACCCCAAGACTGATCCTGTGTAGTGAAGGCAAACACATATACACTGGTAAACACTGATATATTTTCTAAGTGTTTGATGCCCTCAATCAGAGCAGCAGCAACAGCAACCTAAAGAAAAGAGCAGGTTATGATCTGATATCTAAATCATTTACGAAGGACATAAAAACGAAAGAATAGGAACATGCCAAAGGCCTGTCAAGATCAATATCCTGTTTCCAACAATGGTTAAGGAAAAATATTAAGGAACATTCTAAAACATTGCAACAATGTATCTACAGTTCCCCAGAATATCCTTAATAGTTTGTGACTTGTGAATTTAGAGACAGTATCTCAAAATTTAATAGTACTTGTCAGAATTTTCTTCCACTAAATTATGAAGATTTTTTGAAGCCCTGTAAGTTTTAGCATTTACAATATCCTGCAGCAATGAGTAACACAGTTTAATAAACTGGTGTGTAATGAGCCAGTTCTGATTTTTTTTTAAATTTCCTTTGAATCAATCACTTGCTCCTTTCATATTGCAAGTAACACTGAATAACTGTGAGCAATTATGTGTAGCAACTACTTCATGTCGATGCTTTTTTTTTAAATTGATCAACATAAAAATTAAAGAGAAATTACTTTGGATGCAATATGGCTATAATTTTGAGTTATTTGCCTCACATATGCTTTTTACCTTCAGTTGAAGATCATCAAGAATCCACCCATTTGTGAAGGGAAGATGAAGTACAATCTTAAAACCAGCAATACGACACATTTAATGACATGCTTGTAAAGGGCATAACCTCTTCTGCAGGGTAGTTCACCTATAGTAAATGGATCACCTCGTCAAGTCAGATCATCTTCTCAGGCTCTCCCTGGTTAACACACGTGACTTCACATTTTGCTGGCATGAATTTTTACTCTAGATAGTCCCTTTTCCATTCTTGTTTACTCTACATCCTATTTTAGCTGAAAAAAGATTTATCTGCTCTCAATCATTTTTAAATGTCCAATTGCCCTGTACTATGTGCACAATATATCCTTACTGGTGACCACTGAGACAATCTCCTAACTCCTGTGTGCCTTTTGTCACATGCACATGTCACGGAATGGTAATATACGCGTTTGGATAGCCAAGTTAAGGTCATAGGATCTGACTGCACTACATACAACACAGATCAAGGCTGCGAGTGCATAAAAGGCTGACTTAATCTTGGGTCATTATTCTCAGATTGTTTCTGAGCCTATCTGCTGCTCTGACTTAATACTGAGTAATAATTTTTCCAGAGTGGGAACTATAGTTGTGGATCTACGCTGTAGCCCTAGCACCATTTCCCAGCACAAAGAGTGGGAGTAATACTGATGATTCTCATTTATATTGGGTGCATCTTCTGGGGGTGGATGCCAAAATGGCTGGTGGTACCATGCAAAACAGCTGCATCAGTGAATCTTTCCCTTTAATCTGAGAGGGATACATTCAAAGGGATTTATCTGATTCCAAAATGGTTAGGATTACTCCTTTCTAGACCAGACAATTGACTCCTTTCTAGACCAGACAATTGAGGTGCCCAAGTAGAAACCTCACCTCCCACCAGATCAGAGTTTCAGTAACCTTGATAGGCCCTTCAAAGCTTGTCAGAAAAATACCTGACCTCTTTGTGACAGAAATTCCCAGGAAATAAAACGTGAATGAAAACAAAGTGCGGGATAACCATGCAGTACAGTGTATATGCATTAAAAGATTAAAAGAAGAACACTGAGGGGGTAGTTGGGTGGGAAGGAGCACATCTGATATTCTTTGGGGTGTTGGATGGATTTTATAAAATCAGCTTCCAGTTCTGGCTTACCCTTTCAATTTTTAGATCTCTGATGGTCCAGTCTATTTGAACATCTTCCATCAATTTAGTAATCACTATATCCCCAAACACAGTCACTGGTTTATTATCTTCTGGCCAGTATTGATGACATCTTATCTGCAGGGAGATGATTACTAATTAATTAACATTACTGTATTATAATCTTGACAGAAACTATGTACAGAATTTCCAATTATATCAAATGCTTTTAATTGGTACACTGGTAACTTACACGTCCTTTTTCAAAACACTGTGTAAGCATCACAAGTGTTTTAGCTCTTGTCTCCCACACCATTCTCCAGAAATCGCCCACTGTTCCTGGTAATGGTCCCTGAGTTGCAATAAACTCATTTGGGCATAAATAACCCTAAGAAAAAGAAAACATTTTACACATAATAGTTGGCAAGAAGAAAAAGGAGTTTGCATGTGACTCATAGTTGTGCCTGTATCTGTCATGCCTAAGGCTAAAACCTAGTCAGACATATTAAGCAAATTGGCATAGGCCTGGCTAAGCACTGCATGGCAGGCTGCCTTGGAAACCTAAGGAAGTAACAGAAGTTTTTTGTAGTCCAGTTATGAACCAATACTCTACTAAAGTTTGGGAAATGCCATGCTAATGGAAAGGCATTTAGCAGAGAAATTAGAGGGATATCAGGTCATAAATTCCCATTTAAAAGTGTCAGACTTCATAGTAAGCCTTACTGTAGATGTAGGCAGAGACCACCAAGAACTATGTCAAGAGGTGGCCAATATAATAGAATTAAATAGTGCTAAGGAGCAGTGGAACCAGGGAAACAACTAAGGAGCAATCTGAGAGCAAGGTGATCCCCACTGACGACTTTGTTCTTCTCATGCTCCACAGGGATCTGCTGTAACTTAGGGCTGGAGCTTACTCAAAGAAATTATCTCTCATAAAAGGTCTTCAAGGAACCTACTTTAGACATAGACTTTTATTTTAGTATTGTCTGTTTAATTAATCGATAAATTTATAAATTGATGTAAAATTTGGGAGGAAGGAAGGTTGTTGAAAAAAATCTGTGTGAGTGCTGTCAGTGTGTGGTTTCACTTGGATCTGTTTCCTCAAATAAACAAAGCATACCTACAGAACTGTTATGTACTACAGAAAGTAAAATAACAATAACAATAATAACAATAAATTTATGCTGTAATACTAGCAGTATATAATATCACAGAGTTATGCTTATTGCTCAAAACACCTGACCCAGAGGTTTATAGCACCAGGTTTAAAGCTCCTTGTTGGAATTATAGACCTATAATTCACAGCTGTCTTCTACTTACTCCATCTATAATATAAAGAACAGGTGGAAATGGGAAACTATGTTAATCCTCCCTAATGTGAGAGTGAGGTGAGAACCTATGATTCAGGGACGCAAAGCTTACAGTTCAGTTACTGACTTTTTCTTGTTTAACCAATGAAAATAAAAGTAGCAGCAGAGTTTCCATCTGTTAAAACTATATACAAGACTTCTCCTTTCCTCTCTTTATATCTGTGCATATGTATATATACCTAGATAATTAGGTATGTAAATACACACACACACACATATTGCAGAGGTTCAATTATATGCATTTATATATTTACACATCTACAATACAGAGATTTAAAGGGCAAAGCTTTAGCCTTGAAAAATGGTAACATCGGAGTTGTCTATTCACAGATGAATGGTGACCCAAAATGAGATGCCTGTATGCAGTAAAGGCCAGCAAAATCTCAGCAGGGAACATTCTCTATAACTGGCCTTTGCTGCAGCTTTTTGGAAGTTGCTGTTCATGTTCCCTGAGTAAGACATGACATGTCGGTTAGTGATAGGAAGGGTAAAGACTAGGCCATGCTCCAAGCTGTCCATTTTCCTTCTTGGTTGTTCTGTGTATAGTATCAGCATCAAGTGGCATGGTTCTTCCTATCTGCTAACTGTCAGAACAAAGACATTCCATATAAAGGGAATAAACAGCATTTTCTAATGAGAAAGGAAGATGCTCTCAGCTCTATGCCTTATTCTCTGTGATTGTCTTTCATTTACCTGGAAATAACTATTTCTACTTGCCATTGTGTCATCAGTTTAGACTACAGTCTGGACGTCTTGCTATGTGTTTGAAAAGTGTGTAATGCAAATCAAGTCTTGACCTCATGTGAGATCACCAGCCACTGCTAAAAGAAATTAAATGCATAATTATAATTCACACTTTAATCTTCAACAGGACAAAAAAAATCTGATAAAAATATAGATAAAGAATTTACTGAGTACACAATAAGAAAATGAAAAGTCTAGGAAGAAAGCTGAGGATGAGAAATACGGTATTAGTTTCCTTCCTCAAGAAGCTTGTTTTCATTTTCCTCCATCACAGCTTTCACAAAATAGTAAGGGCCATGCTGAATCTATCAGCCATTTCTATAAACGTTTTCAGTTCAGTTATCTTTACATTGTCCTGTTCATATGCAACAACTCTAACTCCTGAACCAAGAGACCAAATAACACCTGTCTAAAGAATTGACCTCTGTAGGAGTTTCACAATTGTCTTTAATAACAATGGTATGAGACAATTTATAAAAAGCAATTTGATGGACACAGTTTTGATTCTTACTGGAAATCATTATCCAGCAATGACAGTGGAATAATGTGTATTTTTAACTAGTCATGCTCAGTGTCCCAGAAGTCAATTGAAAAATGCCATGGCAACAGTGGCTGCAGTGAATGAAAGAAAAACTAGAATTCTGTTCTTCTTGCAAGTTATTTTTTGACTCTCTCTTCTACTAGAAAACAAATACAGTAAAAATATGAGAGACTTTCTACTTACAGACACGTAGCTGGCATTAATGTAATCAGATCCAGGAATACCAGCATCAGGCATCAGCTTTACTCTGTTGTTATTATCTATCATGGAAATAAAGTCTAGTTAACCAAAAGATTTGTTCAAAAAACATAGAAATACATAATAATAAGTATTCCTGGAGTGCTAATAAATTAAAAAATACTGGTTTTATTGCTGATCTAACAATATTTGACATAGTAGAACACTAAGTACAAAGGAAATTCAACCTATTTCCATTACTGTATGGTCATTCTTTAATGTTCCAGACACGTTTTTTATAATACTTCTTACTTTAAAAGGTCAGTGTGCCAAAACCTTCAATGTGATGTATGTATGGGAGTATTCTCTGCCTAAAAGTAGTCTGTGTACTTAGAGCCATGCTGTTCTAGCACACACAACTTCTGTGTGGATCAGACAGCAGGGGCAGGGATCTGACAGTTTTTTCTGTGTACTTGCTGCCCAGGTTACAGATTTGAGCCAGATCCTGGCATTTTTACCTGGTTTTACTTATTTTACATAAGGTAAACTTGCTATTAAAAAAAACAACTGAGGGTTTCTGCTTTTGTCCCATGGTACATATGCAGAAACATGTCATATATGAAATACCAAGATCATGTTTGATCCTCAAATTAGTTAAAAATTAATTAGAATACAAAGTTAAAGATTTATGAATGTCTGTTTATATTTCATTGTGTGTCATGAATATAAATTTTTAGTGACTGTAACTTAGAGTCTGTCTTGAACAAGGAAGTAGATAGCAGGAACAGCTGCTCTGAAAAGTTAATAGCACAGAATGTAGCATTATTAACCAAGGAATGTCATGCACTCTATCTCACATCACAGCTAATGCCTAAAATAATAATGACATTTCTTGTCTTATTAACTGAAAAATGAAGCAGTGTTGAGTATAGAGGGACAGACTCCTGTCTCCTGTGATAATATCTAGCCTGGGCTTATAAGTTATCATAGTCACTCTGATCTTCTGGGGAACCTTTGTAGCACATGTACACATATTCACAAGAAAGCATACCCAGGCCCCTGAAGTGGCTAAATGCACAAACATGTGGATTTTATATGTTTTAAAAAATTACTTCTTACTAAGGGGAAAAAAATCCAATGAGCAAGAATGGTAGAAAGGCTTAAATTACAAAGCTAAGAAACTATTGAGGCTACAGTTTCTTGCACCTGCATATTAAAGCTTGTGAGAGCAAGTTGAAAGCTACTTGCAAATAAAACTGTCTTTAAAAAATACAAAGAAAAGACAGATTACTTGACAGAAAATTATTTCATAATGTGGACATGATTGAACTGCCATTTCAACAGCAGATCAAACAAAAATACACTCGCATTCCAAATATATGCTGCACTATTGAAAGTAAAGAACAAAATGGGAAAGTTGATCAGTAGACTCACATACATGGCTTTATGTTTGGGAAACGATTCTTAGACCTGTTCCAAGGCAGATCAGCATCAGTTGAAGCAAGGTCTTCAAGAAACTTGGGCAGTTCCTGTAGAGGAATAAATATTTGTCAGAAAACTTTTGCACTTAAGTGAATTTAAAATATGACACAATCATCCAGTAAGAGGAAAAATTCTGTAGTTCTGCAACCGAGTGCATTTCTAAGAACAGCTGGAAGCATTACAGAGCCTTCACTGTCAACCCCAGTTAAACCATCAGTGTTAGATGCAGCACTGCAGACAATGCTGTCAAGCTGAACAATTAAAGCTTACATGAACTTTCACCTTTACAAGCCTGGATAAAGTCAGTCTATCACCTTTTGTAGTTCTTTTCTGTTTGTTTTTTTTTTTTTTCATGAAGTCACATGCTTGGTTACCTTGCCCTATTGACTCAGCCTTAGTTCTAAATATGGCCTTTTCCTGACTCCTGTGCTTGGGACAGTTCTTGCCACAGCATGAGAACTGATGAGAATTTAATTAACTTGAGACAACTGGCAACTAGTTATTGTTCATAGGACTGTTTGCAAAAGGGGTGGGAAGAATTATTATGGGTTGTAATGCAGTTTTGTAACTGGTGATTAGTTCTATTTGGAAGGACAGAGATGGATAAATCATTCATATTGAAGAACTCATTTGGTGGGTACATTTGTGTGCATAAATAGGTATAATTTTCCAAATTGATTAAAACAGTGGAGACAACTTCATAACTTGCTAATGGAGAAACTTCATTGATGTGATGATGTCATAGCAGTGTCAGGAGAATAGAAAAGTCAGAAAAAACAGAATTTCAAATATGTCATTATCTGCAATACATTTTTCCTTTTGTTATAACAAATGTTATATGGAAGCCTGATTCAACATCCATCTAAGATATAAGTTAAGAAATTGGATTTGGAGAAGACTACTTTGAATGAGCACAATAGAAAATTTTGCTGCTTGTGTTAAATAATCCCTTCAAAATCCCTTTCAAATTTGTCTTCTAATATTAGAGGTTACTCTCTGTATGGGCTTCTTCCAGAAGTAGGGCAGATAGTATTACTAGCGGGTTCAATGTTAATTATTTCAAGTGGTTTTTTGCTCGGGTATTTGAGAGAGTTTGTCTTTTATAAAAAAATTTAATTACTAGTAAGTAAACTATTAGCAAATAAATAAATGAGAGAGGTAATGAAAAATGGAAAACCAGGAGAGTTTTATTCTGGTGTTTTTCTTTCATTGCTAATTCAAATAATTTGTCAGCCTTATCTGTAAAACACAGCTAAGGGTGAAAATTCCTCTTATTCAGAAAGCTGAAACTCTTACACAAAATTTTTGTCATTGGATATTTCATGAAGGAAAGACATACACAAAGTGCCTATGGCATTTTTCAGGTGTTTTGGGTCATGGAATCCCATATCATCTGAACCTTAACTTGCCTCATTTGCCTCACTCCTCCAAGTCCTAGCTTTCTACTTAATTAGTATAGAAGTAGCATCCCTGGACAGCATTTTACAGTAGAGAGGAAAGAGAGAAGCAGATTTTGTTATTTTCATAACGATGCTTTCATACCTGAACAAGTGCTCAAATGCCTCATAGCAATTCTCTGGATCAATATGGATTTCAGTCTAAATTATTACTTTCAGAATAGGGGAAAGACTATTTGGATTTCCAGATTCAATAACAACTTGTCACAGAAACCATATTTCTTTGCAGACTCAGAAAACTTTGACATAATTAAATGGCATTTTGTTTACTGTAGTACTTCTATGGCACTCTGGTGTCGTGTATTTGGAGGTATTTCACTTTTTTATTCATGAACAGAACTCATAATAAAACAGTTATATAAGCATTTATGATTCAGGAATTTGCCAGTTACTAGAAAAGCTTAATTTCTCAAAGGTATTGAGAGCCACATGAAAAAGCTGGAAGGCTGCAAGTTTGAATAGCAGCTGGGTGGTGCCCATCATCAGTTACTTTGGCTCCCTATGGTTTCTTTAAACTTGTCTTTTCTGACAATGCATGGATCCAGATCCATTCTGAGGTCTTGATTCTCTTCTCATTGTGTTTACACAAAGGTCCTGTTCCCATGTAACCGAGATCGAACCCTGGAGACCTTCTGGTACAGCACCATGGTCAGTCCAGCAATTCAGATGAAACCAGAAATGTCCCTGGACTCCAAGATTAAGTGAAATGGAAAAAGCTACACTTATATTGGAAAACTCTAAACTATGGTTTTTGTGGATAGAAACAATGCAGATCATGAGGTCTGATTGTTTGTTGTATGCATTGCCTGTTTCTGAGCATTGTCATTTCTGATGTCAAGTGCACTGTCAATCCTATTATTCATCTGTTAAGACATGCTACAAATACTGTAGATACATTCTGAATCAGTGACTGAACCCACACTGAAATTCTGCCTGCCCTTGGACAAGTCATCTGGGAAGATTTCACTACACTTTGAAACATGGAAGCAGAATCTCAGAGAGAAAAACTACCGGAAGTCTAAATGGCATATAAACCCGTTTATTATAAGTTGACTATATAACTTGGTTGAATGAGGCCTTGGTTTCTTATATTTCTCTAAATTTTAAATGGAATGTAAAGATTTCAATTTGATAAAACGCTATTGTTTAAGACTTAAGGCATTAAAATGCTGTGAGGCTTACCCAATGTGGGTCACACCTAAAGAAAGTAATACTAGAAACTTTCCAGTAATGAATGTTAATATGTGAAAACACTATTGCTAGTAAAACCTTTCATCTGTTCAGTCATGCATAATGTAACTATAATCATTCTCGTTCAAGTGAAATAACACTTCTGCTTTCAGAAAAAAAAAAGTTCTTACTTTCTTGCTCAGAGAATTTTATGGTGATTTTTATTATTAAATCCAGACCAATTTTACCTAATGAGCATAACAAAAAAGCTGTAGAAAATACCATTAATCTTTACACACTTTTATTAGTGTTCCCTCATAAACTGAAATATTATAATCGAGCAGAAGAAAAGCCAACTGTTAAGTCTTCATTTTTGTTAATCCAAATGGTAAGCAATTCATGATAAATTTATAATTCCAAAATAATAAATTCACCGGACACTGACAAATTATTTTGGGGAGGGCAAATGACTACATGTGTTGAAAACATAATGGTGATAAAGATTCTGAAATAACAAGAAGAGAAGATATTGTTAGAAAAAATATGATAGCCATAAAACATGACTTAATGAAAATAGTAAAAATTTTTGAGATATAAATTTGAAACTATATATGCATTATATTATCTGTAATGCATATTTTGAAACCAAGGCTCTTTTCAGAAAGAAAGACAGGCTTGCTGTGTTCATCTACTCATACAAGGAGATGGAGGCTATTCTCATGGAAGTTATTCTCAGAGCATAACAAGGATGACATTATATGCAGAGGAACAAAAAAAAAGAAAAGTATCATGAACAAAGTTTTTACTTTCTGCACTGAAATCTATGAAAGAAAAACATTTCTGAGTTTCATGGCCATATGATCATATATAAATATGGTGTTCTTGCCAAGGTTGAAGTCTAAAGAAGATCTTTTGCTGACACTAAGGTGAATAATTCTGACAAGGTTGCAGTATAGACTGCAGAATTCAAATCAGTGTAATATTACTTTCTAAACAATCAACCTGGTAATTGGGTATTGATTATCAAGGCCAGAGTCCTTCATGGCCTTGTCTGCTTAAAATGGACATGAAATGTGACACATGAAACGACTGAAGGTCTTGCGATGTTGTGACAACTGCTAGCAACATACCGAAAATTCTTCCTGAAACTTTAGGTTGTTGTTTGTACAAAGCTCTTCAACGTGCTGTAGGAAGGATTTCTTGCTTATTGGCCTGAAAGTAATGACAGAAGATTCAGAAACCCACAGGGAATGTCTTTGTCCTTCTTTTTATTAACTGCTGTTTATTAATAAACAATGTTTTTCAGTTCAATAGAAACTGATACTTACAGGCAGAAAATTATAAATTGCTTACAGTGTGCTTATTTGATTTCTTTTCGGTCACTTACAATAGAAACATTTTCTCCCCTTGTTGTTCCTCCTCACAAAATTTTTTATGTTGCTAATGTTAACAGTACTGGAGCATAGGATTGTTTTTCTAGGTAACAGCATTTCAAGGAGACATTTTGACATTAAAGTAAATTTGTAAAATTATCATTGCATTCTAAAGTATGTAAGTCTTTGTTGCACAGAAAACATTTTATACATTGCAAGGTTTTAGACTTATAAAATATTGCAGTGACCTCATTCTCATAATGACATGGTTTTTAAATCGTGAGGAGTTTAAATATCTCTGTATTACTTCCCAAGCTAAAACACAGACATGCAGACTTCACCCTAGAGAGAGAGAAAGCATTTCTCCAGTTACCATGCAATTAGTCATGCTTTTATGATTTATATGCAGCTTGGAGTTTTTTTCTAATAAACATAGAAGAGGGAACCACACATTGAGACTCACTGATGAACACAACATAAAAATCTGGAATAAACTTACTTGATGGATTTTCTATAACTAAGTAACCTGTAACAGAGATTTTTATTAAATGTAGCAAGCTGAGTTAACCAATCTTGTACATGTTAGTAGGTTCTAGATTAAATACCAAGTAACTAAAGAACCCGATGCATTTTTCTTATGGATTCAAATTCAGATACCTTGGCTAATGGTCTTGCTTAGTTTTTATCTCAGGTATTGGCAAACATCAATAAGGTAGTTGCAGTTTCTATCATTCTCTTCAGATCATTTTGCAGTACTCTGGGCTCATATGGACTTGGGAAATCCACACTTGCAGCACAACATTTCTTATACATGGACAGGCTTCATTTTACACTAGGTACCAAATATCATTCTTCTAAGGGCCATTTCAGAGCATAAGGATGCAATTAATATGACTGAACACAGACACATATTTCTGAGTTAGTCACTATAGATTTCTTTTATAATCAATGAAGAGAAATAGGTGTGATTTAATCTCATTTTATGCAGATATCTAAAATAAGTCACACATTAAGCATACTATTGGTGTGCCTCTACAGAAATCACAGCTATGGTTGTTTTTCTAAAGATTTTTTCTAAAGATTTAAAGATTTTTAAAAATAGCATCCTGGTTTCTTGTTCATTTTTAACATGTTCACTGCTGTTTCCATGCGTGCCAATTTTAAAAACAGGGATACATATTAGATCTTTAACTTGATTCCACAGCAGGTTTCATGAAGATGTTATCTATACTCAGGGGACTTTCAGATGGCCTTGAAACTTGGTCAACACTGCCTCTGAACCTATTTTAAAAAGTCTCATCATTATGGATTCAGAAACCAAATTTTGGGTATATAGATCAACAAAGCTTGTCTAAAGCCAAAAGTTTGAAATAATACAGTTTAAAAGATAACTCGTCCCTTCAAAAAAGCTCTAAGTACACCTTTTAGGTATCTGTCTCTACAAAAATCATACATTCTTACAGATAAATATTACAAAAAATATTTTATAATACGAATACAAATGTCTACTGTACTGATGTCATAATTTTAACAGAAAAGAAAAAATTGCTTTAAAATAAGTTGGTTTATGAACTTATTCTTAATTATTTAAATTTTAATTTAGATAACAAAATGAGATGAATACAATTGATGAATCATGAGATTAATACAGTTGTTGAATCATTTATTATTAAGCATCAGAGGAATCAATTTCAAAACATGCTAAAGGTGCCTTTGTGATACATACTTTGTTAGAAAAGTTATCTTCAAACTAAGCAAATGGCTATGAAAGCTTCACTGGGTCAGTCTCACTGGAGTTAAAAGTGTAAGTATTCACAGAAAAGGGCTGTAAATCAAAGTGCTTACAGGACAATTGAAGGAGATCTTCAGAATGAAAAAGAAAGCAATAAGATAGCAGAGCATGCAACTCTATTTATTCAGAATGTAAAGACATATAGCTTGTGCTTATTGTAACACTTATGTTGTTTGCGATATCTGGCAAACTACCTTCTAGTAATATTGGCAACACTACAGAATTACAGTTTCCTAATGAAAACGTATTCTTAATAGCTGTGCCAATGTACTGCACACAAATATATTTGTCGTTGAGCAGAACACAAACATTTTTTAGGCTTTTTTTTCAGGATAAAATTATAACCAGTCTTTGCAAAGAAATTACACTTGCTTTTTGTTTGAATTCACCTACCATCACTACAGAACAATGGGAAAAAAATCGTGTCCTAGTTGACATTGCACTAATTTTTCAAATACTGATAGCTCTCCTCTCAAATTCATAAAAAGTAGTGGCTCACTGAACCTAATTTGCAGCAAAAAAATACAATTTGGTCATTAGGGAATAAAAATTACTTCTGTGCTGCATATAAGCAACCCAGGTAAGTTATTAGTACTTCAGTGCTGAAGGTACATAGATCCAACAGCAAAGACCATAGAAGACAGGCAGCACCATTAACACTGTCTTACTCAACAATATTCCCTTGTTTTTACTTGCACTCAAAGCAGGGAAGTAAAGCACTGAAATAGCTTAGGAAATTAGTGTTGCATGTGTTGCTTTCTAGACAATTATTAATATCAGGCTGTTTTTAAAGACATAAAAATAGATCATCTTTCACAAGCAGTATACCTTTTTTTAGGAAGCAAGGCACCTGCAGATTGACACTTTAACCTGTCTTTGGGCATTGGAGTGAAGAACTTGATTTTTAGAACTTTTGTTAGTAGCAAGTGCACATAGCTGTGCCTTGGCAGCTCAGAAACTTAAATTATTTGCTTTAAATGCTTATATGAAAATTCATGTCTTTCTTGACTAACTGTGGTAAAGATGTTGGCCTTGTTGTGTAAGGATCTTTAGAAAGGATGAATTTTGTGTTCTTTTTAAAAACTTCCACCTATGTTCAGTTTCAGCATGCTTAGGCTTAAAAAACTTCGTGTCTTTCCATGTCTCTTGACTTGGAATATGTAATAATAATAATCTTACAGTGTTTCAACAATGAACAAATACTCATCTACATATAATGTCCTCCACATTTCCAAGTCTTTTGTATAAAACATAAGAATATAAATATCATTAGATCTTAATAAGCAAAATTTAGAATCAAACCACAAAGTTGAAAATTTCCCTATTTCAGCTGGACCATTTCAGATTCCCACTTGTCTAACTTTGAAATTACAAAAGAAAAACATTCTCTCAGATAAAGAATGCTTTATTGCCTTAAATCTGATTTTCTTTTAAAACAGTGTTTTGTTTCATGTGTGGGGTTTTTTTGAAGTCTATCAAAAATCTGAATCCCACTCAGATTACTTATGATAGAGCTAGAAAGAAGGCATTTATTTGTGTTGGCAGTGGTAACTGAAGACCATATTGCCACACAGACTCTGCTTTCTCTTTGGGTCAATCATCTGAAATCCACAGGGAATTAAAACTTTGTCCAAATAGAAAACAACAGAAATGACTATGTAGGCAAAAGGTTTAACTCATAAGCACCACTGACACTTCCTAGGACCAAGGGAGGAACTAATTTTTAACAAGTTAATTGAAAGCAATATGGAGCTTAACCCTTCCTAAACATTAAAGGCCTAAGGAAAGAGAACACATGGTCATTTCTTCCATTATACCAGGACACATACATGCATAAACTTCGTACTCCTGGAATACAAGCTTCAGGAAGCCTATTTTTGATAGCTGATTACTAGGGGAAACTTGTTGAAGAAATAGGCAAGGCAGAAGCCGTGTCTTATCCCCACTCAAAGGAAGATAGGTCTGCCCACAGAAAGAAACAATCTGGCCTATAGAAAGTAATGTGTGTGCAAAATTGTTACCTCAAACACAGACACCTACCAGATGTATAGGGAGGGTGAGATCAGACAATCATTTTATATACAATACTTTTTCAGAAGGATTTTTAGTTACCTGGTATTTGCAATGGCTACGGTGTCTGTAATGCAGAAAAATTTCTTCTGACTCTGTGCCCCATTTGTTTGACAAGCTGTCTCAGAGCGAAACAAAAGCCACAAAGGATCAACCAAAAGGTGCAACTTCTCAAGGAAAGATTTTAGGAAACAGAGATCTGCATAGCTTTATCTTGCTGTGGAAACTACTGCAAAAGGAGTGTGACAGATAGGTTGTCTCCTAGGTGAGCACCTGGAACGGGGAAGAGTTACTTCTCTCTCACCAAACCTGCTGCACCCTGAAAATTTAATGACAGAATCTATCCACAGAAGACTAGTTTCTGCTTTGAAAAGTGACTTGGCAAACCCTATGGATGTGTTTTAAAAGTTAAGTAATGGGAGCACCCGGTATATGTATATTCAGTGTGCTTAATGAAACAAAGTTTAGATTGATGGGCTGTATATGCTTTAAACAAGGTTGTTTTTTTCTGTTATTGTCTGTCTCACACCATCTCCACTATCATGAAGAGTACCGTATGTCCCAAGCACTCATTTTTGATTCATAAGGAAGATCTCATTTTCCACTGAACTCAGTAGAACTTGATTCCCTGCATGTCCTCTGAAACTACATCCAACTAATTAATTGCCTAACGAAGACTTGCTGAGAGACAGTGTATATGTACTTGCTAGTATTAGTAATTTTAGACACTGAAGTTTTTCAAGTAAATTTTTTTATGACGACCATTATGTTAAACTGGGGACTGGGATTTTCCATTAATTTCACGGTCTGAAAAAAATGTTACCCCTCAAAAAGTTTCAAAATTGTCAAAATGGGATACTTAGCACTTTAAAATGTGTCTTTTTCTACTTAAACTGACTTCTGTAATACAAAGTATTTAATATGAAAAAAATTATAAAAATATTTGATATAATGTTTTGATTAATCTATACTGAACATTTGCTAAGCTTCAAGCTGTCAAATTTTTGATCTAGGAATGATAAAAAATATTTCCAGTCATATTCACACAGAACAGAAAAACCTTTTTCTACTCCTTTTTATTTCTTGTGTGATACCAGCTGCACAAATTTTCTGATATGAGCCAAGATCATAGGCCATGATTCATTAAGTATGAGAGAGTGTCTAAAGAGACAGTAAAGGATCTTGGAGAGCAGGCTAGAATATTTTGATTCTGTGGATGAACAGTGTCAGCTGCAAGTGCATGCCTTTACTGATTTATAGTCACTACCATGATAAATAATATACTGTCTGAGAAATGAAAAAACATGTGGTTTCAAAAGCATCCCCTGCAAATGAGCACTGAATGGGGTGATGAGTAGGTAGAGAAAAAAAAAAATCTATGCTGTTCTTTTATCCCATAAGATTTTCACACAAACTCCCCATCACTTTTGTAGAGTAGAAAGCTGGATAAGGTTTCAACTGATTTACTGTTATCCAAGAAATGCAAACATGCCAGTCTGGGAAAAGAGTCTGCTCATCTATGCTTTCCTCATACACTTACAGGATACCATAAACTGAAACATAGTAAGCTTTGCAAACACAGCTGAGGTACCTGCCTAAATGTAGTCAATGTATGGCAGTAGGTTGTGCAGATACAGTGATGTCCATTCCAAATGTACGGGAAATTTGTAAAGGTTACACTGTAGTCATCAACATGTAATACACTAATTTAACATGCTAACATGTCACTGCTTTAACAACAAATCATGAAATTATAGGGTCAACACCAGACCTGGGACTAGGATTGACTTAAACATGGCTGTTCCTCAAAGGCAGCAAGTACAAAAGCTCTCTCATGATGCAACTGTGAAAGTCTGAAAACAGGTAGCAAAAATATTTTAGACGTTGGGTTTTGCAGTAAACTGCCTTGGTGCATGCTGCCATGCTTCTGCCAGCTCCTTGACATAACTCATCATTACCAGGAAGGACACTCAACATGTCTCTTTTGGCATTACAAGAACAGAATATTACAGATATTGAAACATTCTTTGAAGTTTAAAAATGAAAAAAAAAAAATCTGATCAGATAAAGGACATCCTGCCCCTCATTACTGTGTGTATGTTATGTAGTAGGGTCCCACAGTACATTTTCTGTCTTCCAGTTAAAAAGATGTCCTGAATTCTATCCTGAGGAACTTTTAATCAGTGCCTGCACTTCAAATTTCAACAATTTGTCCTAAATCTCAACAAAAGACCTGAGCAAGGAGGCCACTGTAGCTTCAGTGGCACTGCTGTTTGAAAATAATCAAAAATTTTAACAGCTGCATCATGTACCTTACAGTGACAGAAATAGAGAGTCTCTGCTTTTGACCATTAAAGAAGGGGTGGAAGGAGAAAAGACAAAAATACAGATGGAACAACATGACAAATTGCAAATCAAGATGTGAGACTGACTCATTAAAATAAGGGTGATGTAACTAAAACTGCTGAAGCACAGTTCAGTAAAGGCCTTGCTGTGTCTAAATCGCATAACAAAGTTTACATAAGTATGAAACTATATAGTTTGCAATTACCCTGAAGAGTTTGAGACTCTACAAATCTAAAATACACATAATTTAGAGAGAAAAGTGGCAGAATAGTATCTGAAAACTGATAAAAGATTTTTCTGTGGGGATATGTTGCTGAGATGGTAGGGATATAGTATGAAACACCTGCAGTGTGAGTACAAAAGGCAGTTGAGAAAAAAAAAGAATTTATCTTAAGTATATACATTCTAACTGCCAAAGGAAAGTAACAGCATATTTCTTATGTCACATTTGCACTAGCTTTGTTTCAAGGATAGGTTGTATACTTTAGGGCTAAATTGCCATAATGTGTTATAATTTCCATGTAAAATAGTTGTGGAACTGTTATAACTTAAAGTTAAGTACTAAAAATGATATGATTTCATGATGAAAAATACAATTTTTGTCAGTAGTATGTCTGCAAAGATTGACATTTCATTTTGATTAACTATATTGCTCAATAGAGTACAGGAACACACAGAGTAAGAGAACAGAATGACAAACACACCGTGTTGCTTCAATAATACAAAAACTTACTGGATGACAAATATCTCCTTGCGTCTAAAGAAAAATGAAGAGTATCTGGAAGTAAAATCCATTAACACTTTAGTATATAAACAAAATTAATACTATTCTTATTCATCTAACAGTTTGGAAACAAGGTAATACTGAAGATCCATCAAGATCATTTATATAAGTCATAGTTATCACAGTGCATTGGCTATGGCTCTGTCTTCAGAGGATGCTTTTCCACTGTTACTAGCAGGTACTGAACAATGTTATCTGAACAACAAGTGTCCCACACAAAACACACCACATCCATTACATCAGTGATTTCCAGATGATTCACAGAGTATGTTTTCTCATCTGTCACAAGCAGCCATTCTTGTGTGCTCTATTTTGAACAGGTTTGTACATGCAATCTTACTCTGTACCACACACATAGACACATACAAAAAGCCCAGGTCAACAGCTAACAACCTTTCATCTTCCAGCTATTCCTAACCTGCAACAATAGGATGTTTGACTTCTAGAGCAAGACTATTTTAGGCTTCTCATCTTTAAGAAGACTGCCCACCACAGTGTTTCATCTGTGGCACAGCAGGGAAAATACTGGCACATGAAGAATGTTTGCCAAACGTTTCTAACTCTGTTGGATGTCCCATATTATTGAGAATAATAGTTATATTTATTTGGTGAATAATATCCACATTTCTGGCAGTCAAAAAGAGAGTTTTTCCTTCTGATAAATATCTGCAATAAGATTTCTTTAAAGGATGTTAGGATAGTCAGTATGCTGAGCTCCACAGAAACCCAGATGTTATGCAAATCTTTTGGTTAAAAAAAAAAAAGCTTTTAGAATGTCCATTAAACAATGACAGATTTGTTAATGAATTAGTTGATTTGTTCTCGAATTAGTTGACAAGGATTTCTGGGAGTTTGGCTCTTTCAAAATACCTATGTAAGTTTCCAGCCTACAGAAACACTGGGCCATTAAAACTTCAGAAATTCTGCTTGTGTAAAAATATGTAACCCTTTTTTGGCTAACACAATTAAACAGTGATTTGCACTTAGATCTTTATCTTGTTGTAAAAAGAGCTTAAGATTAAGTGATTTTCTAAAAGCTAGTGAGAAGTGTCTTGAGGATGGAGGTCATTCTTTGAAAAAGGATCTCAGTGACCTGTGTAAGAAAGAACAGCACAAACACTTCCAAACAAGCAAAGGTCAGAAAGGGGTCATGGCTACAGACCCTTTGGACTACTGTTTTGCCTAAGTAGTATGCTTACCGTGTAAATCTCTCATCCTTCAGCTCCAGGTCTGCCACTGTGATCAGCTGATCCAGTTTGAATTTAGTGTCAATAATTTCAGCATCTCGTGGGGAGTATGTGCCTCCCTCTTTTTGCTTTTGCCGAATTCTAAACAGAAAATAAAGTGAAAAATCAAATAAAGACCTAAGGACACATATGTCAGTACTTTGATTTGACAGACAAACTGAAAAATGGTTGCCAGGAATCCTTTCTTGGACTTTATTCTCTTCCTTTCAACCGTTTAATTTAGTCAACAAATGTATCTGCAGTTACACTGTCTAAAATTAAGAAGAAAAAAATCTAGCTGCTATATTCTGTTAGTTTTCCAACATAAATTCTTTGGAATTACCTGAATAATTCAGCTGAGGAAGAACATAAATGATTAATGAGCAAACTAACATTGTATGTGCAGTGCCCAGCCTGCTTCTTTACATGGAGATTTTGTTCACAATTTGAATTAGAACTCAATTTCTCTTTCATGTGTGCTGCCTCAATGTATTTAAGTGATAAATTTATTAGCAAGACAGAAAATAGAATTTAGAGTATTTACTTCATATCCAGCTATATTAGCCATCAAATATATGTCAGCCATCATGATAACTGCAACCAGCTGGCCCTCTGATCTGTCAATAGAGAAGTGGCTTTGGAAATTTAAGTTAGGCTACCACTCTGATTTGCCCTATGGACAAGTTGGGTTTCCTTCATCTTTGGAGGTTATCCTCTCTAGTCTTTTTGTGTCCCTCCTTAAGTTTCTACATAAAAGACAAAAAAAAAACCCAACGAAAAACCAACACATTTTGAAATGACAGAATTGTTTCATTTATAAGACTGTTTCAACTCTTCTTGAAAACACTTTTGAGTGTTTTCAAACATACTATGGCAAGGATACACAAATCTCACCTTGCAAATGCATATACTACAGCCACCAAAAGAACAACTGAAAGTATGCACAGAGTAACAGCAAGGATAACTTCTACAGATCTTCCATTTAGTCCTTCACCTGCAACAGAAAGTGGAAAGCTAGTATTTCATAGATTCTTTAGAATTTTTACATTTCCGACAGTGTGAAATAAGGGAATGATGAAAGAGAAATTCTTTTTGTCTCTGTGCAACTGCATCACTTTTGTGATGGTTGAAGAGATGGTTCAGAAAGAAAAATATAACAAAACCAGAAACAACTTATGTAGAGGTTCCTGAGCGTTGCTGATCTGTGTCATACAGAACGTTAATAGTACGTGGCTAGAGCTACATGTGTAGCCACCCCTTGGTGCTTTTCAACACCCTGGCCTGAGCTGAGTTGTTGCTTCAGTCTCTGTGCAACCAAGAACAGAGGACTACTCAAACTCCTCAAGTGGAAAAGGTAGAGCACAATTCTAAAGCTGTGAGACTTGCTGCCACTGAAAAGCACAACAAAAAAATTGCTATTTTTAGAGATATTCTAAGAGTGGTGAAAGAACCCAACTAGTGACCAGATCAGAACTTCTTGGGTTAATATACCTCACTGACCATTATCTCATGCTCCTTGTTTATGTGAATTGGTGATATTGTCAGGAATAACCACCAGTAGGTCAAAAGTAATCATAAAGACCTCTTTGACAATAATCAGTCTGTTGTGGGAGGAGCTCCGAATACACTGGCCTCTTCACAGAAGTAATGTGCAGTGCTTCAAACTTTATTAAAGAGACACATCCTTATATACACCTTTTCAGGATAGAATACATCATCTTTCTGCAAAGGTATTGGTCCAAGGGGCACCCACCACCCTTT